>OW796117.1:4815065-5382565 GCA_941860345.1 Chrysodeixis includens | reverse complement strand
AACCTAACCTAACTAAAAACCTAACCTAACCTAACCTAACTAAAAACCAAACCTAACCTAACTAAAAACCAAACCTACCCTAACCTAACTAAAAACCTAACCTAACCTAACCTAACTAAAAACCAAACCTAACCTAACCTAACCTAACTCAGAAACAAACCTAACCTAACCTAACTGAAAACCAAACCTAACCTAACTAAAAACCAAACCTAACCTAACCTAACTAAAAACCAAACCTAACCTAACCTAACTCAGAAACAAACCTAACCTAACCTAACTAAAAACCAAACCTAACCTAACCTAACTTAGAAACAAACCTAACCTAACTTAACTAAAAACCAAACCTAACCTTACCTAACTCAGAAACAAAACTAACCTAACCTAACTAAAAACCAAACCTAACCTAACCTAACTCAGAAACAAACCTAACCTAACCTAACTAAAAACCAAACCTAACCTAACCTAACTAAAAACCAAACCTAACCTAACTAAAAACCAAACCTAACCTAACCTAACTAAAAACCAAACCTAACCTAACCTAACTCAGAAACAAACCTAACCTAACCTAACTAAAAACCAAACCTAACCTAACCTAACTAAAAACCAAACCTAACCTAACCTAACTAAAAACCAAATCTAACCTAACCTAACTAAAAACCAAACCTAACCTAACCTAACTAAAAACCAAACCTAACCTAACCTAACTAAAAACCAAACCTAACCTAACCTAACCTAACCAAAACCTAACTATTCATTTAAGCGTATTCTATTAATTTTACCAACTTATTCGCTTGTAGTTCATATTCAGCTGTCTGTTTTGATCCTCATTGAACTGTCTCGCTGACATCAGCGAAGTAATAGGTAATTAATAATTATATTCGAAATTTTAGTTGACAAGGGCACGCATAATTTCTGCCCGAGGTCTCTCCAACCATTTTGTTAAATTCGTATTTTCCTTTTTACACGGTAGAAATGTCCAGAAAGCTAACAACCAATCTTCATAAAATATGTAATACTTCATTTTGTGTTTCAGAACTTTCGAGGTTGGAACCCTCCATTAGTTTTTGTTTTTGATATTTCTTACTTTGTGATTTGGGAAAGAATTATTAATGGTAATGAAATGACCAATACTATTCCTTACGTCCGTTGGTGCGTAAGATTTATCTGACATATGGTTTTCGTTGTATCGACACGAAGGAATTCTGTTAACAGCAAAATGAGGAAAAATTCTGGATAACCTCCGGCGGAAATCTTCATGGAAAGCTACCTCCTCGGAGGAAGTGGGTAGTGTCAGACTCTTACTGACTAACCTGAACCGCCGTGTACCGGCTCCCGCATTCGGTCGAATTTACCCACCTAGTCTTACTGTTAATAAGTTGCTAGATAACAAAAAAATTGCAAGCATTCGGCAGCATAACAATAAATCTAAGACAGTCACTTCCTGTAGAACATAAGATATTTCACGATGATGAATGAATGATGGACTTTATCGTGAGCTCGAGTGTATGACAAATTCTTTTCGACCGGCTGGCAATGGTCCGGAACACCAGAAATAAGAATAAGATTGTCTATTTATACCTTGAAGTGTCAAGTGCCATAATATTCTGCCGCTAATCTCGGGAAAATATTCGGTAGACAAGAAGTAATTGTGGCAAATGTGTTATTTAAATATTGATCTGTTTTTTTATTATTTGCCACAGTTTTTTTTTTTTTGTTTTTCGACTTTTGAATTTAAATTACGTGTAGTACATAATTATATTATTATATTATACTTTTCTATAAAATTATTGATAACTAATACCTTTGACTCAGATATTCCTATATTGCAATGAGATATTTGACCAGAATTAGTGACAAATAGACCGATATTGTAATAATACACTTTTACCCAGTTAAAATGGATATGGGGTCCGAATTTATACAGACAGTAACTCCAAGTGAAACACAGAATCGAGCCAGCCCAGTAAGACTGAAAGCCAATCTAAATTTTAGGCTAGACTTTTTGAAGGCCACAGACTATAATATTCAGCTGAACCGGGTGCAGTCGTCTTCGATACAGACTAATTGAATGTAATTCACCCACTCGCTTTCTAAGTGGTTCAATAATATAGCTATGATTAGGTTCAAACTATTGAAATATTGTATAATTTATTATGTATAATATTACTCGTACTTCGGGACGGTAAAACTAAGGCAGTACATTCTTACAATAAACAAAAAATTGTAGATAATAGTTTTGGCAAAGCAGTTAAATGTCTGTTTTAAGGGCCGTGGGTGTAATTCCTAAACGTTTTTTTGTAGATATGTAGGTAGATGTTTGTCTCACTATAAGCTATGATGAATCAGCTTTTGTAAATAATTTCCAATGCGCCTTTAAAACAAACTATCTCTATTATTAAACAGGATAACAAATATTCTAACGAAACAATATTTGTTTTAACTATTAAAACTTATTGATATTTAATAGAGATTTCTAAAATTTGAAATGATTTTCGTAACATCTGCTTATGGTTTTCATAAACCCGTTATATTGAAGTATGTAATTGCAGAGTAACTAATTTGCATGTGGATACGACCAAGCTTTTTTCCTCAAGTTATATTCAAATCTACTTTCAGTTGCCCTGATTCAAATAGTTCTTTCAAATATAAAACGATAGAAAGTCAGCAGTCAATAATGATGATCATCATTACCCCTAGATAACCCACAGCTGGGCATAGGCCTTCCTTTGTTTATGCCATTCTCCTCTGTCTAGCTATTTGCATTCATACTATAAAATGTACTTACTTTTAATAGCCCTGCAAAGATACTATCAATACACAATGACATTACAACTCCTATATCACTCATTGCCATCTAATCATTACAAGCTAAAAACAATAAATAACTCTTATAAAATAACTAATTGATACCGACACTTTAACTATTCGTTAAACAATACAACATAATGATATAAGTCGTTAAATATTTGGATACAAACCAAGAACATAATTGACATGCTGTTTTCAAATTAGCAATTAGACTTGATATATATCTAGTGGAATATGTGTCGAGTAGACATAGTTGAAGAAAATATAATATTATATGTTGGCTGTACCTTTATTTTAGTTTTGATAGCATGCGAACAGAATATACGATTATATTTCAATTACAAAATTGTGTGAAGAGAAATACAAGGGATCTTTATTACTAAGCTTATTATTCTACATTTTTGCGATATCTGTTCTTGTCTAGTACAAACAAAAATAATCAGTAAGTTTCTTTTTTGTTTCTTAGCCTTTTTCCTACTGCTGAGCAGAGGCCTCCCCCAAATCCTTCCACGTTTTTCTGTCCTGCACCACCTCTGTGTCTTACGAACTTTATATCTTTAAGAAAGATTTGTTTCAATTGAAAAACAAATGAAAAGAAGAAAGAAAGTTTCCAATAATGTCTTTAGTGTTAAAATCAAAAGAATATTTGTCAATAATTTAAGGGCATACGTAGAGACTCTTCCTGGCGCTATGATGTCCGTAAAGTGTAATATCAGTAAAAATACGAAATGTCGCTAAACCTATCCACCATCAACAACATTAATCAACGCCGTGTACTCGCCTTACACATAAAGTCACTATGTGCCACTGTACATAGAATAAAACAAGGTTCAAGTAAAACAATGTCTTTTTAGAAATTATTACTATTAAAACGTTTATAATCTAATTTAAATTTGATTGCAGATTACTGTACCAGATAGATAACTCTAGCGGTCGTTGTACGACCACTGTCAAAAAGCGACCTCAAATAAGCAAGTAAAAAAAATCTATACAAGTCATAACAAGAGACAAGTAAAATCTCTAAGAGACAGAGTATCAATGATAAACTCAATGCCGTGTACTCGCCCTACATATAAAGTAGGTCACATTCGCACGTCGTTATTATGAGAAACGGGACACAGGTATATGCACTCACTGTAGCTAAATACAAACGTTGACATCGTGGCGACCTTCGAGTTTACAATTTAAACTTTTACATTTATTTTAAAGCGGTTTTTTACATGTTTTACTGACAGGTTCAATCGTAATCTAAGAAGGAGACGGTTATTCATCTTTCGCATTTGTAGTGAACATTATGCATACTTAGTTACATTAAAATTTGTCAGTAGATGCTCAATAAGAATCTTTAACGCCAAAAATAATCAACAAAAAAAATAAACCTATTTACATCAAACGACGTCAAAAAATTTTTTTTTATGGTATGTTAATTTTTCAAGTAGTCTTCTGTACTTTAAGTATTACTATAGGTCCATATAGAACCCAAATGTCGCTACCGGTCATATGGGTATGAAAAATGAATCATAAGTGTTGATTGCAATCTTTAAATCAATTTAAAAATTCTGGATCCATTTTATTGATAACAATAATACTTTTTAAATAATTTGCTGATAACGTAAATGTTTTATACTCTTTGATAAGATGGCTGGCAAACACTTTGCTGTCAGAAAAAAACTAAATCCTCTGTCACTTGTCAATTACTCTTTGTAAATGTCAAAACTAAATTTGATGAACTGATAACAAATATAAAAATCCAAAAAAAATCGGCAATAACCATGTGAAACAAAGTGAAAGCAACCTACTATGATAAGTGTCAGAGGGTTACTATTGGTGATGTTGAGAAGCGCATTCATTGTCGCCTTTCTCAGCATACCTAACCCTATCGTGGCTTTCACCGGGCTAAAAAACTGGTCCCGCAAGGCGATCTACCACAAGATAGACCTCTGCACTCAAGCCTGTTACAGCCAGGTGATCCCTGGCCTCTACTTAAGCAATGCAAGAGCCGCAGCGGACAAAAATGTTCTTAGACGCCTTAACATCACCCATGTGCTCACCATTGAGGCTCACCGGCTGCCGAAATCAACTTTCTCTGATACCAACATCAGCACCCTCTTCATTAGGGCCTACGACACTCCTCAAACCCATCTCCTGCCCTACTTCCCTATGGCCAACGCTTTCATCGACGAAGGACTCCAAAAAGGAAATGTACTCGTTCACTGCCACTTCGGAGTGTCTAGATCGGCCACCCTGGTCATCGCGTATATCATGGAGAAGTACAAGTTGACATTCGAGCAAGCGTTTGTGTACGTGCGGCAACGGAGAAGGTTCATCAACCCGAACCCCGGCTTCATAAACCAGCTGCGGGAGTACCAGCGCCTGAACTATGACGTGAATGGTTTCTACCGGTTCGAAGCGTACATGAACGTAAACGCTCGTAAGCACAAGTACAAGATTGCTTCGTTGGCCGCTGTCGTGGTCGGTATCCTCGTCCCCCTTGCTGTCCTAGTGGGCTGACGTTTGTGGACATTTCACACACCACATGAGTGCCAGTGGACAATGGAATTGAGCAAAACCAGCTGAGTCTTTCACAATATTATTTTCTTTTCAGAACGCCTAATACTGTAAAATTACTGAGGCTAATGGAAGATATATGTTGTTACTTTGAATTAAATGATGACATATTCCGCTGGTACGGTCCTCCTGCGAAGACCGTTGAAATTTGAATGCTCCTCAAAGAAGTCTTCAACGCAGGACGACCATTTGAATTCGGCCATTTATCACACGTCGTATCGATGTAAACCACAAAAACTTGTTTTGTAAAATGGATAATTCTTTCAGCGGCACGTACAAGTTTCAAGATATTTTCGTTTCCATCTGTTTCTAAACATGATAACCATAAATTATAGAAATCACGCGGCCGACGTCGCCTCACGCGTACGAAGGAAGTGCATTATTAATTTTATAATTTATCAATTGACTGTGAAATTGTATATACTATGTTATATAAAATATATTGAATCCCGACTTCTAATCGCCTTGGTAATTTTGTTTTTCTCGGTTTTTATATTCGTCGCTGGCGGCTCGGTTATGATTGCGCAATGTTTTATGTGGTTGAGTTTTACGTAAGCGCCATTTTGCAAAGTTCGGCAGAGTGTGCGCGATAATTTCGTTTAGTTAATACCGATTGCCAGCCAAGGCGACTGCTCTATCATTTACTTGTATTTATCGTTCATTAGAAACATCGTCGGTAACAGCTTTTAGTGTGATGCGTAAAATGAAAATATTCGCTTCATGTGAACTTGTGGAAGTTGTTTTGATATCTGCGTCACGGTTTCCGTTTCAAATTTGTTTGATGGACTCAATATTTATTGGTGTTTCTATGGAATAGTTACATTTAGAGATCTTGAGCTACATTGTAAATTATATCATTTTGTTGGTTTTTAGAAAGCCGACATCTATCATCATCAATCAGCATAATAAAGATATTTATTTAAAAACTATTACTTAGTTACGTAGTTTCCCAGATTATATCATAATATATGTTACGACTCAAAACTAAATTACAAACTTACAAATACATTCAGTACAAACTCAATGAGATCATCAGTTGAATTGAGTTTCTAGAAACAAATGAATTGCATCACAAATCGCAAAAGAACTAACAATGAAGTAAACGCCCTGAAAGAATTCAAAGGGAGAAAGTGAACTATGAAAAAAAACGTACATAATAGCCAAGCGATTTTGAACTTTAACGCATTTTAATTATGCATATTTTTGAATGTAGCAAATAAATTGTTCATTGGCATAAAGTATCGCCAGTCGTTTGTCTTGTTTGCAATGTCTTGCTATTAATTGGTGGGGTATTTTTGTCTTGCTAAATATATTGTAGAGGTAAGACAGGTGCTAATTGAGGCATCCAGCTCGTATTTTAAGCTATTGCTATGAGCTTCTGATGTGACGATTGATGAATTATCCTGGACTTGGTATGCGGTAAAACAGCTTAATGTCTTTGAATGGCCATCTATCACGCTCCTATCTACAAGGAAATTTGATGAACGTTTTATGATTCTTACAGCTATGTGCAAGAACGACATTAGCATAATAATAAGTCATAGGCACTCATGTGTCGTGCTGTCTTTATCATTGTCAAGTGAAATGTAGAGCCAAATATACATTTTTAAATATAACTTTTCAAAGTTAAGACATTAAGGTGAGTTAAAGGGTTACCCTTAGATGGAGGGATTGTATAAGAAATGATATGAATGAAAAAGGAGTAAATGATATTGCGACGTCTGATAGGGTAGAATGGAAGAAAAAAGGAGTTGCGCCGACCCCAAGTAAAATGGGATAAGGGCAGGAAGATGATGATGATGAAAGGTTTACTTTTGGAGAATGAAAGTTGCTAATATCATCATCATCTTCCTGCCCTTATCCCATTTCACATGGGGTCGGCGCAACACGTCTTCTAGACGTGTTGCTTAAAGATTTGGCTATGGTTTTATAGTCGGCCGCCTGCCTGACACTAACCCTCTTTGGGAATGCGTTTGTTGATGGCTTACCCGCCAGCATTCGGGTGACCCAAGGTGCTTGGTACAGTGCACTGGGTCTTAAGGTCCATTAGTCGCCTTTTACGACACCCAGTGGAGGATATGGGGTGGTGCTATTCTTTATATCCGGACACCACACGGATATTGTTATTGCTAATATAAAAATAAATAAAGTTAAAATAAACCAGCCCATATACGTTCCACTGCTGGGTACCTCTGAGGCCTCTTCCTATATAGGGAAGGTTTGATCATGGATCACCATGCTAGGTCACTGCGGGTTGGCAATTTCAAATTCTAATGCTACATTAACTCATCAAAAATTATGATGATAACATTCCTAAGTATCTTTCTGACATATAATTATTATGACTATTTGACCAATAAGTATGGGCAATATGAAGATTATGTCAATACCAATGGGGTTTTGTGGGGGACCGAACTTTCTCAACCTTATAATTGAGTTACCAACATCCAAATAAATTTCTGTCCGTAGTTATAATCGCTAATGATAGAGTGGATCTATTGTTATTTATTGGGCACAAGTTCAAATTAGTCATAGCACAAATATTTGCTCTAAATTTTAATAGCTTCTATGAAAGACACAACGAGAACAATATTACAAACATAACTTTAATAAAATGTATTCAAGGAACCTTTTTTCGTATACCAATCAAATGGAAATCCTCATGGACTGTCTCCCATCATCATCACGAGGGAGAGTGCTGGACTTTTACTGGCTTTTTTTAAATCACTGGAATGTCCTTCAGTTATTTATCAAACACTAATAATGAAAGACATTATTTAAAATTGGGTTGGAGTTAGCTGACACCCTTTTATATCCGGGAAAATCTTCATGGACTTTCTCCGCTTTGGGAAAGGCGGAGAGGCGTGCCAGACTCTTACCGGCTAAAACTACCGGAGTGCTTCGCCCTTGCCTTGTACCAGGGACCACGGGAACGCAACGAACGAACGCACTACCGCGATCCCCGTCAGGCAAGCTTTATTGCTATCGAGCTACTGATTAACATAGTCTACTTTTGTGGCGATTAAATGAGTAAAAGGTAGTATTAAAAGAATGTATGTATAAACTTACCTCAATGCTGACAGGGACTAATGATGGTCACGACTCCCAATCTAGGGGGATACGACTTTGATGATGATGAAACGTACCTGTATCACTTGTTTGGGAAGATTTTCAATTCGGCATACCTACTACCTAATATTTAAAGTTGGTTCCCAGAAGACCTAAAATGGCACTTTAGAGACTTTAAATTACACGGTACTGACTGGTAAGCGGTTCCAAACTGTCATTCCTATGGAGGAAAACCGGCAAGAAACTTTATAAATTACTTTTAGAATGGAGGGGTGATTCAATTATAAATAATGTAAAATCATTCAAATAGGAATAGGAAGAAGTCGTCATTTAATTCACGTTATCTGTTATTTTAAGGCGTTAAAAATTTAAAGACACACATTTAAGAAAGTCTCAAAGGTGCGACTTAGTATTTTGGAGTAGTCTTTATTTTAGCCTTTCATAAAACAACTATATAAGTAGGTAATTGGTCTGAATTTCTATTCAACATGCTTTACTGCATCTTATTATTGAAGATTCTATTCAATTCAAACAACCAAACAAATCTTTTCTCTTTATAATATTAGTAGGTATGGATACTCACCCTGTATTTCTGTAAATTTATAATTCAGTAGGTATATAATAAAATAATTCTATATCTGATATTAGTATAAGACGTAGGTAATCACCTTGTAATTCTGTACATTCACGACCCAGTAGGTAAATGATAAAATGAATTATTCATAATATACTTTTCAAAAGGAAATTACATAACCACACCGATACAAAAAAAAAGCGAAAAAAAATCGTATCACCATTAAACAGCTCCATACGCCTCTTATCCGACAAACATCAATCCCACAAATACCAACATCAAAGAACTAATAAATTACTCCAAAAAATCCTAAAACATATCTGTATAAAAACAATGGACATTGCAAATACGAGCGTCCTCCCAAAAGTCTAGAATAGCGATATAAAAATAGTACCGCGCTAGTTTACATTCCATGTGGTGACGTCACCAAGAGAGAATTAAAATAGAACATATAATTTTGGAATACGTTGCCAGCAGACGTATCAATAAAATGGGTCTATACAGCTGTATTGGTTAAGCCGGTTGGGTTCAGGATTAACTCGGTTCTTGATGGGGATATGACAAGGAGAACTGTAGATGTTATTTATTTAAGAGGAAATTAGATCTAGGTAGTCACGTGCAAAATTCGAATTAAAAAGTGTTCGGATTCACAGAGAATAGTATTGATAACAGTCCACTTTGTAACATATTCTACTTTTTTTCAAAAGGTAGTTTTCAAAGTTTAGGTAAAAGCTACTCTAGCAATTATTTGATTAATTTAAAAACACTTGCATTTTGGAGCCTAATGCATGTCCACTAATGTCGCTATGGGAACGTTGAGATTAAGAAACGAAAGTATCTCTTTCGACTCTTATTTATTAAAAAAGAAACAAATAAGGCAGGTACTTTTCCTTTTTCCGAAACACCAAAAAATATTTGGCTGTGGAACGATGAAGATGGGGCTTGAGGGTTGATCAAGTGATGATACTAATCAAACGTATAATCAAATATATCAAGTAGAGATGAAGTAAGTTCCCCTTTTGTTGCGAAAAAAGGTCTAATATTTTCTCCTAATCTACATAAACGTTCCCAATACCTTGAAGAAGTACACCAAAATTATACCAATTGAGATCTAACGAGTGTCAAATCAAGTGTATATCCTTTGTTGTTAAATAAATAATGTGCTAAATTATCAGCTTCAAATGAAGTACAATCAGTTCAAAAACAAAAAGATTTGATCTACCTACACTACAAACATTTTTCCTCTACCCAGATTTTCAATGACGACAAAACACGAACTTTGAACTTGCAAAGTGTTTGTGACATTTTAAAAGCTTTTTGAGCCGTGACGTATGCTGTTGACATCTGTTCTTTGGTTTCAAGAGCTCGTGCCAAGATGTGGACTCGTTTGTCAAGGACCTTGACTTCTTTTCGTCCTCAATTTTTGTATGAGATTTTGTCAATAATACAAATGAAGGAGAAAGTATACGCAAAAGTGAGACTATATAATTTACGTTCAAGTGAAAAATCAAAAGTATTTTATTTCGAGTAGGCCCTCTCAGCACTTTCAAAACGTTACTCACTCTACCTGCACGGTAGCGTTAAAATGAGAAGATTTGTGAAAAATCAAGATGATGGATGGGACGGATAAAGTTTTATCTACCTACCCGGAGTAGGCAGGTATTACAATATTTTTGAAACGACATTAGTGTAAAGTCGATAAATATATTTTTCTATGGTTAGGCAGACTTCTATTTATCCTTCAAATTTCAACTCTATTTTTATACCAGAAGTTAATTAAAGTCCTATAACTTAAGATCCCTTTTAGTGTCATTTGTAGCTTCAATGTCTCTGAAAATATTTTGCAAATAAAATCACCCTTTACTTTCATAATAAGAAAATTTTATTTAATAGTTTCATTAAAATATCGTCACAGATGTCCAGTTTGATTTACAAACATTAAAAACAAATAATTTATTAGAAATACACAGTTTTCCTTCTATTACAATCATTGTGCGTTGATTGGATTTAAATAAACATTAACAATACTTATAAACTAGTAATCTCATTGAATAAAGTAAGAGATTCGATGTTATAAAACAAAGATTCGTATTGCTTTAAGTATAATTATATCTAATTACAATGGATTTTAAAAACTAAAATTAATATTTAACAATTCTGTAAAAATTCTAGAAAAAGGTGTCTATTTTGTACATTTTTATTTTTTTATTTAATATTTCTATCTAATAATCTCAAAGATCACTTAATGTACAGAGATCTGTAAGGTTTGGCCTGGTAATGGTTTAAAATTACACAACGCACAACACCTAATCAAACCTGTAAGTAATTGTATTAAAAAAACTTTTAACTTGCAACACTTTTTAAATTATAACTGGCAACATTTGACACATTATTTGAATAGCGACTTCTGAGTTCACATACATTATTTCAGCTAAACTGAAAACTTACAAAATCTCATGAAATCGACCAGGCCTCTTCCTTTACATAGATCTCAAAATGATTTTACGGAATAATTAACAATCTATTAAGGCACAGTTATCCTTGTAATGTTATGTACAATGTATCGTATGTACATTATGAAGGCACTTACAATCTCAAGTACATAACAGTTATGTACTTAGCAATAAAATATTACTACTGGAAGACATTAACTAACAATTATTTACATTCTCATACAAAACATGTCTTTTTAAACAACTGTCGTAAAACTAATGTACTTTATATGACAAAGTTTCTATTCAACTATTTTTAACAATATATCAAAATATTTGAATTCTGCTGTCTTATTTTTTTAACAATTTGACACTATGTCAATAACTAGTCTCAGACTACTTACCTCCAAAACAAGAGACATCTTAACAAGTGTTAATGCTCATAAAACCGCTGAAATGTATGAAAATGACAGTAGTTATTGACGAAATGTCACGTCCATACATAAAAGCAATTTCTGCCATTGTTAACGCTTGCAGATAGATGTCAGTTGTCTAAGATACTTGACAGAAATTCATATCTACTCTGTACTAGCCAAAAGTGACAGACCTTAAAATTTATTTATAAAATTAATCAGTCTCGGAATGAGAATAGTTTTTACAACCTTTAGTTTCATGTGCACCATCAACAGGACTTAATCTATATTAATTACAATAACTGTCAAAATATTACTCAAATAAAATTGTTCATTTATTTAATTGACTTAATTTAATGTACCACTGATATTGTTCTATGGGGAACGAATTAGACTATTGTATCATATGGAGGTATTGGTTTTCTTCGTAGAATGAAGACAGGGAGGTTTGGAGGTCGTTCACAACCATGTTGTCTCCTCCCTGCAAGGGATGGGTACTACTTGACACCATCTCTGAACTCTTCCAGTTCTCACAACTTTCAACGTACTCTAGCGTTCTTTGATAAGTTTCCTGTCGCATCGTGTTGCTATTCTGGTTCTTCTTTCTTCCGTTATTTGCTTCTATTTGGGACTGAGATATATCCCAAACTTGTACTTCACTGGCTTGGTTATTCTGACCCCTCAAGCTGTTCATACTGCAGTCTGTTTGCTGTTCATTCTTCATCTGGTTTATTGAGACCCTCGTTCCATTGATCGGCTTCTGGCTCCCAGTAGACATATTCACGGAATTCTGGACAGATTTCTGCATGTTGTGTTTGTTGAACTGGTTCCCAGGGTAGTCCCACTGGCTGTACGGCCTCTGGTGGTTGTAATACTGGTTGTTGTTCAGCATTGTTTGGTTGTATTGATGGTTGTTTTTGGGAGGAGGTGGACCCATCACGTTGGCAGCGTTTACGACAGAGTTATATGGCGGTGGCTGAGGGTATTGCATGTTTTGGTTGTAGTGAGGATTCTGGATGGGAGGACACTGGTTTTGCTGTTCGCAGTAGTTGTTCATTGTTCCTCGACTCATATTCCCGCTGTTGTCCACGCTCATCATTGAAGATCTTGACATTTGCAGAGGATGCATTTGATTGCTTTGGTTGGGGTAGCTGACAGGTTGATAGTTCATTTGCGCGTTGTATGCCATATTTTGGTTGCTCATGGGATGCATCGGCATTTGACCCTGATTGTATTGCTGCATCATCTGGTACTGCTGCATATTTTGACTCCTCATCACGTTTTGGTTTTGAACTGGATAAGGTGGAGCTTGGTTATAGTTCTGGTTATATTGGTTCATGTTATTTCTGTTCTGAACCTTCGTGTTGCAGTTTCTGTGGTTCATGTAGTTTTGATTGACTTGCATTGGAGGGCCCTGGTTCATGTTCATATTCATCATTTGATTTTGGTTCTGTACTTGTCCATTCATGGACATGTTTGGCATATTCTGAACCATAGGACTAGTCATGCCTTGTCCCATTGGACTTTGCAGTCCTGGATGCATTGGACTTGGCATTCCATGACTATGCGGACTTGCGATATTTTGACCCATCGGACTTGCCAAGTTTACCATAGGGCTCGCCATATTCTGAGACATGGGACTTCCAATGTTGTTGTGTCTTGGGCTCATCATCATTTGATTTGGCATTTGTGGACTCATTAAGGATTGCATGCTTTGTGGGCTCATCGCGTTGTGTTGAGGAGACATGACGCTCATCACACTTTGAGGGCTCATGACGTTGTACACACTGGGAGGGCTCATCACGTTGTGTACGTTGTGAGGGCTCATGACACTCTGAGGACTCATCGCGCTGTGAGGCAGACTCTGCGGGCTGAGCATACTATGCGCTAAGTTTTGAGGACTTAAAACATTTTGACTCATGACTACAGTTTTAGGACTCATAGTATTCTGTTTCTGAGGTAATTGGTTTGATCGCATCCTGTTCGTCTGCTCAGTTTGGTTTGCTGTCATTGTCTGAAGAGATTGCAAAGGATTCGTGGAAACATTGCTGCTAGGCGGTTTCGTATACTCCTTCTCGCACTTGTCTGAAGCAACTTCTGGTATAACTTGCTCCTGTAGCGGTGTTCCTTTATCATCGGGTGACTTTGAGTTCAATAATGATCCACTATTTCCCGACATACTAACGTCTAAAGATCTTAAATCGACTGGAATATCACTTATGTTGAGATCACTTCCTATGGCACCTAAGTTTTTAAGTAGAGAATCATCACTCGTAGCTACGTCACTGATTTTGTCACTGGAATTGTTCGTGTTGGGTATATCACTGGTGTTATTGTCTTTGGTAGCAGTTTCCTTGTCTGCAGTAGGGGCCTCCGGCTCAGGTTGGTTAGTGGAGTCAGTTTTAGCTGGTGTTACCGATTCCGTAGCCAATATTGATTGGTTAAGATATTGCATCATTTCATCTGGTATAACCAGCTTGTTTTCCACCATTTCTCCTTCGGCAACCTGGAATAAACGAACAATTTTATTTATTAGAAAAAAATGTTAATTGTCATTTTTAGTCATAGTCTAAACCTTGTGGCTATTTTTGAATACTCAATGATAAAGATACTGTACAAATAGATTACCTGTTCCAGATTGACCTCTTGGTTGGGGTGATGGACCTGCGCGGTGGTGATCACCACGGTATTGGTGGAGTTCGAACGGGACTCCTTGTACGTCACCGTGTCTTGGTCATCCTCTGTCTTGAATGGAAATGGAGCATCGCCCTGGAAAATTACATGTTGACATGAGAATTTTGAACTAAAGTACTGTAAATGCGTGTACCCAAAATATTCAGTCGATATGGCTACTATGTTTTTTCAATTACAACTAGTTGTAAAATGCTACAGACAAATAACTGGTAGTGAAAGGCCGAAGGCAGCGAATCGAGAGTGACGTTTACTTTAAAAACGTATTTCCACCTTAGCTAATAAATGGGAAAATGCTCTCTATACAAGGGGTTCTACACAAACAACAAAAACTTCTAAAAGTCGCTTAGAATCTTACCACATCATCAGTCCCACAAGGATACTGCTGGTACTGCGCCTGGTCGCTCAGGTTGGACTGCTCCGACAGCCTCCTCTGTTCCTCTTTCACCTGCACGTTGGGGTCCAGCTCCAGCGCCAACTCCTCAGCCCTGACTTCCGAACACGTCACACCTCGAAGGAGGACGGCCTAGAAAAAAATGTAATGGTTAGAAAAGGCTTATTCTTCAAAACTCATGATAGTAAACGTAGTCTGAGAGAAACAATTAAATTGAAGTGTTGAAAATACATTATTTTATTTATTTTATCGCCACTCCGCAGTGCTAGCGTGGTAATCAATGCTTAAACCTTCCCTATAGGGGAAGAGGCCTGTGCTCAGCAGTGGGACGTATATAGGCTGGTTTATTTTATTTATACATTTCAGCAATGGAAACTGTAAGAAATATACAATTAATTGCTTACATTTTAATAAGTGAAATTCGCATTTAAAGCTAGATAGAGAAGAATTTATATACCTGATTGCCTTGTGATGTTCTGACGGCTTGCACAGCGGCGAGTGCTGACGACGGCGCTGGGGCATAACCCACACACGACACTTGACTAGATCTGTAAAATAACGTTAAAATTAGATTTGCTGACTTTTGAACTAGATGATGCATTAGTTCGTTTGGTTTTCTCTGAAGGCGACAAGTAAAATGCTTGTAAGACATAGACAATTTTTTTTGCCTCAATGGAACGCGCCCTCTATAACTAAGCTTAATTATCTTCAAGAGCCAATTTTTTTTTAGCAGGTTCTGTATTGTAATGTGTTTCCGCGTACCTTCTACTGCTGTCGGGCGATAGCTGGTCGTACACGGTAGTATGCTGCGAGACTAGGCGCTGCGGCCCGGCGACGCCTGTGGTGGTGGCCACCGCGCCCGATACCACTGACGCTTGACTGCTCTTACGGGATATGTCTGATGACCTGTAAACGAGATGATGTTAGCAAAAGTCTAGTTTTTTGTATGTACATTGATAGAAAATGTAAATTATGTAAGTTATTAGTTACAAGTTTTATTTTTAAATCTTTTGCATGCCTACATGGTTAAATATGGCTGTACTGTTAATGTTTTATTTTGTCATCGTTTGTCATCACCCATATTTGCAAAATAAAATTGTTTTATCTTTTTTTTTTAGTCAATTTTTTAAGACCTTGAGTCAGACTAGTTAATAAATTTGGATTATCTTTTTGTTATCTCTCTAATACCACATGGTTGACTGTTAGAGAATACCACAGGCGTACATCCATTATTGGACATTGCCCATGTATAATAAGTGTCAAGAAAAAAGAGCTCTTGATTTATTTAAATTCTTACCTTGCACTATACAAACTGCTGCCAGAAGAGATCCCAGAATCCCGCCTGGTGTTAGGAACACCTGTCTTCAACTCCACAGCCACATTCGTGTTACCCAGCTCTGTTCGACCTTGGACTCCACCTGGTAATTCAATAGAGCTTATTAGGAACAAACCGGAAATTTGACTGCACGGATAGACGGGTGGTAAAGGCAGGCCACCACGCCAAGTACGCGACGTGTCGCGGGTTCGATCCCTGCGTAGGACAAGAATTTGTGCGATCCACAAAGGCTTGTACTGAGTCTGGGTGTTTTTGTGCATGTGAATTGAATGTCTGTGAAACACCCCGCGATACAAGGATTAAATTCCTTAGTGTGGAAGTGTTTTTTGTAATAATTCAAAATTTGTAATAACGTTTTTCTAGCATATAACAAATCCAGTCTTGGAAGAACTCAACCTACCAAATACATTGCATAATTCCAATGGCATTTATCAGTATATCAACTAACCTGAGCCGATATCAGGATGTGGTGGGGGCATGAGCCTCGCGACGGCCATCTTGTTTCCAAAGCGCGGCGCGTGGTGGTGTGCGCGAGGCTCACCGATAGCCACCATGGCGCGGAGCATGAGGGGCAGCTGTCCTACTTCACCCACTACTTCTTGTTCCACCTGAAGGTTAAATAAAATGATATTTAGATATTAATATAAGGAGTATACTGAGTAAACGCCTCCAGCGCAAGTGCCACACGCAAATAAATTAACAGAGCTACTGTTTCAATTATCTGCTGTCATAGATGCTAGAGGCTACTGATGATGATGATACTGAGTATACAGTGGGTGCAAACGTTTCACCTAAAACACATCATTAAAAATTACAATTACAGTGATATTCTTTATCTTCTATATAATTAACAAAACAGAGAAACATGTTCTTTTATTGATTAGACTTGATTAGATTTTTTAAGAAACAAATCTTACCTCTCCATCCAATCTGAAGTAAGGTGCACCGTTCTCGTCTCCAAAACCTCCAAGACCAGAGCCGCCAAAGTCTAGCTCTCCACCACACTGAGCTGAAAGCTGTAAACACACATATAAACGATTAACATTTCAATGGATGAATTAAAATTGAAATACAACAAACATTAAGTTTATATTATCGACCGCATGGATAGTCAAGAGGTATAGGTCACCACGCCAATTAACACTGTGCGCGACATGTAACGGGTTCGATTCCCGAGTAGGACAAGAATTTTGTACGTTTTACAAATGCTTATCCCCCGAATCCCCCGCGATACAAGGATTAAATTCCTTAATGCAGGAGTCGTTTTTTTTTAATATCAAACTCAAGATTTTAAGCAATATAATGGTGTTCAAGTTACCTGATGAGCAGGAGTGTGCAAGCCATGAGGGATGGGAGAAGCAGGGCTCTCGCTCTTGACTGACGCTGAGGAGGTGTGACCGCGGCCGGTGAGGGGCACTCCACCCTCCTCGGAGCGCGGAGACGAGCCCGCACCGCCACCGCCTGATTCTGCTGAGTCGTCGCCACGGCTGCAACCTGAACCGACAAGTATTTAGTCAATATGATTATTTTGACTTGACAGAAAAAATATGTAAAAAGGGAATTCATATATTCGTGTTGCGTCGACCCCAAGTAAAATGGGATAAAGGCAGGAAGATGATGATGATGATGATGGCATTCATATATTCATTGATTCTTGTAAGACACAAATCGATGAAGCTACGAGGATGTGGAGGTCTAAAAAGTTGGGTTTGAAAAATACTGAATAGAAATACAAAAAGAGAAAAAATAGGACTAAAAAGTTCGATATAAAAACCAGGTTGAATAAATGCTGGATAGAAATACAAAGAGGAATAAATTATGAGGCCGTAAAGAAAATAACGTGATTTACCTTTATGTTTCTTGCTGGCGTAGAATTCAGCTCCGTGGACAGTCTTCACGTGTTTCCTCAACGATGATGGGTCAGTGTACCTCTTTGTACATCCTGGTGCTTTGCATACGTAAGGTTTCTGTAAATAAAACAACACATTTCTAAGAACCGATATAGATCTAATAAGCCTACAGTGCAGGAATTTCCAGGTCAGGTCAAAATTCCAGTTTAAGAAGAAGAACAAAAAGGAGAACCTTTATTTTTAGGAATATGGAACGGGAAAGTAGAGAAAATTTTGTTCCATAATGTTCCACCGTTTCCGGTGTAAAAATATTTTTGCCAGAATACGATACAAGAAAGTTGTTACAGAAAATGTTGTTCTATAATATTCTGCCGATTTGGCGTACAAATATTTGAGTACAAATCTATAAACTGTAATTTAAAACAAAATATTATAAACAGTTACAAATAATATACATACCTCATTACTATGCGTTCGGTTCTGATGTTTAGCTCGATCGCTAGCGTTTGAGAAGGCCTTGGCGCATCCAGGGTATTCACAGGTGTAAGGTTTTTCTCCCGTGTGGCTTCTTAAATGGGTTTTCAGGTTCTCTAGTCGTGAGTAAGCCTTGCAGCAACCTTCGAACTGTAAGGAAATATGAATTGTTAGAAAAATATTTATTCTCCTATGTAAAGAAAATTATGCATGGACAAATGATTTACACACCAATATCGTCTCTGATAATGAAGTCAATGGTACTGTCTCAATCTGTTGTCTCAAATCATTGGAGAAAATGAAAATGATAATTGCGACTACTATACTATATTCAGCCACTACTATATTCGGCCTCAAAATTTTTGAAGACTCCAAAAAACGCCTAAACTTGATATTAATAATATATAAAGAAGTACTTACGGTACACTTGTGAGGTTTTTCTCCCGTATGTCTCCTCATATGTACGACCAGCATATATTGAGCCTTGAAAGGCTTTTCATCTCTAGAGCAACCCACCCAGCGGCAGACAAAAGCCTTCTTGCTGGCGTGGATATGGTCTGTATTGATGTGCTTCACCAGATCATCTTGTGTTGGGAACTCGAGTTTGCAATCCACCTGAAAGGAAAAACAATTTTGGATTAGGTACTGAAGAAATTGCAGTAAACATTACTAAAGACGTTTTTATAATATTCAGAAAGTTAAGCATTTCTTTATTCACATACATGTATAATGCTCGGTTATATTACTATAATTTGAAAGCCAGCGTGTTGCTGGGGAGTTTGTTGCGCCGTTTCTTCTCCCGTAGCGAAAGCACAGAAAGCGGTGATGTCTATTATCACTTTAACGTAGCCTAGTTTGAATAAATTACTTTTTATTGATTGATAATTTTGGGCTTATGTAAATAATGTATGTTTTTATTATTAAATAAAGTTTAGTCCATTACGAGATAGCGTGGTATAGGGAAGCATGAAGGGGCAGGGGGGGAGGGTTGTTCAGTAGTAGGACACTGGAGGCTAGATTAAAAAGGGCGTATTAAGGTACATACCCAATGACAATTAGTCTCAATGAAGTCTCCAGGTTCATCCTTAGAGTCGAGACCATCATGGACAGTGCTCTCTGCTGCAGCCGACAAGGGTTTGTTGCTGTGATGGTGGTCCCTATGTCCCATCAGACCCTGAGGTGACTTCCGCTGGGTCATGCCGGACGCACTGCAAAATAAATGTAATGTTAAAACAATTGTATCGTTGAGCTTTTTTTTCTACAGGATCTTCGAACTCAGTAAGATGTACCTTAATAATAAAACTACTGCAGTTTTGACTACTGGTAAACACACGCCTTATAGAAGTTCCCATATCTTATACATAAATGTCTCGTGTCACAATGTTCATTCCGGTACTCCTCCGAAACAGCTTGACCGTTCCGACCGTTTGTTCAACGTCATTTTTTTATCCCCAAATCTTTATTATTATTTTTTGAAAATTCTTTTTTTTTCACGTAACAACTAGTGAGTAGTAAAAATTTAGCACGTATACTATAAAAACCCGATTTGTAAAGTAATACAGGTTTCCAGTACGGGAATCGCACCGGCGACGCATTGCGTAGTGGTAGTAACGTATTCCACACGGCTACCTTTGCAGTCAAACAAACCCGCAAGCAAGATCCTTATAACAAACCAGCAACATCACAATTTCCTCATATATTTACCTATCAGCCTCCATAACGCTGGTGATCTCAGGCTGCTGTGGCGGTTGCTGCAGGTGCTGCGGCGGCGTGCCGTCCAGCGTGAGACCAGGCCGGACGTCCACTGGCGCCCCCATCAGGAGTTGTGTGGGCGATGATATGTGAGATCTGAGTAGTGGAATATTAAGATTTAATGGACATCATCATTTCTCCTGCCCTTATACTAATTTTATTTGGGGTTGGTGCAGCATGTTTTCTTCTTCCACACGTTTCTATCTGACGTCATCTCGTAAGTGAAGTTTGCAGCCATATCATCTTTTACACAATACATCTATCCATTTAATGGGCATGCAATACTAATGATGTATAACTTAATAAGCATAGCAGTTCAGAGATGTATTTTTATGAGAAGTGACTGTAGATTATGGCAGAGAGCCTTTTGAAAGCTTTTACTGAGATGAAGATTTTCTTGGCTTGTAAAAGATGCAATATAATAATAATTTGAATCCATATAATTTTAAATATAACCTAACCTTAAAAGCAGTAAATGACTGCTTCTGGACTTTGGAAACTGCAATTCTTTTGCAAGTATTTGTTACTTAAGCACGTTAAAAGTTTACAGAAGTTTTTTGATCAACTATGATGGTTAATAAGTTAAGTTGTACGAGATCAAAAAATAACATATACCTATCTATCTTAAAGGCCTTAGGCCTTAGTCATAATATCTTAGATAACAAAAGCACGCTTGAACTGTGTCAGTGACCTTTAACCATTAATCAACCAAATCGAGGTCCAATAAATTCCAATAACTTTACATCACGTTATAATTTCTAGTTTAGTCATAGGTTTCGTGCTAGGTTCTAAGAATGATCAATGGGAAAATCAGTTTTTGCTCCTCACTGCTTCAACATGATCAAGATATGCAAAAAATATAGGCTTCCGGTATAAGTAGTCATTATTTTTTTATTAACTATCTTCAAAAAGGAGGCAGTTCCTCATTTCGACCGTATGTATGATTTATTTATAGATTCACTCGGCCTTTACCTGTTGACAAGTTACCGAAGTCATTCCAATGTATTGAAATGCGCAGCTTAACTTACGTTACATGTCCAAAAGAAATCATTAATTTAATTAGATTTGAAGTTTCCTATTAATTTTCCATTCTAACGCGATGTCACATTATCTAGGTCTTTTTTCTTTTTTGTTTTATCCAAACTAGTTCCATGAACATTTTCCTGCTTACCTATGAATCCCCGCTACAAGATGCGCGTGCGCCGCATGGTGCGCTGCAGCAGCGGCCGCCTGCTGGTGGGCGGGGTCCATGAGCACCCCGCCCGCGAGCACCCCACTGCCGCCCACCACGCCGCCCCGCGCCAGCAGCTGCTGCGCCAAAGAAGCGTGCGAGAGGGACAGCGCTGGTGATATGGCTCCTAGAAAAGCATTTTGTAGATATTGAAACCAGTTATGTAACACAAGAAATATATGGTAAAAAATTCGATGATTCTATTTTCGACATTGACTTCTGGTGGATTGGGTATATCCAAGTATGAAACAAGTATACAGGAGTAAAAAGTCATCTTAACAGCCTCTTAAAATGTTTTCTTCATGCTTCCGAAAAGTTAAAGCTTTAGTTGCTGAAACTAATACAAATTTTGTACCTGATACATTTTACTGTCAATGTTTAAAAATGATGTTCTGTCGACTTACATTATTTTTATAATATCTATTTATTTGTATCTTTATTCCGCTATACAATGACAAAAATAACACAACCACATTTTTCCACGGGAGAAAGCGTGACACCTAAGGGCCACCTTTAGCTTAGCATCATTATTACTTTTCTTTTAAATCAAAACCAACCTGCACTAAGATGCCCATAGCTGCCAGTGGAGGCAGCTGACGGTGCTCGTACTGCAAGACTTGCTGGAGACGCCCTGATCACCGCAGCCAGGTCCAATGACTCAGCCGAGTATGGACTCCAAGAAACCGCCCTCTTCCGATTAGCAGACGCTCCTATTGCACCCCCTGATAGTCTTAACCGAGTTGGTGAAGCTATTCTTGATCCTGAAAAAGTGAAGATTAATTTAGAAGAATTTTTAACATCAGTAGTTATAACTGCTGTTACAGACAATGTGATAATGTGTGTGTGAAATGGTGTTAACCATGTCCCAAAGCAATATGGTTAATAACGATATTATAATTGCAAAGGCAGAAATGACCAAAGTGGCAAAAGCCTTGGCACTAATTGGACTGAAATACATCCAATGAAAGCAAAATATGGGAATGTAACAAAGGGAACTCTACAATTTTCCCATGAGAACCGAAACATTCGTAAATAATTACATTATTATAAATTTTAGAATACATAGCTGCTAGTACTAATAATACTTGTAGTTACATTTCATATACTATTATAATTAAACTCAGTATTTCATCAGAGCGCCTATCAATTGAACATAAAGGTACCTCCATCCAATTTGTTTTATTAAGTCATTTGATTAAAAAGGAAATTGACTATTACTTCCTGAAGACTGTGATTAGCTGGTCATAATTTGTGTTATATTTTCAAGTAGATTTAACCGTATCCGGGCTACTTTAATGAACTTTTGTAGGTAGTTGTTTTAAACGGGTTTTTGTTGTTATATCTTAAGTTAAATTGTATTCATGCTAAGGACTCCTAAAAATTTGGTATTAATGGTTAAGCTAACAAAATTTCATCTAAAATTCTTTTTTCTATCATTTTGTACTAGATTTCGAACTGTAGTACACTACATTTCTTCAGGAATCTCTCTTGTATTAGAAATAAAATACCTATATTTAAAAAGTTTGTGTGTAAACGCGAAACATAAGTTCCTCTGCAAGTGAAATCTTTGAGAACCATTTAGTCAGAGCCACTGGCTAGTTAAAACAGCAAGCAAAACCAGACTAGTTAACAAATCTTAAGGCCTCTGCTTCTTACCTTCTAAACTAAGTTGAAAATCTTGACTGGCGAGCGTGCTGCCCGCGTGGAGCTCCGGATGCAGACTCCTCGCCGCACTTAAGTACTCTAAACCTGGAACAAAAGAAGAACAATTTAGTCAAATGGTTGATATTCATCGAAGGTAAGGTGTAATTTCTAGAGGATATTCGAATGAAATGAAATGTTCGTCTAGTGGTTAGTGGCCCTGACTGCTATACCGGAGGTCGTGAGTTCGACTCCTAGCCAGGAAAAATGTTTGTGTGATGGGCACGTTCATTTGCTCTGTGTTTGGATGCAATTTATCTAAAATATCATACACACTCATACTACTCATATTCATAACACAAGTTACTCTTGTATACTTAAGTTGAGACTAGATGGCGTTGTGGGAATGTTGAGGGATTAAGGAATACTGCATATGATCTGGAATCTGGTTTATGTGAAGTAACTGTTGAATTAATGATTTAGGGCAAATGTGAATTTTTTTTCTAACAAAATATAACAATAATAAAGTTTCTGATACAACTGATTGAGACAGACAAGCGGACAACGAACTGATCTTATAAGGGTACGGAAACCTAAAAGCAATAAAAATATCAATAACCAAACAGTTTATATTCTTCGAATACTTGATCCCAATCTATTTAACCATATCCGTCTCGAAAGACCAAATTCCGAATATCTTAAAATTCAACAATAGCTCAAACTTATCTAAAATCAATAAACATAAAATCCAACGTCTTCATAGTCAGTTTTAAAGGCAACAAATTAGCTTGGCCCCTGTCACCTTGTCCGTAATAAGCGAGATTGAGTTGTCACCGTGTCCGAACCGTTGTGAATATAAAGTGGCCGCTTAACGCCGTATGTGATTAATGTAGTACCGGATGTCTTTACGAGCTATTTCGCGAGAACTGATTTCATGCGGGCCAAATTGGGAATGTCCTAATATGTCGCCGTTAATTGGACACCCTACGTAACTTGGACTAGTCTGGATGTCAGATGTTGCAACTGCTTTATTTGAAGATACGGTTTCATTCAATGTAAAACGCGCTATGTAAAGTAACGCAATTAATCCAAGTAAAAAGTGTTTTAAGTAAAAATTAAAATAAATTTAAATGTTTTATTTTTACAGCTCCTTCAATCACTGTATTTTATTTAAAGCCTCGTTAAGACAGTTATTTTACCTGAGCTTGTTTAAATCGAATTAAGCCTCGCATAAATCGATTAACGAAATATTTACAAATATTAGTCATCTAAATTTAAATGTTCTCATCATCGGGGCGTCGTTTGAGCAACAAATTTCCATAATAATCACATCTCGAACGTACGAAAACAAACACGCAGAGCGTCCCGAGTATGGTAAAAAAACAAGACATTTGATTTGTTGATCACGGTTTGCCGGCTCCGAGGCGGGCTGCTTAGCCAAATATAATAGGTTGATGCAAAAGGCGTCGGCGACCAACAATTTCGCGGACGTACGACCGGCCGAACAACAAAATAATACCCGAGTCCCACGATTATAACGTATGTGGTCCGCTTTTGACGCGCCGCTCGACTTCCAAAATTTTTATGTCTTCATCGCCATGAGAACCCGAGGAAAACGACATTCGTGTCCTTTGAGACGAAAAAAAAATCATCGATCGAATTTGAGGGCAATCGAGTCCGCCACGAATTCCACTACCCGGGCTATGGTCACCCTAACGACATTGCATCAAGCGAGCAAAAACCGCATTCGAAAACTGTCTTTAGCTCATTTTCGTACAGGTTAATATCGAATAATCAGTATGTTAGAAGGAACTCGTTTTTTATATCGATAGTTCTCTGCGAGTCCGTTTGATATTGATGTATTAATTTTTATCCGAGTCGATTGGGCGTAAAATTAGTGTCTCGAGGTTCTACATCTAGTGGTTTCGTGGTCACTTTTAGCGTTAATATATGAATGTCAATGCTTTGTTGGGCGGCGCCTTTGGACGCGCGCGTAGTGACTTTGTAACAGCGTATACTAATGAGACTCGTTGTAAATTATGAGTTTGGTTGTTATTCGAATGTGCGGCAAGATGAAGGCGTTACGACGAGAATTTGTAATGGCGTTGGTATTTTTTACGGCTTTAACATTTTGAATATTCACGGCTCAATAAAAATAAAGGAAATAATATTTCTGTGTTTAATTATGGGTTTCGGTTCGGTTTTGAGTGATAGTATGATTGTGTGTCTAGAAATTTCAAAAAACAAAATGGCCTATTACCTTTGTCATTTGTAAGTCTTGTAACAGATCAGACTTAAAAAACTTTCAAATAACTTTTTTTTTGTATTTAGGAGTCAAAACCCATCAAAATCTGATACCGAACAAATCCATTTGGCACCCAATTTCCCTTTTTTCTAGGCTCACAAGCCCCACCCATTTGCGTTAAAATTCACAGGAAAAAACAGCTCTCATTAAATCATCAATGTCATAAAACGATTAGTACGATCATTAGTTTGGACACTGTAAAAAACAAACTGTGTTTACTAACGATGTTTTTATACTGTGGTCGGAGCCCGAAGGTGCTATAGCTGTGTAATCGCAGGTAGTCGGTGCAAGATTCGATGCCAGTTCACGGAATCAAAAAAAAAGGGAACCCGTCACTTAACTTTTGATGAAGTTAGTTGATTGAAAGATCTAAAATTAAAAATGTTCGTAAAAAGGTGTATCATCAATATTATGTAGATATTTGGTTTGTATTAGACCTTTTGATAATGAGGTTTTTATAATATTCACGTTATTGGATTGTAATTTAATATCGCTTAACGCGGTTCTATGTCGGCATGTCGGCAATGTATAAAGTTAAATGGCAGTATGTATGAAGTTATCCACAGATTATTACAAATACTTTAGCTATAAAAACTTAAATGCTAACATAATTAGGTCGCATTTACATTTGACTAGCTGTTGCCCCCGATCTCACCAGCATGAATATCGGCTATAGCTGCAACAATACTCCCGTCTGACATTGTCGGTCAATAAGTGGCTTATGTGTTAATTCAGGGTGCCAGCTAACTAAAGAATGGATCATGAATATTTGTTACTCTTTCACGCTCATTTTACTGGATTAAATTTGATAAAATTTTGATATTAAGACATCCTAGATTAGCTCGCCAACTTTTTAAGCCGACTGCGTCAGAACAGGTACTATTTTTGTAGCTGTAACTGACATTCGCGATAAGTCGTGGTCAATAGCAAGTTTTAAACAATCATCACTAAACTAAGAAAACGTCTCAATCATAAAATAAAAAAAATCTATTATGTGACGCATACATCGGTTTAACAACGTAGAATTATATTCTTAACGGCATAATTACACCTTTAAAGTTTTACAGACCTCTCCCTCACTCATTAGGGTTTCGCATCTCGCTATCTCTTTCCAATGGACCCTTTTGATTGTATTTTGCGAGATCGCTGATGATTTATTCATAAACGATTCTTGTTTATATTCTTATTTTTAATATGATTCTTGGAAGTGGTTTAAAGCTGTGATTTGAACCACTACTGGATTTGAGTGAGTTTTAAATTAGATACTAGTTAAATTTGAAAAAGGTTGGATTTTATAGCTATTAAAGATTTTATTTATTTAAAACCTAACATTTAGTTGTGGATGATTATTGTTTAAATGATTAACTGGTAATTTAGTTGCTTGAAGAATGTTTATAAGAAATAGATTAGCTGAAAAAAACTATAAAATCATTCGCCTTTATTTTTAACTAGCTTTATTCCACGGATTCGCCCGCGTGGTTGTCAGATATTGCTGTAAAACATCCTCCTTTTGAGCAGTCGGATAGAAGTAACTCACGACTGTTTTAATTCAGGTTGTCAGCTAACTCCATACCAAATTTTATAAAAAAATGTTAGGCAAATTTTGGTTGGTTAAGTTAAATTTTCGCGTTTATTATATGTATAAGTGGGATTGGTGTTTGTTTCGCCTACAGCATCGCGGTACGTAACAGCGACAGGGCTGCTCACCTACAGCATTTTAATTTCGTTAAAAACACAACGTCCGTTCGTCACTGTGACATGCTCGCGACTGTATAATGCCACGGGCATGCCACGATCTAATAACGTAGGCATAACTCGCGTTGTTTCCGTTTTATACAAAGACTTCATACTGTATATAATTATTATACTGTACTATTAACAGATGTTCAAATTAAAACAAACATTTCTATAATTAAGACATTCTTAACAACCTCACTAATTACTGTAGTTCAACTTAATTAGGCGTCACAATATTGACGCAAAATAATTGTTACCATCCAATATAACTCGACACGTTCATTCTCACTTTATTTAAGAGTGTAGAGCTCAAGTTATATTGGTTGCTTTGATTAGTAAGAAAGAGACGGAAAATCAGAAATTTGAAACCGTCAAGCTGTGCACATATGTTAGTACTTCCGGTTTTGTTTAACTTAATTACTTGTAAGGGCATGTTAATTACTGTTTCACGAGAATAGACTGGGTAGTAATGTATTTATGGAATTCAATTGGGTTTTAATATTAGGTAGTTATAATTTTTTTTTTGGAAATCATATTCTAGATAGAATAAAATTCGAAGTAATTGCTACAGGATATTTTTACCTAAGTTCATAATTGCAAATTAACGACTTCCTGATAATTGAATTTAATCCTTGTATCACGGGGTTTTCCACAGACATTCAATTCAAATGCAAAAATTGAACGTAAAGACAACAAAAACATACACAAAATATAAAATGAAGACGTTACAAAAATTGCTTAAATAAACGCAATATTAAAGATATGAATCCCGTTTTGATTTGGTTGTACAAATAAATCACATTCGGGTACCGATCGCAGCCATAAATAAGCTTGCGAAATGTCACTGACGATTTATACGATGCTTGCTAATGAGAGAAAAGGATATGTATTTGAGTCCCGATTCGTAAGGACCAAAGGACTGGTCCTTTTTTAAGCAAAGCCTAAAGCTAAGTGCTGTTTCGAATGTTTTAGGTATAGGTATAGAAGCAAAAGTAGTAAACTGTAAAAAAATGCTTAGTCTGTAAGAAAATTAAGTATTAAGATGTATTAGGAATGCATGAAATGACAAGTAGCATACGAAACAATAGTTTCATAAAAAATATTAGAACTAGGTGATTTTGAAATCAATTATTGATCCGTTAGAGAAGAGGCTTGTGCCCAGCAGTGGGATATTTACAGACTGGTATTATAGATGATTTTGAATAACGACAAAAATATATCGCTCAAATTTCAGTCACATTCAAATTGTTACTATGGCGCCTATAAGGACCGGAATCAGGACAATTCATTAAAGAAACTCGAACATTTCCTAACATCTTTCAACTCCAGACACAAAAACAAAAATCAATACTACCCTTCAAAACACATGGCGAAAAATACTCACATTACACCGACACATCAACAGATGTGGAAAAATTCGCCGTTTGAGACAAAAACACGACGTGTCAACTTGTTAATTAACTTTCTAAGAACTGAAGCGAAAAGGTTTTGAAACACCATGAGCACCGTGACATATGATTTATGCTTCCTACACACCGCGGCGTGTTGACACGACGTTAGAAAATTTTGACTATTAATTTTGCCAAGACAGTTTTATTATGTTAATTAATCAATAAATTGACGTTTAATTGCATGTGTTAGTTATATTTCATTTTATATTGGTGGTGTGGAATTTAATTAATATTGCTGAGATAGATTTTCTTTTAGAACACATGATGAGAAAAGAACCTATGGATGGAGCGACTGGATGTACTATATTAATTTTAAATCACTTTTAATGACTGATAATGCTAAGGCTAAGATGAACAAGCTCGGTCTATTGATCAATCTTCTAGAGAGCCAAGGATAGAACCAAGGGTGCACCTTGTCTTTGCTCGGCAGTAGAAGTAATAAATACTATTTACGATACTTTACTTGTTACACAGTAATCTGAAAATATCTACAATCATACGGATAAAAGGACCATTAGCAATACAGTCATTATAATATTTTTCCATCCTCGACCTTAACTCCAATAACCCAACAAAACTATGACGTATCTAAGTTTATTGACCTCCGTGATTTACAGAGATATCATTAATATATTATTAAAATAAGCATATGACAGGATCACGACGCTGTTAATTATATATTATATTGAGATTTATGACTTGATCGAATAAAAAATGAATTATACAATAAAACGTCGATTGTTGCTCGAATTGAACAGGTTTTATTGTAAACTGTAATCTATTATCATTGGGCTTTTTTACCCTGTAGTCTATTCTTGAACGGTTCCATCAATTTGAACTCTGTCAGCCAATTAGAGGTATTTGTATCGAATAAGCGGTTTCAACTTTCGTCGAAATACAAAAAAGTGGTGTAAAAATTGTTGTAAGGATGATGTGGCATCAACGTTAGATGCTAAACTTAAACTTTCCACAATGATTCAGTGCTTAAGTCCAGAGTTCAGAGTAACCACAAGATGCGATAATAAACCACTCATCTTGACAGATGGTGTTACAGAAACAGCTAAGATTTTTTCAATACAAATGTTCGGAAAGAAGGACCAATTTAGTATTATTGGGGCTTGTTAAACTAATTCGCACGTGACTACAGCCTGACTCCACAGGTGGTGGTAATTGCTCTAAACAAACCATTTTGTATCGTCCAAAACCCTGGTAAAGAAAGCAATTACCTAAAAGATACGAAAGTCGTAGTGTTTCGTGAGAGATTCAAGAATTAAACTAATTTTATAATACACTGGCTCAGGTTTTTGTTAACACCGATGAACGATTCTATATAACTCTACAACACAACTATAGCAAAAGTAGTCATAAAGCCTAATTTAAACAAGAACAATCCACCAAGTAATCCAGAACCTAACAAAGAATCAGTTAAAAGAAAGGACCAAAAAACTAACGCAATCAAACGCCTCAATGACTTCAAACAGGATCTAATAAACACAAATGCTGTCCATTATTCTTCATCAACGCCGACAAATCATAATGAAATCATTTTAGCGATCGCCGTAGCCAATTACATGGGCAGAAAGAATTAGGGTGAAGCGCCGAACAATTATTCTTATCGAACCATGATTAAAAACTCCGTTGAGTATTTTGGTAACAATATTGTGGGTGGAGAGTGTGATACAAATGATGGAAGACAGCGTCTGAGGCGGGAATATCTTTCCACCTTTCTGTTAATTAGGAATTAGAAGTATTTTGTTGCTTTAAAGTTGACGACAGGAAACAAAAATGAAGATTTTGAATTGAAAGTAAACTAAGTGTCAAAAGTTACTTAGGAGTAGGCTTATAATAGTAAAAATAAAATAAATAATGATAATAAACAATACCTCAAAATATATCTACAGGTATAAAAAACATAAAAAGTGAATACACACGATAATTCACGGCCACCATAGTAAAAAATTAAGTGTAAACCAACATTCAGTTCAATCACTGTTAAATTAAGTAATTTACGAGGTCTCGACGATCTCTTATCACTTAGGGCGGCGCCTGCGCAGGCGGGCGGAACTCGTTCCGAGATGTCTCAATCTCGATAGAGACCGGATCAATCGAAACCGACCCACGGCTTTTTTTCATCGATCATCGATTGAACTGGTTTCCGAACGAAAAAATTATAGAGGATCGATACACCTTGGATGTTCGGGATAGTTCCAATGAAAACGATAGACCGGACCACGCATTGTTTAATGATGGTGATTTTGTTGAACGAAAATATGCTTTGAAAGGGAAAGAATGTTTGGAAAAAGATTTGATTGAAATCGATTTCGTTGTTGGTGAAGTATATTTTAAAATTCTTGTAAACAATTGTACTTTAAAGAAGAATGATGGTTTAACGGAACGACTAAAAAAAGAAATCCTTGAAGAAACAACCTACAGCGTCGCATCATATTACAGAACACACACCCAATTAATTAATTTTCCCTGATTTAAAACACGTAATAAAGACATATGACCATAAAATCAACAATAAAAAGGTCAACATGTTTAACAAAATTAATACGTACAATAACCAACGTATAAAGAAAAACAAGGCTTAAATAAATCGATGAATTTATACTGGCTTGTAGTGAAGAAATTATCGCTATTAGCGTAGGTAAAGGGTTATTTATTAAAATGTTGGCTATATTTCTACACTCAGCGGGAAGGGATAGCGCGGTGGATGTGCGCTCGTCAATCATGCGCTTGAGTACAAGGCTCGAGCAGGCGGAGGCATTGGAAACGATAAAAACTTGGATAAGATTGAACTTAGAAGAGAATTGGGTTCTGTTGATGTTTTAACATTTATTAATAAAGTTATTATAGCTTTTAGTGAAGGTGATCTAGAAACAGAAGCAGATGAAAATGGTAATGTAATTTTTTGATCAAAAGATGTAAAGGACTTGAAAAAATGACTCAAGTAAAGAAACATACTACGGCGACCCTCATAAAATTTGATGTAAACGTAAATTGTGAGATAATCTATAATTAAGTAGCAATTTGAGGACAGAATCAAGATAAAATATGAAAAATGATTATCATGATTGATCTCTCTGACAATATAAATTGTAGGCAACTGGAAATGTAATTAATACAGTCAATTAATTTTAAGATATTTAATAAAAACTGTATTTTAGTAGCAGGTATTAAAATTACCGACAACTGAATGATGTTATTAAAGGTAAGATAATAACAGAGAGAGACGAAGTGAGGGATAAAATTGGTTAACAATTATATGGAAGGTAATACCCAATGGTAGCGTGGAGGTGACTTGAACTCCAGTAATGATTTTAACGATAATGACAATTCGGTTTAACTACAGTTATTTTGCAATTGCAACAAATATAATTGAGTTTAATCAATGGATTGTTTAATTTGAAGTGTGCAAGATTAAATAAGTGAAGCGATTTTGGAATGGATGGATTTATAAAATGACTAAAATTAACCGACTTGAAATTTGAGGTTTCTCAATTCGGTCGTATGTATGTTTTTTTTTATCTAAGTATATTTAGATTTTGGAATTTTTTTTATGGAATTTCGAATTGATCCAGTAAATTATTTTTGGATTATTCAGTGATGATTTTAGCGATATTGAAGCCGATCATCCATAACTAGATATTGAGGATGGTGCAACTGTTTTCTTCTTGTACCGTACCCTAAAAACCAGAGTGATAAATAGATTATAAATTGTAATTTATAAACCTTGTGTTTATCGAGACACTTCTATATCAATTACATTATCACGTGTAGGGTCGAAGCAGTTCTGTCGGCTTAAAGCGTCTTTGATGATCCCGTATGCAGATTTTTTGTTATTACCCTACAGGTAAAAATGGACCAGGACATAAATGTAAATTCTGCTTTTATTACCAATTTTTATATTATCTTGTTGATTATTGGAGATCTTAAGGGCAATGGAAATGATGTCAATCTGAAAAATCATATTAACATGAATTCGTATTTAATGTAGGGTTAACGCAGTTCTTGGATCAAGATTATGATTTTATTAGGGAAGAGTGCCATCGTTTTTAAATACTCGTTGGGGACACGAACCATAAAAGCTTAAGGTATTTAGAGGCGTTACCCAAAGCCGATAAGGAAAGTACTGTTTAATATGCATGAAAAAAACTTGTATCATACATAAGTAATTCGAAAGTGACTTCTAAAAATCCCTTAAAATAAATAAAAAACAAACTCATTCAATTAAGGGATCCGAGATCAAAATTAAGCCTTCTTCGTTTAAAATGCATTAATCCGGTCACTTGTCATGCGCGGGCGCAGTCGTCCCATCCCACTCTAAAACCCGTTCCGGTTCGCCCATCGCCTTCTCGTTGACAAAGATTAAGGTTCGGGACACTGTGTTTGACAAAGGCAATTAAAAAAAACAAGATTGAACGTGTCAACCCTGTTCGTGACATTTTGTAAATTGGAATCTGCCGCAAAATTTTATTGACGAGTAAAAAAAGCAATCAATCTTCCTCCAGATTGATTAAGTCCAAGAAGTTCAGCGACAACGATACTTCGTTAATCTGATTTAAATTACTTCCTCACTGAGACATCATTGCTGTATCTACAAATATCTAGTTCACAAAGTCTCGGTTCTTTGACATCTTATAGTTCCGTCCCTCTTTCACAATCGAAGCTCTGACTTTTTCGTTTTACATTTTCGGAGTAACATGAACTCTCAATCTCTCGTTCACAGTTTTTACGCTCAGTTAAACCAGAGTTGGACCTTAATTTACGATTATCGGACGATGAAGACATACTCACGTATCGATGTTACCCACTACGCTTTTGGTTATAATATTTTTTCGATAACCGTGACATTTATGATTTTCGCTTTTATTACGTTTTCCATAATCAGGATAAGTTTTTACGATATCGGAATATTCGCGAATCATACTTCCAGGAATAAGATAAGTGTTCATTTTATGATTGTCATTAATTTTTACATTTATATTTCTTATATAAGATTCTCGGAGTGTAATATCAGGCTGATGGTGATTGGCAGCTGTACCATTAGCAGCTTTATTAAAATGTTTCATAAAATTCCTCACAGCAAAAACACGGGGCAAGTAAATGTGGTGATTAACATTTTGGACAGAAAAAACCGCTGAATAATGAAGGGTATCGGTGCGAACAACTTTATTAAAAAGGCAAACACGAGAAGCCAATCGCTCGTCTGTCTCGTTACCCTTGAGTGATCCCTATACAGATTTTATTACAGCATAATAACACCAAATCTTTTCCGTTGCGATTTCAAATATTTCATAAACACTGCACTGGTCAACATTATCTGTACAACAAGAATGAAAAGGGTACAAATTGAGTGAAAAAGTGTCCCAATGAACCTTTAAATTGTTCTCTATATATGTCTCGGGAACACGATCTTAGTTTACATCATCATTCGTCGACTTATCTGATGCGCGTACATTGTTCGACTCTGATTCTTGTGTGGGTACTATCAGGATATAATTTAGCTTGTTTACATGTGGCATGTAGTTTCTTATGGCATCATTGTATTCAACTAAAAGTAGTGTAGCACAACTACTTATTTCTGGAACTACAACTCTGTTGCTGCAACTGTAAAGCTTTTTGTCGCCTGAATCGTGAGAGTTGACATCGGGAAAATAAAGTTTGGATTTAGTTAGGTTGTCTTAAGGTTGATTTTTGTGTGATTTTTCTTGGTTGAATGAGCGGTTATTTGTTTTAAGGGGGCTTTATCGCGGCACGTAGGCTCGATTTGAATAAAAATACAATTTATATGTGTCGGAGAGTTCGGTAAGGCGGTGTAGGGTTACGGAGCCGGTCGGACGACTCGGCTCCCAATTTGCTGGTGCATTTCTGAGTAAGTTATTAAGTTTCGGCTTGTCACTTCGGTTGCGAAATTTTGCAGTCCAGTGATGACGGTGTACGTTGGTATTTTGTTTTAATAAACCCAATCGAGTGTATCTAGGTGTTTTTAGTGCTTTTTGTGTTACTATGATTGATGATGTCGTTATTAATAATAAAATTTAGCCAGACATTAATAGCTTATTTCGAAACTGATTATTCTGAGATGCTTGTGATATTGTGAAGTTGGTTATGTTAACATTAACACTTTTATAAGATTATAAACGAAACGAATGATTGTATCTACGGGTTAAATATTTTAAATGAAGTCTTATCGTTCCATCTGGACACTAAGTAACAATTAGACTCCATAATTTAACTAATTTCGAAACCGACATATAAATATTCTGTTTAATCTCAATTTAACATAATTTATGAGTGAGTATAGTTTCTCTAGTATATTAATCGTTAAAGATAATGTTACTTAGCATTTTAATATGAATTCTTCATCTACGCTTTTTGATCTTACAAATAATGGCATGTAGTACGTAGATGTGATATTCGCAGGCACGTCTGGCAATAACTTTAGATTTTAATCTTGTCATTATGCATAATTAGAGGCGTATTGGAAATATTCACATACTAATTTCATGGCTTGGTTTGTGCTACGGGGCAAATGTACAAGGACCAATCTTTGAGTTGAAGGACCCGGCTAATGAAACGGTACTTCATCGGTTTAAACTTTGACACGAGGTACATTAGCCACACGATAAGAAGAAGAAGAAGATCGCTCATTTCAATGTCAAACTAGCTGTTGTCCTCAGCTTCGGCTGCAAAAACATTACCCCTTCTGACACAGTCGGATAAAAAGTAGCCTGGATTAACATCCCGAGTGTCACCTAACTCTATACCGAATTTCTTCAAAATTACTCCAGCCGTTTGAGCATGAATAAGTAACAAACATCCATCCATTCCTCAATCCAACCAATTTTCGCGTTTATTAGAATAAGCTACATTATCAGTTTGTCATATAAATCCCTCACCACTCACAAGCCAACCTACATTCTTACAAGTGGAAATAAACCGATTCTGTTTACTTCAGTAACTAGGGCCACTTGTTAAAACGGTACTAGACGTACCATGAAGGTCGTATGTCCAAATGGGTCTGTGGAACTGGGTCCGGCCGGTGCAGCAGACGAAACCCGAGCTTTGATACGCCGTGGTTCCAGTTAGTTTGTCTGGATGGCGTTATGTGCGATCGAGCGTGGTTTGGACTTTATTTTTCTGTTTGGCTCGATCGAAATCTTAATACTGGGAAATTGATTTTTTGATGTTATTTTTATATTGAACATCTCCGATAAAGAATACACAAGATTCATTATTAGACAAAAGAAGATGGGTTGAGATTTCTCAAGTAAAGGAGAACACAGCATTAGCATCTAGACAATTACGTGAAAAAACTTACTTAATACTAATGAGATCTGAAAATGCTTAGATAATAATTTGACAAGAAGTCAAAGATTTCTTTTTGCATGACTTTTAGTTATGCTGAAATAATTTCCAATACTTCCTTGCGTTTTTTGTAGCTATTATGGGCAAGCGACTTTCTTGCTTACGTAGTATATGTAATTAATTGTGAAAACCCACCTTTGGGCATTCATTAAGTACCAAAAACCTTATGCAAAAACTTTTAATTGAACATTCCGTTTCTTATGTTTTTCCAGCGATAAAGTTTCATACCAGTACAAATATGTACTTATTAATTAATAAAACAATGTGAATTCATTATCTTTTCATCAAAAAGAGAAGAAATTAATATGACATGTGTTACATAACTCATTTTTTCCGGACCTACCTGACAGTCTATCAACCATCTTTATAACTTCGTTCAAATGGACAAAATAACTGCAATGTTGAAAAAAAGACTAATTAATTAGCTGTTCGACTTGCAACACAAGTTCAACTATCGTTAATTAGCGACAACATAATACAGGTCATCTAGACGATTCCTGAAATACTAAAATGCTTTCGGAATAAAAACTGCGGCTTACAATAAAGTCATTAACAGCGCGGCATCCGATTCTCGCATACATTGAAGGATAAAGGCGGATTCTTGCATTAATTTATTGGATCAGTACTTTGTTGATTGACGTTCCAAGGCTTCCATGGAAGTTTCTAGACCGCCTGCGGTCTTCACCAACAAAATGTATAAAATTAAGTAAATAACCACCCGTTAAGGATCCGATAGCAACTTTGATATTGCAGTTTTTGTTATCATTAATCGTGCGCCATTTTTGCTTTTATTGATCACTTTTCGATGTTTAACGATTGGCTCTAGAGGGGGTAAAGAGATACTATCTAAATGCTAATGTTACCTGTTTAATACTACTTGAGAACCTGTATTATCCACTGATTCGAACACATGAGAAATAACCTAATAAATCCTTCTTACCTTAACGACATATTTAAAAACATAAAAACGTACATTACTATATGCAACTGGTAAAGCAAATAAAAAAATAGAGAAATATTCATAACCATATCTACAAAATAATACCCAAATCACTTGTGACCTATTGAATGACGCCGTCCCAAAAAAATAAATGATAAAAAAATGGCAGCTAATTGAGCGTTATCTAAAGATGCGTTTACTTCGTGTAAGCTGATCCGACCTGCTTAAGAAAACAGACACCGTTCGCGATTTTTTTATTATAAACAGTTTCGGTTGAGTTCTAAAATGACGCCGCTGAGATGGGTTAAGTTTCAGACGTGTTATAATCACGGGGCCTAAAAGACCGCCTGGTGACAGAACTTTTCGACGAATTTGAATAAACGATGAATATATAATGACGAAATTGCATGCGGAGAAAGATGTTCTTTTTAAGAGCGCTTTTAAGTAGGTGGTCGAAATTTGCGACATGACACAACAAATGCGATCTCAAGTGTTTTTGGACTTTCGAAGACTGACGTGTTGCCTTACACTTAAAATGCAAGTAGCTTTTTTGCGAGCTCTCTTTGCCTGTTATTTTTGTAATAATTTTACCTCTGGCAGAATGCATTTTATGAGTAGTGACTTTATTATTTATTGTTACTTACTTCTTGAATTGTACTTGACATCATCTTCTTTTTCTTTCATTAGAAATCATTTTTTTTCGTACATCATATAACAAAAGAGGTTAGTTGCATTCGCTTTCATTAAATTTGTTTAGCTTCCGAAGTGGCAAATACTACTAAAAATCATTTTAGATTCTCACAGTAAAATCAGATATTATACTCCAAATGCCCAGATAATCCGCATCAACGGCTTACACTTTTACAGCCTATTACTGACACAAGTATTTATCTAATCCAGCTTAACCTTAGCTCTACTCAGCATTAAACTCTGTACCACAATATTCAGATTCATGCCTTAAAACTTTCAAAATAAAACGTACGTAGGAGGAATCTAAATATGTCCACATCGAATCGCTAATGTGCACTGTAGGGCCGAGGGCATACTAACGTATATTTACGCGATATATATATTGGTGCAAGTGGAAAGAGAATGGCGGAAGTTGAGGTTTTGAATGGAGAATTGTATGTGTTTTTTGGGAGAGGATGACTGTTTTTAATGCTTTACTTTTCAGAGCTGAGAAAAAAACTTGTCTTTAAGACATTTGTGAATGCATTTGTATCTATTTGAAACCTTAAAATGACAGAACAGCTGTTTCAAACTGAGATTTGTCCTGGGTGGGAATCGAGCCCACAACCTCCGGTATAGCAGTCAGGGCCACTAATAACTAGACCAACATTTTCAGTATTGGCTCATATCTAGTCTTTTATATGTCTCAAAAACCAGTAACAAGATTTTTGATACAGGGAAAATCGTGCCAAGATAACACAATTCCCGATTACACGAAAGATTTTATGAGAAATCACGACATATTTCTGTGAAATAATTCCCGCTATCCGCTCTTCACTTCACCCACTAAGTTCACGTCAATATCCAACTTCAATCCATCTGCTACGGTCTGAAGTAAAGCATTAGTGAAACCAGATAAAGCCAAAGAATAATCGACATGAGCATTAAGCATATTTGTTCTTTCAAATCCAATCACAAAAGGGCTGTTACATCAATTCAAAACGCTCGTAAAACTTCAATAGAGGGGAAACTATCCGTGACATTGAATCACCAATAATTATGTTATTCAAAAACTTTTGAGAATCGGAATGGCGTGAAAAATTGTAATGACATTATTTTATCATACCGATTGATTAGGCGTTCAGGTTATTAAACTGGTTTATTTTACGACCAGTTTACGGTTGAATATCACAGCTTGAATTTCGAATACATTTTTCAATAGTTGTCGAAGAGATCGTGACTGGAGAGGATCATTTTTGCTTCATACAGATATATGGAAAAAAAGGTTTTAATAGCCGCCATCTTTTGTACCTATCGATGCATCTCCAAAGTCTAATGCTCCGTATACAGTCGCGTAATCTGAAACGTCTTAATTGCGAGGTCGGAAAACCAACCCTTCGTTACTCAAATGCATGCCAATTTTAACCCGTGACTTACCACGGTCTGTCCTTTAATAGCCACTTTTACGTATCTGTCATCTATGGACGTACAAACGAATTTGAACTTTAGAGTGAGGTTTTTAAGTGGTTTTTTGTTTGGTTTTCGATGGGGAACGAATGGTAACAGTCGTGAGTTCAAATCCTAATTAACACCTCTGTATAGAGATAAATTGTGGCGATAGTGTTCTGCTGTGGCGTTGCGCATTGGTTTCAGTGAGATATGCAACGCTATACCATGCTTATTGAGATCCGAAAGTAGAGAAATTTAATCCAGGGAACATTGGATTTAGTGCAGTTTTGAAATGGATTATGGTGCACATATTTTTTAATGAAATAATGGTAATTTTTAATGTCAATCCGAGCCAAAAACACAGTGTAATGACTTTTGGGTAACAGAACATGAGAAGCTAAAAATAAATCAAGAAATATGATGAAAGGTTAAATAGATAATCTCTCCTAAAAAGACCATTGCCTTACGATAATTTCAACACTAACATTTTAAGTAAATAATTGGTCAATAAATTCAAATAAAATTAAACTTAATAAACACATCACTTTTATTTTTATTAACGCGAATCGGAAACGCAGCTTTCAACGGATGCATCCGTACATGCACTCCGATATAACTTGGCACGTCTGAAAAGAGCTACAAAATATACCCGTCTCTGTTTCACATATCGAACTAGTATAATTTTGTCTCGCTTCAACAGTGTTTTATCTTTTATCCGAAGTCCCAAGTTACGTTGGCGTTACATATGAACGGCAATGTCAGTGTCTGGGCATGCATATAATTTGCAATAACATACTAGTGTTGCAGATTTATCATTACGAGAGCGGTGTAGCGTTACCTCGTTCACACGTCCTAGGGTTGGCAGTTTCTGTTACTACGGAAAGATAAGGGTCGAAACGGAAGTTATGACGGAAGGGAATGCAGTTGAGAACTTCAAATCGAAAAGATTATAATTAAGAAGGTTATATTTGGACAGATAATATGTGAAGAGAATAGATATTACAATAGCGTTTCTGGCTACATTGGTGCAATTTATTTTCGCATGAAAGTAACGCGTAAGTGCTTGTAAAGACACATTTAGATAACGTTATTCCATTTAACAAAAACCACTTATCCAGAACGTTCTATACCTACACATAACAAGACTCATCTTTCGCTTTTACTTCTTCTATTAGATAAATACATTTGCGATTACTGCCAACCCTATACAGTGCAGTGTAGTTGATATCGTGTCTCAAGTTTAATTGCGACTTATCGGATTGTTTTTCATTGTCCTTCTTATGGCAGTTTATTGGTTTGGCCAGGGTATTTTTATGGCTACGGTTTAGCACTTGGACTGGTCACAATTTACACTATTATTTTTTGTACTAAAACATTAACTTTTTTTCGCGAGTTACGCTTGAATTGCGCGGTTGTTTAGAGTTAGTTTTAAACTGGAATTGTTCTAACTATGATTTAAAGGTTAGACTTAAAAAAAATCAAAACTACTTGATCATAATTTCAACAGGAAACAATTCTATTCTATTTACACTAGCTGTAGCCCGCGACTTCGCCCACGTGACGATTGTTTATAGCTGCAAATCATTACCCCCGTATGACGTTGTCGGTTAACAAGTAGTCTGTGTCCAATTGCAATATGTCCAATTAACCCCATACCAAATTTCGGCAAAATTGCTATAGCCGTTTGAACATGCAAGAGTAATAATTATCCGTCCATCCATCCATACTTACAAATTTAGGAGTTTTTAATATTCGTATGATAATTATATTACTTATTTAAGTAACTTAAGTATTAGTATATGCTATGACAATGCCATCATAGATGAAAACAGTTGTAGTAAGAATGTTAAACCGTACATTTTGGCAAATGACCAAATGAGAGTTGAAATGCAGATGAGTGAAAGCGTTAATTTAAACGAAGTGGAAAATCAAAATACTTGACATTTTATTAAGGTAATGAACTTTGTTTTTCTTATAATAAGGTTTACCTATATCTGTTTTCTGATCATCTTAGTCTTTAGGTTATAAAATTTACAGACAGAAATAAATGTGTTTTATGACTTACTGGGGTAAGCCTTAACTTTGTAATACAGTTCAATGATTGAGAAATAAAAAGAAAACAAACTTTTTACTGCATTTTACACGATACCAGTATTTCAAGGATACTTTATGATATTTGTTCTGTAGACTAGTGTCAATTTTACAAGGAATATCCTACTAATATTATTAACAAGAAACTTCGTACGTATGGATGGATGGATGTTTGTTACTCTGAAATGCTCAAAGGTGTGATCAATTTTGATTAACAAATTATGGAGTTAGTTCTACACCTGGCATTGACTTAAAGTCTAGTTTTTAACCGACAGCGTTAGAAGTGTATATTTTTTACCAAAAACAAACATTCACGTGGTCAAGGTAGCTTGTAATAGCTATTCAAATATATAGAAACAACAGCTCAATCTTCTCATTTTTTCTTTTGTCACAAGAAGTAACAAATCGCGTGACACGTAGTGTTAATTCTAGACATATTATTAGTTATATCTAAACCCAACAGTGGGCTTTCCAGAATTTGAATGTTATTTGACTTACCTCTTAAAGTATTAGCCCCGTATAAGGGATGGTCGTAGGGCACCGGTCGGTATGCTGGATGGAGTGCCGCGAGGTAGCTCAGCTCACTGGTGGCTCCAGCAGCCGCCGCCGCCGCCGCTGCCAACCTGAGAAAGGAAAACATACTTTAATACCTAGGCTAGAAAGTTTAATATTGCATACTGGATTTAGGGAGTTTCAAATAAAAGTATAAGACGATGTTGTTTCGAGTTTTCAGCTAAAGTCTTCTTATTGTGGCTATGACACTAAAAGGGAAATAAGAGTATTTAAAAGTTCTACTGCTGGTCAAGGGCGATTTTCTTTATAAAGAACGATTGAGCATTGATGGTCGTAATCACTTACATCGTAAAAACAATTTAGGAGGGTTAACCATACATAATGTCAACGACAGCTATCGAACATCTAAATAAACACACCCTGATATGGCACAGTACGTTCCAGAAAACCGTTTCCCTCATCACAGGGTGTCCTTAATTACAGAATCTCGTCCAATGACAATATTTGAATGCTTTGCCAAAAAGGTTGAACACAATGACACATTTGAAACTTTTTTCACGATCCCTATTCAAGTATTCGGAGTATCGGCGGGGACATCTCGGTGCGAACCCAAGGCCTGACAGTGGGGTTCCGTGGGTAAAAAGAGAAGCTCGGCAACCCACTGGCATCCGTGACGTAATATGTCTGGACGTTTTCGAACAAAAAACGATTTACAAACAGCTGGATACTGTAGAGAATTGAATGTGCTAATTTTTCAAGTTGTTGCAGATTAAAGGCCACTCACGCAGTATTGATAGCTATATGGATGCCCATGTTTACCTTATTCGTATGCAGAATGAACCCATCTACTAAAGATCTAAACTTAATATTCGTTATAGTAATAGAATTGTACATCAGTATAACATATTCCGCGCTAAATTTGCCGACAGGTTAATAAAATAGACATTAGCTATAAACAGCAAAACAATGGATAAATCAGATAAACAATGAGAAAACAATCCATTCCCACGTTTACAACGAAAAACAAAAGTAAAGCGACCACTAAAAGCGCAAAGCTAAACAAAAATAAGAACACAATAGCTCGCGCGCATGCGCAATGCGCCCAGTAATAAAATTATTAAACAAATCAACCTCATAATAATGCGGCCCCAGAAAATTGTCGGGTGGGCTGAGTAGGATAAAGAAATTATCCAACTTACCGAGCACGGACGATTGCGCGCCCCGGCCGAACCCGAACAAAGACGTAGCAAGAGAAAACGAAGAAAAAAAAACCTGGCGGCTAACAAAATAAATAAAACAAGTGCAAGAACACTCGCGCGCCTTCGCCCCGCGTGACGTCTTCATGTACTCTGTCCTTTTCGCCCACGCGATCTGTCTGTTCCCGCGTGTACGAGCGACAGGGACGGAGATACACACAGATTGTCCTCTGAATAGGAAGAAAGTTTTGAAACTGTTGCTGGATGTGAAACAAGTTTTACAGATTTCGCGCAGACGAGCTTTTTGATTTGACGTTTTATTTACATTTTTAAAGTCATTTTTCTTCTCTGATTTCGATGATTAGAATCATAACACGGGAGCAATGAAAGAAGGAAAACGATTCAAGAAATTGTATCGTATTATGCTAAGTGTTCGGAAGCGAAGAAACAATATTAAGACGTTTCGAAGCGATCATTATCCGTTGTTACGCCGATATTATTTCAAAATACAGTAGTTACATTTGAGAAAGAAGCTTAATAGACATGGACAGTAAGTTTTAATGACAGAATGAATAACTTTACGTAATAATAAACGGTTGTCCGTATTTAGCGGTGTTTTTTGCTTGCTTTCGAGTAATCAGCGCAGCTGATGTCTGTCAGTTGAGCATTTTAAAAGTGTAATTGCGCCCCTCAATGTGAGCGACTCAATCATGGCATCATGAATGTTTCATGAAAACCAGTTGGCAATTACACTCGTTTCTTACGGGTGTGCACTTTTTGTTTTTGTTTAGTTTTTTCGCCAAATGACCAATTAGTGCGGAGTGCCCGCGACATGGCCCCCGTAGGTACATATCTATGGTAAGTTGTGGCCGTTATTTGTAATACACGTGCTCATGGTATTTACGAAGGCATGCGGAATGCACTTCATTAAGGTAAATTCGAATGAAGTTGTGTCTGTAAGCCGGCGTTGAATATTAATGCTTGAGCTGTTAACAATTAAAGGGTTAATTAAAATTTCGAAAAATACCTTTTTGGTTTTTAAATAGGTGTAATGTTACAGGTGGTGATACACTCGAAGTTTTTATGTAGCAATTTGACTGATTTATTGAATTGCTTGGACAAGAATTTTTCGAAATCGACTCTACGTGACATCCATAACAAAATTGTAATGAAATAAATCTTCTGAATTATTTCTTTTTGAATCCTCTAAGTAAATAACTTTTGCTGTATTTCAATTCTAAATTCTTTTTGTCTGTTATGTGACACTGCTGTACTGTAAGTAATTATAATGTACAAAAAATAATACTCCATTTTAACTTTGACTACGCTAAATTTCTCTAGAGTACAATAATGAATTTCTTTGTTTAAATAATTTACGTGTACATACATAACATAGTGCTAGTGATTCCTAATGTAGCAGTGACAGTTATTTTACACCTGCCAACTGGCTTAGGAATTGCATTTGATTTAGAAATAACCTAATAAATGACAATCTTTACTATAAGACTATACTACTATAGGACTTTGGACCAAAATCAAGAAAATTTTATCGTTGCCAATACTTTCATTAATTCAAACACTTTAATACTAATATAATAATAATAAACCAGAAAAAGTATTGCGATCGCTAGATAATACTATCCCTTAAATTGGTTGCCTCTATGGGCCAGGAAGGGAGAGTTTTTCCAGGACATATTTACTTCAGATATATACGTCAAAAGCCAAATAGGAAAATCAGATCAATACGGTTTATGAGATACAGCCTGGAGACAGACAGACAACGGAGGCTTAGTACCTTAATAGGGTTCCGTTTTACCCTTTGGATACGGAACCCTAAAAAGATCTAACTAAAACACGTTTAATACTACATTGACCCACAATTACAGAGTATGACTTAAAACAAAAGAGTCACAGAAAAGCGAATATATTTTTATTTAATTAATTTATTATACATTATATTAAAACAAAGCTTTATTGTTTCCGTGACCTGATTAATACTGTTAATTGCTTTTACATGATAAAAGTACAGTTTTTATGGTCAATTCATTTACCTATATCATTAAAGTAGAGACAAAGGTATGACTGTTCAAAGGAACTGTAAAGACCACGTGTATTGTGGTATGTGTGGTTCTATTGGCTATCTTGGTTGATAACATTTATGATCACGATATAAATAACAATCAGGTTCAACATTTTTAACTAGCTAATGTCAATAACTAGAAGCACAATATAAATACACACTGTAGTTTAATTCGGCCATTTCTGAAAAACAAATGACTACAGCCGCGCGGTATGTAACAACGATAGGGCAGCCCACTTACAGCGTTTTAGTAACGTCAACAACACACCGTCAGTTCGTCACTGCGACACGCTTGCGACTGTATCATGCCACGGTCATGCTACGATCCGATAACGTAGGCATAACTCACTTTGATCCCATTTATGTAAAGACATCATACTGTGTATATTTATTTATTACACTGTGCCAGAAGGAAGAAGACCGAAATGAGGTAAACAGCAGAGAATTGCCAACCGAGATGGCCAAAATATAAGTTCTGTTGGAGTTTAAAACACATAATTCCTTCAATTCGCCAATAAAGAAACCCCAAAAATATCCAAGAATTTAAATAATAAAAATTTATATTGGAATAATGAGCCGTTTCTTTATGCCACCTTTCGTCAAAGAATATATCACTTTATCAAGATTTCATGAGCAAATAATGCAAAAACTTTAATTCTCAAATACTTAAGTGTTCGAATGACAGATTTATTAGGGTCTGAAATAAGAACTCGGTTGAAAAAAGGACCCTAAGCCCCTTTCGGTGCGATTTCGTATTACACCGGCGATGTTTTGAATAACCGTTTTTATGTACAGGTTGATTTATTTCCAACGTATAAATTGAGATTTTGTTGACTTGTCATATTTTTTCGGAATCATATTTCATTTTATCTGCTAATGAAAATTTAAATAACAATATATAGCTTTAACAAAATATTTTTTCCAGTATTTAATTTGATTCAATTCAATTCAACACACAAAGTTGTAACAGTTCTATTGGAATAGAAATAAAACCTTTTTTTTTGTAAGTAAAGCTACCTGAATACCACATTACAGTAATAATTTACTACTAAATAACACTATAGGTTTGGTTTTGTGTTAAATTTTAACAAGTATAGTTTGAAATGAGTCACTTGTAGGTGCTTGTTGTGAGCCTTCCAAGAAGGTTGAGTGGTCTCCGCGGGGCCTCCACGGTAGGTGTTTTGTTTAAACCGTCTTTTATTGTCACACTAGCCTCGCCACCTAAGACTTTTTAGTTTTAAAATGAATGAGATATTCATTTAAGTTTATTAGAAGCTTATTTGGTTATTTTAAGTAGACTTTTTTCTTTAAACGAAGTCATTTAAGACGGAACACCTTTTTTCTACAACGTAGATTATATTTTATAATAACAAGCAGCTTACATCAATAAAAAATCTGCAATTTAATGATATCTCAGTTTCATACACAACGAAAAATATACACAAAATTTACACTTCAAAAGAACCGCATCAACTGCAAACTACACCTCCCATTTACACCTTATAAAAAGGCCTTTTTATTACACAATGTACTGAACAAAAAGGCTAAAAAACAAACTTCTATTACCTTACAATAACAAAGCACTACCATAGTTGCAGGCGCTTCAATCGGCTCGATCTCTACGCGGCTAGTGACATGTCAATCGCGGGCCTGAATAATGCAGGAGGCATGTCGCAACACGCTGTATATTGAAGCTCGTTTAATTGTGCGCGGTACCACCGCCGCAACTGTATCGCGGATTTTATGGTGGTGAGATTTTTTTGGTTTGATGATTTTGTTAGGTGTACGATTAACGAGTAGAGGAAAGATCTAAGTTTAAGTCGAATTCTGGGCCCCTAAAGAAGACGCCCCCAATAATCGAGTGTTATTAGAAACTGAGCACGTACTTGAATGTTTTTGTAAATAATTTTCCTATAAATCCCATCATCATCATCATCATGATGATGATGAAATCCCATAGCGTACTTCTGCTAGGCGAAGGCCTCCCCCGAACCATTCCGCAATTATTTAATGATCATTTATAAATCAAGTCTATTCTTTCGCATTTTACTATACTACTAAGTTGTATTCTATAAAAAAACAAAAAATCTGTTATTGACTTTTATTTAGAGTTTGTAGTGAGCTTTTTCCTTGTCTGCAATACAAGCGTAACTCTGGCGACTCTACTCACAATTACAATGTCGCACTTGTAACGACTAGTGTCCATACTATGATCCCTCTAAGCATGATTTTAATCCGCTTAAGTTAGTCGCAGTTACAGGCGGTACAGAGAAGCGTGCCGTCTTCCTTCCACAAAATAATTAAAATTATAAATACTTAGTGTTATTCAATACCAGAAGTGGTTTGGTGCTATATTTGAACACAACAGAATAGTTTGTTCTAAGTATTATTGACAGTTGCTTCTGTAGAAGATTACGTAAGTAAATGTGCTACGCTCTACTATGCGTGCTTTCTATATGAATATGTTTTAAACTCCTCTAATTATTGTATAATCTTTAACAAATTTAGGATTCCTAAAATGTTGTGTTCCAAAACTTTAGCGTCCACGCAGCCGTTCTCAGTACCGGTGGTCTACTTATATCGCACCTAATTCATAAACAGGACAAAAGAGAGAACCGTCAAAAATAATGAATTCCACACTTATCGTTGACCACAATAATTTCACTGCCCTTTATCTGTATCAACAATCTATCATAGAAAAGTACACCCATCGCATTTTAAATTCATCGCAATAAGGCTTGTCTCACGGTGCGTTCCCGGTCTTTAGAAATCAAAGATGGCCGCCGCGCACGCGCAGAATTGTAACACGCTCAGGGTTACCATACGACAATAAGTCACAGGATATGATAATCGTGTTGGTATTGCTTCAAATTATATATGTGTGTAACGGTTCTTGATGAGGATACGAAAATGAATGACAATGAATGTCCAGTGTTGTAAAACTGAGGATTTTTTTCCTGTGTAAATGAAGGAAGTTGGTTTCCTATATTTATTTTCGAATTTTTGAGTTGTTTTCTGTGTTGGTAAAAACTGGTAAATGATGTAAATAAGTGACGAAGACGATTTGAGGATTGACAGATTTGATCTGGGACTGCTGTTCATCAGGTACACGAGTATCCAGGTCTGACCTAATAAAAGAGATCTTTTAAGGCCTGGCTAAGGTAGTTGATAAAAAGGCTGTTCTTGTGCTTTTCTTTGTACGAAAGACTAATCAAGACATGATGACAACTCTTTAGGTCAGGTTCCCACATAAGAGAATGTTCAGTTTTTCAACTTCTCGAAAATGCTATAAATACTTCTATGAAATTTCCGCAATTGAAGTTCATTACTTTTAAACCCAGCAATGTCTTAAACTAAAAATGTGTCTACTCTAAATATTCCAAGTCCTTCAAAAATCTGTCACATCAAAACTGGAGTATCAAATTAACAATTACGTTATTCTACAATTTGATGACCCTAACAAAACAATTAACTGTGGCCTTCACGATGAGTTTGTGTTCCCCCATAATTGATATGTGTCTAATTGGACTTAACATTTATTGTTGCTTGTTCATCTCAAAGATCAACTCATTCATTTGGATCTATGAATAGATTTGTTTAGCCACAGTCTTAGGCATGTGGTGTCTGGCTAAGAATAGAAACTTCTCATTTGTATAGTCTTGTGTACTAAGTAGTTCTAAGGGCTTAGCTTTCTGGACTCCAGATGTTTTCGCATCATTTCTATCTATAACTTCCGTGCTCTGTTACAACGCCAGTCTGTTTCATAGATTGTTTCTGTGAAGATTAATTTAATCAAATTCCATTTGTATTGGTGTATCTTCTTAATATAAACTTGTTCCAAAATTCAAAGTTTTAAAATTATGTAGACATTTCCAACACTACCAAATTATTTTATTATTTCCAGCCAATATGTTATGATTCCATGGGAGATGATTTATGATAAATAAGGAGTGAATTTATTGTAAGCTGACAATGCAATTGGTGAATTAAATGGAAGAAGAACAATTAGGCGCAATGATTAGAAACAGGAGCAAGGATACAAAATATACTAAATTGTCTAATAGTACAATTAACATAATTGATAATTCTGCAATAAGTAAATACTAAATTGATTATTAAGCGATTAATTTACTAAAACTAGACATTAATGATCTATAAAATATTATAACGACGTGTTACAATAATGTTGATGGCGTAATCATGAATGTTATCGACGAGACATTTCCTAATGTTTCTCACTTATCTTGCTCCATATATTTGAAAGCGATAGTTCGGAGGTCAATTAAATTTATAGCGTTGTATATCATCGTCAAATATTCCATTTTGATAACAACAATGTTTTGTATATTTTGGTTGAGGCTCATGCCCTTTTCAATCGAAACTAGAGGGCCAGTAAGTACGTTGTCTATCAGTAAAGACTTTATCAGAATATAAATTGAAATAGGAAAATTTGATGTTTTTTATTAAGTTCTAATTTTTACACAGCAGTGTCGTTTCTTTATTATATTTTTTGCCGATTTCAAGAAATAAGGAGGTCTCTTTTTTATTTAACTGTATAATTGATTCTTAGTATAAGTAACTTACAAATTTAATGGCTTTATTACAGATCCAGACTTCCCATAGAATCACAATAGTAGCCATAATTATGAAATAATATACAAGACACACCCCACAATGAAAGTGAAGCCTGTCTCGCAATAATTGTGTAAACCTAATCCTAAATTCACATCATAAAACATCACTAATAAATCGTGTAATAAACAAGCCTTAGAACAATAAACCTTTGGCCTTTAACAACTGCCCCTATAAAGCATTAACCGGCCAAATCGTAAACAGCAGAATATTAGATACTCAACTAATCGCCTGAAATGACATCTCAATTTGGTGTCATAAAACAGTTTACTGCTCATATCAATGTAATAAGTTAACGCCTACGGAAGTACTTTGGTTGTTGTGATAAAATAAATAGATGGAGGAATTAATGAGTGGGCTGAATAAAATTTTGGGCCGTATTATACTAACCCATCCCTGGAAAAACCTTCAGTCATTTCCTTGTTCCAAGCTATCTTAGAGTCGGATTCCATTCTCCAGGGTTCGATCAATACAGTTTCACATAAAGCGATTGATTCTCAAAACCACCAGTCAATTGTCGAAAACTTTTGGCTGATCAATATTTTTTCGGTCCTTCGATCCGCTTTCTACAATTAGATCACACCAGACTCCTTGACTAGTAACTTTAGATGCACCTTCCATCAGTTTTGCTTTAAGGTTTTTAGGTGAAGGTGGTATCATACAATATATGTCATGTCCATACACTTCAGTACTGAGAGTCCCACTACCATTGTCCATACCCAACATACCAGGTGGCGGAACCAAGCGCCATTCTTAGAACATAGCGCACGCGCAGAATCTTTATTAGTGTACCTACTATCCTTTTACTAGGACTTAAACATTGAATTTGTTTGTATTTGCATTGGGAAATACTAAGTACAGGGGAATAATGAGATCCTGGTCACGGTCCTTTGATACTCTGGTCCTTTCTGGACCCAAAAGTATGCTGTTACAGAAGCTACTTATGCTTTCCTAGCGAAACGGCCAAGCTTCGCACGGGTGCAAATCTGATGATATAATTCTTTCTCTTGAAACATTCTGCTATCTATTAAAAAACGCCTCAAAATCCATTACCTAGTTTTAGAGATCTAAGCATCCATAGGAACGGGCAGACGCGGGAACCGACTTCTTTTTAATACCATGATGATTTAGTTTTAATTTGAAATATTCTGTAGGTATCTGTATATTGTTTACGAAATCTGTTTGTCTCTTTTGCCTCTGAATACCAATTCGCTGAAATAAATCACGCGTTTCTTATTAATGTAACCCATTTAAGAACAGTTATGACTTTAATTGGTTGTTGGAATGAAATATTTGTCGAGTGTTCCAGTAAGCTGTCCTACTTTTATTACACATTTTATTGTTTTCAAGTCTGTGTGAATTGGTCGTGATATAGTCTATAGAGGTTTACAGAACAAATCGAGTAGTAAAAAAATAAACTAATAGTGAATACAAAACTGAATCTATTGATACTAGTTTGCAAATAGTCGATATTTTAGTAAAGTTGAAGGATACAAAGAAGAAAATTTTTGGAGTTGAGTTATTAAATTTTTGGTATGAACTTCAGGAAATAAACTACCTAGTATGTAATTACAATAGTTATAGGTAAATTGCTGGGCAAAGGCCTCCCTCTCATTTTCTATTCCTCCCATTCCTCCCAACTGATAAACATCCCAGTGGGACGTTTATCAGTTGGTATACTGGGGGCAAATGGCCCAGACCTTTTCCATATAAAAAAAAGTTTGGGCATTGATCAACATTGAACTGTGTTCATTCAAAATTGAGTATTTCAGTATCTGGAGTGCAACAAATGCTAAGCAAATCTCTACGAAACGTCTACGAGAAGCATCTAGTTCAATATTTATTTTCATAATGCCCACTTTAATGTTCAAATTTTGAGCAACCTCCTAATTAAAAAGACAGTAATCCTAGTCATAACCAAGCGAGCTTTATAGCATATCATTATATAGTTGCATATTACGACCATACATAATTTAACGATATAAACAGGTCAAATAGAAATGTCAATAAAAACTAAAAATAATAGGTTTATGGCCCCTATTTGGTCATGTGTCGAAATTCTGTGTGTATTAGTTTATGGTGTTATAAATAAATGTTAACGATGTGCTCTTTATTGTCTCTGGTTTATAATGTACGGATTGGGTTTGAGTTGTTATGAGTGATATATTTTTTGGCTAGGATTAGTTTTTTTTTTGTCTTAGTTGTAAAGCTGTGTGATATTGGCCAGTCAGTCATTTTGGAAGTATGATAGGTAGAAATTTGTTTTTGCATTAAGTAAAGGAGGGATGGAAGACAAAAGCTTCATAATTTACGAGTCACGCTAGTACATTTAAGTTATGTCGTTTATTGATCCTCAACACAAATTATGCAAGAGATATACTTAGCAAGATACATTTCTACAAGCTTATTACCGAAATTTTAAGGTAAGATATTATAAGAGAAATATGTTTTCCATACATTTAAGGCCTTGGCGACATCTATAATACTTGTACACGTCTTTACCTCAAAAAGGTCAAGAAGTAATGCGTTTCAATCCAGTATTACCCACATGCCCAAAACAGTGTTTTACACAGCTACATAAAATAGGATATTAGTGAACAATATGTAAATAAAAAAGGTGATAAACGACTGGAATAGAGTTTTGGAAGCTTTTTAATCCATATGCAGCGAAAATAAACAAGATCAGCTATTGTAAACAATTGCTGGCTGCGCAAGCGCACGGTACAGGGGCAGGCAGTCTTGGTGATTGCCTTGTGTAAATTATTTAATCTACAGTGATTATTTAAGTGGGTATACTTAAGTTAGTATGTTAACTAAGTTAAATAAATATGAAGTTAGAAGAAAGATAAGAGATTTAGAAAATTGTTGAGTAAATGTTGTCTTAGAGGGGCTGTCGTAAAACTATTAACGTGGCGCTTTTGTAAACATAGTAATATTTATTTAATAAATTACAGTGGTTTTTCGGTTTGTTAATTGACCCGACATCACACCTCCTAATTAGCTTTACGAACAATTAATCACCTAAGATATTTCTCGGCACCACACGACAAAAATTAAACATACTTTAATTTATAGTTAAAACCTATTAATGATTTTTATCAGCTCTAATCCATCGGCGTCAAAGTACTTAAGACTTTATTTGCTCTTGAAAAACAACCCCCACAAGAACTAAAACAACAAAAAATCCACATCCCCGTTCCCCTATACACAATATTAGGACGACGCGTTGACGCGCACGCATCGTTCATGTTTACAAATAAATCATCATTATTTTATTGCCTCGCGCCAGCGCCGCCGCCCGGTGTACGCTTCCGGCTCGGGTCATCGGACTATGTACATGACTTTGCTAGGGTAGCCACGAGGTTGTACTTTATAGTAATAGTTGTTTTGAATATGTTTGTCAACCCTACTGGCTATGAAACTAACAGGATAATAACTTAAGTTGCCGTAACAGCAACATCTTTTTTTTTACATTTTACCCAAAAATTAAAAAGGAATAGTCGCTTAAAGGTAAATAAAACCTTTTACAGTTCTAAAATAAGTACGTACATACGTAAATAAGTATGCAAATTAAGATATTACAATTATTTTTTTTTTAGAAATATTTCGAAACTTTTAAAAACCCTTTTCTTAACCTTACGCTACCAGTAAAGTTATATACTTATGAGTAAATAAAACTCTTGATTTCTTTTTTCACATCAATGTTTTAGCGTCTATATTTAATCCGTTTTACTGCTAACCCTGGCACAATGTCCTTGTGTACGGGAAGTCTCCCGGTCACTCCGTAAACTGTTTAGTTTTGAACTTCAAAAATATTTCGTGAGGAAGGAAGCTAGATAAATATTTGTTTTGAAACCGGAAAGTAATAATTAAGGACATTACTATGAATTATATGGTATATGGTATGTCCAATAATTTATAAGTTTTAGTGTGAAAAGACAGACTGTGAGTACGAAATACTGATGTTACAATGTAATTGAACAATTGAAAAGAAATTAATTATCACTGAAAATGAAAACTTTACCGAAAAAAATACTCATAACTATGAAACCTGCTAAGTTATTCAGATTTTAGAAACTAAAACACAAAGTTGAAACTACAATAAACAAAATAAAGCAAAAATCATAACTTCAATTAAATGTATTAAATGTATAACTCAATCAAAACGTCTGTCAAAATTGAACTATTTACCTTTTTCAATTTCAACATCATTTTAGGTAAAGTTCAAAACTAAACCTGTTAACATTTCTAGTTCCTAAACCTAGATTTTTGCCGTCACCTGAATATTCATGTTTCACAATATAAATGCAATGTCACGAAGAACTAAACAAATGTTATAGGTCTTAGAAGTTACAAAGCTAAACTTTCACAATGAAAATGGTTTTAATTAGCATACAATTAAACAAATTATGGGAACAAATAATAATTGCCGTCGTTTTTACGACACGTTTTCTTGAACACTGATTTCTATATGAACGTTTCTGTTTTTGCCGAAAATTATGTAGGTAGGAATATTTAAGCATGTAAGTTTTAAAATCAGTTCATTACTTTTTCATAGTTTATCATCAAGTATACTACTTTTGAAGTAAGTTTATTCTCGTTTCAAAGTATAGATGATGGCCGATAACCTAAACTAGCAAATTCTTTTGGCAATAGCGCCACAAGTAAGAAAATTATGTCCAACACAATTTAAAAATTGGAAAAATCTTCAATCTCATTATATTCGGTTGAAGTCTCATTAAAGTGCCAATTTTAATGTTAAAAAATGTAACATGAAATGTTACATTGTATTAAACAGGATAACATCAGTTACATTAAATTAGCCAATAAAACTGACTAACTAACCCCCGGTTTTTGGAAGGCTGATCCGGCTGATCAATTTAATCTGCTGTCTAACTAATCACGACTGTGGTTGGTTAACCATGAAACTTACAACCAATCACAAAGCTTAACATGACATTTGACTGACGATCAACAAACTTTTTGTGTTGCTCGATGTTTGAGAAATCTGTGGTAAGTATTGTGTGGACTATGCTATCCCACAAGTGGGGCAAAGGTTATTTCATTCAACTCTATTTCCAGTTTAATAAATTCAAGCTTGTTTGTCACATTTCAAAGTACTTGCCATTCTATTTCTATCGACAAAGCAAATAAAACGCCAAGTTCAATGTCGCCTTAATAATTCGCTAATAAAATTTATCACAGCAATTACTTTAGAACAGTGCGTGCTTGTTAATTATTTATTTAGTAATCAATATGAATTAAATATCTATGTGGAGTATAATAAGGGTATCGCACCTTAACCTTTTGATAAGAGTGGAGAGTAAGCGCCATCTAGAGGAATGACCGGGAAACAAACGAGAGTTAAGCGCCAAGGCTGAACAAATATCTATTTTTTTTACCTACATTTCTTATATATTTTTTATACTAACAAGCGCATGTATGAACTAAATAATGCTAAGGGACGTTGTAAAATGTTTTTTTCTGTCTAAATTTCACTTAACAATAAAAATACAACGGAAGCACTTTGCTAACGACCTTAAATACAACTTTTATATAGTTTGGGTATCTTTTTTATACTTACAAGCGCATGTATGAACGATATAATGCTAACTTGCTAAGAGGAACGTTACGTTTTAAAATGTTTTTCGGTCTCTACATTTCACTAAACAATAAAAAATACAAAGAAAGAATTTTGCTAGCGACCTTAAGTGCGGCTTTTACATAGTTTAATGGATAACACCAGATTTTAGGTTGAGTTTGATAGATAAGAAACAAGAGGATGACATAAAAAAGAGGCATGATGATGAAGATATCGGTACACATAATTGTAAACAGACTCGTAAATTTATGCTAAGTAATTTACGTTGACATAACCGTAGACTGTCGAAAATATAACATTCAATCTCATCAATAAATCTAAACACAATTTATCAAAATCGTTCCCACAATTTAGCAGCTCACTTATCACAAACAGACAAGCAATGTTCCATTAGCATTACTTTCCCTGTACTATTAAACACTATATTCACGAATACACTGCAGACCATTTTAAAGGAGCTCCAATTGAAATGCCTCGATTGTTTTGATGAGGCGCTTCTGCGATACTGTCAATGCCTTTATTGACCTTTTCACAAGACGGGCTCTGTACGGTAAATTTAGATTTCAAATAGGGCCACTTTCTAGATGACGTGACGTTCAATGCAATTCTAAATGTTTGCAAGTCTGTGGACGGTAGATATTGATGGGAAGTTCTAAACTGTTGCAGAATTAATTGCTGTTTTTTTTTGGTTCATTGGATGCTACATAAAGTTGTTTTATCCCACTAATATTATAATTTTGTAAGTATTGGTGTATGTTTGTTACTCCTTCACGCTCAAACGGCAGAATTAATTTTGATTCAATTAGGTATGAGGCTAGTTGACACCTTGGATTAACACATAGGCTAAACCGACAGCCTCAGACAAGGCTAATGTTTTAGCAGCTGTCACTAACATTAACATAGCTCGTAAGTTTCAATAATAATTATCATACTTTTGATATCAAGATACACTAACCTTATCTTTTTTTACTTTAAAAGATGTTCCTTTTATAACATTTGCTTTCTCAATATCATTATAAAAATTTATAACCTTATTTTTATGACAGTATAAATAAACGCAAAGGTTGTCATAAAAAAATAAAATATTGAAACATAACGTTTTTATGCTAAAATAATGACAATATAATATTATCATATCACGAAAGAAAACACGCTTAAAATTTTAATTGCTCCAGACGAACACAAGAACATAATTAGGTAAGAAACAAACAAGTATGTTATAAAAACCGGACTCGAATCGTAAAAACCGAATAAACCGTACAAATGTGCTAGGGTGCCTTTTTATTGGCAAGCACTTTATGTAGCCAGGGGTTTTGACCTTTGAAGCAACAAATATACATACCCCTTTAGGGTACGCCCACTAATTACGTGATCTTTTTTATAATTTTATGCCCTCCCCTCACCAAAATCGGTATTTTTGATATCGACATTTTTTTTTATTTATTTAGGAAACAAAGTCTCTTAACTAATGATTACAGTAAATAACGAGCGCTTCTCGCCATCATTCGGAAAAGTTTAGCGAGCTAAATTGTAATGTAAAATTGTAACGAAAATTTCATAAATAAATAAAAAAGAAAAAAATTAATACATACAGATTACGAATTCCATAACGTTAAACGATGTAATATCTTAACATCTTCAAATACTGGTATACTTTTTTCTAAAATTAAGAAACCATGACAAGAGATACATGATATCATACGTCATCCCTTGAGATGACTATTGACACCCCTCCTCCCTTTTTAAGCGGTTAATGGACGCACCCTATAGCCTCTAAGAGAATGAGTCCTTGTGAGTGTCTGATTAGATTGCTTTCCTTCAAGTGACTTGGAATATTCTATATTAAGAAGTGAAGTCATCATCTACTGTGTAAACTTGTATACAGCTTATATTGTGCTTGATTTTAAAGTTGTATTCGGTGTGGGTTTGAATTGTCAGCTTTATAGTGAATAAATATAGAAATAAATAAATTCCTCGACATTCCTACAACGCCATCTAGTCTCAAATTAAGTATAGGAGAGTAATTTGTGTTATGAGTACTAGACAAATTATTATCTGGATTATCGCGTATGCTGCGTTAATCCTGAGTGTCAAGTAATTCCATACAAATTTTATATTCATCAAATTTGATCTACCCTAAGCGTGAAAGAGTAACAAATATCCATACTCACAAACTTTCTCATTTATAATATTAAGTAGGATCGTCAGTCGGATCTTACTGCTAGACACCTAATATTTATGTATATTTCTGTAATAAATGATTTGTATCTTCAATTGCAATAATTGAGGATTCTGTAGGTATGTCAGCAATGGTTATGAGATGATGATTGCAAAACATTTAATCAAGGTTCGTTTAGGTTCTAAGAAATTTTAGAATCATAATTATGACTGCTAACTACTATACCTATTTAGTGCTACTTATTGATACAAAGGTATTTGTAAGTCCTGCAAACTATTTGAAAAATCTAATATGTAAAATTCTGTGTACCAGTGTCATTTACCATATTCCTCCGAAACGGCTTGACGATTTTTTATATAATTTTGTGAACGAACCCACCCAAACTGAGAAAAAGCATTTGTGTGCGCAATTACTTGTCTTACGCGGGGATCGAACTCGCGCCACGTCGCGCTCAGTGGTAATTCTTACTTCCCTTCTTTAAATATATTACATACTCGTCATAATCGCATCTGTAAATTTTTAAACACCCCATAAAGGAAGTGACACATCTGCCCATACTCCAATAGTGCAAAATACAAACAAAAAAGTTTTCCCCTTTTTCATTTCATTCAAATTATAACTATTCTTCATAAACATTTACCTTAAAAAGCCTTACAAATAAGGAAATTTATTAACAATTCTAAAAATATATTCGGTTCAAACCCACGGTGTTATTGATTATTAAATAAATTTATTATTTTACTGTCAATGTACCACTTGAAATGTCGTAATGAAATTGTAAAACGAAATTTTACGATAATGTTTTATTGAAATTCACTCCCAATTTGCGAATAAACGGACAGTGTCGGCAAACAGATGTATTGGGTGGCCCAAGGTATAAGATCAAGCGATTCTTAAATTATTGTATTATATTAAAACTGACCGTTGCCCACGAGAATATCGGTTAAAGTTGCAAAAACATTGCACCCTCGGAAGCAGTCGGTTAAAAATGTAGTTGTGTTAATCCAGGGTGTCAGGAAACTCCATTCCAAATTTTATTAAAATTGTTTATTTGTTATTAATAAATAACAAATAACGAATTTAATATGAATTTACACTTTAACCACAGTTTTATTTCAACAAAATTAATTTTACTTTTAATGGTTCCAAACCCCAATGAATGCTATCTTTAAATTTTCACAACGTGCATATTGCATAACTAACGGCACAAAAAGACCGCTGGCGTTCAACACTCGAGACACGAAAATAAGGCATAACATTTTTATGATGTTACCCACAAAAATGTAAGCGTTGGTAGGTATTTTTTTACTTTAGCGATAAAAAATATAGACATGACTGTCTCGGAACCAAAGTGCCATCGTAATCAACATGTTTTATTTTTATTAGCCTTTGAGACATTTGTTGCTTCCAATTTGTAAAAAATAAAGTGTTTTAATAAAATCATTTTGTTGTTCTATGTATGGGTATGTCCAAAATGTTTGTGACAGCTGCTTATGTGTTTATTTACTTTTCCGTTTTTGTATTTGCAGATGTTTGATGTTTTTTTAAGTATGTGATTGAAGGCTCTTTCTCGTATTAAGTACTTACTTTTTATTTGAAACTAATACATTTTTCAATAATTACTCACATTTTGACACCTACTTATTACATTTGAAACAAAAAAAAACATTAAATTATCCCCTTAATAATGTATTTTTATTATATGTCATAAATCATAACAAGTAGCGTCTAACATATCAATCTAATACCTACAGTTGATTAATTCAATAATATTTTAATTATCATGGATCCCTTAATTATTTCCAAAATGTTTATTTTAAATCTCAATACCTCTTTAACCTCATTTTTCAAACAATTTACAGTTCCTGTACAAAAATCGAAAAAAAATCTCTCCCCGCTACCGCTTATGCCACAGCCCGCTAAACCCACAGCGTATTGTTATTTCAGTAAACACAATCACAGGTGCTACGTTTCCAAGCCAACGCTCTTTGATATAGTATTATGTTACACTACATTTTGTACTACGATTTTAGAATATTTTCTCTTATGTATACAAACATTACTTTATTAGGATAAATTAGACTATTTTTGGGTATCTGAACCCTTCTTAGTATAAGAAGATTGAACAGGCGTAGATTTTTACCGTGATAGGTAAGTTGATGTAATCCATACTAATATTAATAATGCTAAGCTCTTCGCCTTAGGATTTTTAAACAGCAATCTGTGTATATTCTTCAGGGACTTTTTATTTTCAACAGTACCTTACACCGAACCCCAGCTTACTGACCTCATCATCAGCTTATCGCAGTCCACAGCTGGACATAGGCCTCTCCAAGTGAGAGAGACGAACTTACACGATCAAGCAATAAGACATGATAGATAATGTTTCCTATTTTATATTTCATGAGCTTCAGCTGATATTAACGTTTGCAGAATACTCAAACTCTCAAAAAGAACTCAATCTACAAAGGATTTCTACTGACCACAAGCTTGGACTGACACTAAAGCCCAAGACTCATTGATATGCAAACAATTTTCTCCATCATGACATTTTTCACAATCAAAACGCTCTACTCCTAATATCTCCGTAACGTAACTGGGTGATTAGAGATTTTAAGAGTGAATAGAAGAAATAAATATAAAGTGCCTTCGGGGTGTCACATAAGTTTGTTTACATGAACTCTGTCTACTTGTCATCACATAGTTAAGAATCCTGAAATTATAATTTTGTCACGTAAAACTTGCAATATTAAAACTGTGTCTTTTCTTCACTCCAAACATATTTTTATTCACCCCGTTTTACGGTACCTTGCAATACTCCGTGCTTACCAGCCTCATTGTGTAGCCCACCTTGCTCGATTAAATTGGTACTAGACTATTTAAAGGCCCTCCCACCCCCTACCCCCCTCCAAGGGCCAGCTTGCACCATTACGACGTTAATCGACGCGCGACAATATACCCCACGATCGCTTTACACGCGATTGTATCCTTTCAGTCGGCGTGACGCATTAAAAATCGCAACATAATGAAATAACAAAACAACGTATTAAACGCAAAATAAACGTTTATTGGTTCATGTGTACATTTATAGTTATTGGTTGTTTGATTTATGATGGATTTTTTTTTGTAACCTATGAATTTGTGGGTGTTTTTGTAGTTTTCTAGGTTATTCTAACCCCTGGTTTCTTAAACGCTGATCAACACAAAAATTTGTTAATCGTCAGTCAAATCTCACATTCAATGACAGTTGTGATCAGTTGATTTAACAGCCAATTTAATTGAACAGGCTTCCAGAAATCGGGGGTAAGAATACTTGCATCTTCGTTGATTACAATATCCAAAATCCTTTCACCTGTACAATATCCTCAAACGGACAAAACACATTTTTTATTTAAATCTCGCATGTCCAGATTATCTTCCTCAAAGCAGATAAAAGCCTTAATTTATCCATCAGCAACGAAATCATCCCTAGTTTAGCCGTATTTCCATATCTGTCCCAATACGGCGCACCTTAAGATTTTAATGAGCGGAGCTGCGTCTGCGCACGATTGTGTTTGGCTACCGTACACACGCGACGTTGCATGACCCCAGTTTTTTTGTTCTCCATCGTTATTAACGTTTTTATGGGCCAGATGGCGATTATTGGGAATTAAAAAATGAGTCTCCATTGACGCCCAATTTCGACAAGCTTCGGCTGGTTTATTATAAACTTAGATTTTAGGTTGACTTTATTAGCCATTGTTTACTTCTTATAGTGACTTTCCAGCTTGTAAATTTCGGCAGTCAGCTCCACAGATCTCATTCGGAGTTTTTTTAGTATTTCGCATGTTTCAAAAGCTCCGACACGTGTAAGCCTAAGACACTTTTTTTTCACATCCACTTTATAAAGAAATGCTTTATTAATAAATTGTAATATAAATGAATGGATAGCGACAGTCCACAACTCATCCACGGGGCCCCACCCACAGCACTTGCTTACATAATTAATTATTTAACCATTTTTAAACAGGATAACGCATAGTCTATTAAAAGCTGATGAAATATTCATACGGTGGCACGTATTACGAAGTGTGACAGACAAAATTTGCCTACAATAAGTGAAGATAGTTATTAGCAGCGGGTATTTATAGACCAAAGTGGGAGGTCACACGCCCGGTGATGAGTTATAAGTGATTAACCCGAATTTGTTTGGCGGATGAAAAGAATAAACGTTTGTTTGTAATTATTAGAAGATTAGATAATATTGTTTTAGGAATAGATTTTATGGAACTGTCTGAGGAAGTGTGATTGATCTAAGAAGCGTTTAAAAAGCATCCTCGTTTTTCTGTTTCCCGGAAATGCCAATTACCAAATAAATCTAGAGCGAAAGCCACAGCTAATTCATCCAAAAATACTCAAACGTTTTCACAAACATTGAAGACATCATTTCGCAAATGGATTACGGTTGTCTAGACATTTATCGCTGAAATTCCTGCGTCTAAAATAAACTAGCTTTCTTTAAGTGCTTTCGCGGTTTAGTTCGAAATGAAGGCTAGTTTTATCGAAGTCCTGAAGCTATTAAACTTCCCGTTGAGTTGTATTCCCAGGACTGGACTATTTATACCCAGGGCGTGGTCAGGACAATAACGACAGTCAAACGGGATGTGGAGGGACAATTTATGACCGGAACTGCCTTTATAGTGATTGACCGATCGGGGAACATTTTTGGTCAATTTGGGGACTCCAAAAAATTTTGGACAAAAAATGGTTTGGGCCAAGATAAGTGTTACACGGAAGGCTTTTAGCATGTAAGGTATTATGTTGTTTAGGTTTGTGGGTGCTATTTTTTTTACTTCCGGAGGGACTGTCAATACCAAATTATTATTATCTGCGCATTGTGAATCATAGGTGATTGGTTTGACCCGAACATATTTCTATGCTACTATAATTCTTATAGTTAACGGAATTATAAGTCTTGTAGCACACATCAGAAAATTACAAAATAGAATTTAGTGCCTTTGGTCTGGTTTAGCCAATTATACGTGCAGCAGTATTGTACCAAGTTTATTAACCACAAAGAATCATCCGTACCACATTTAAAACAACAGTTATTCAAATTTCTCGGGACTAACAAAGGGGCGAGTCAATTCATTTTTAAGTCCCTCTGCTTCGTTACTCCAACGTCGTAATAAATCTCTTTTTATTTAAAACATTTAAAAATGACGAATAATTAGTTTCACGAGGGTATTATTTATTTTAACTCGCGTAGAATAAACTTCTGTAGTCCAAAACAAATAAATCATTCAATACGAAGAGCTAATGTTTACTTCGAATGGTTTTTACATTTCTTTAAACAATCGTTTCTTTGACTTGAATGAAAAATGAATGAATGGCCAGCCATACTATTGATATAGTTTTATCTCGCAAAAAATGGTATAACAAAGCTATCAAGCATACACAAGGAAAAGAAACTATGTTGAAATGCAACTCTAAGTTGGTCACAGAGGCAATAAACTTTCTTGAATATTCAATTCAAACACTTAAAATTCTGTCATCTCTGATCTAAACTCATCTCAAACGATAAAGATCAATCCGTGTCAAATGTCATAAGCAAGAGAGAACCAAACAGTTGACGACTTAACAGTACAAACGTATCAGATTGATATCGAACACAAATGTCTATGTTTACATCTCAGAAAAAAGGCTATCGATGACACAACATCTCAGAACGTTTAAATAAATATCAAGTGTCACGATAAAAGTTACACTCTTTATAAGCGATGATATAAATGATAGAGTTATTGCATCTAATTGGCGGAGGATTTCGTGTTACACGTCCGAACAATAGTGAACCACACACGACGCCCAATCACGATTCGATAACGCCTTTGTCTCTACGTCAATAATAATGGTTTTTTCTTTGATGATTTGTGAAGCCAGGACGTTCACAATGAGGTCGGAGTGGGATGCGGGCGACTGAATGGCGCTTTTATTGTGGCCCTGAGCTTTTGTGGCGACACATGTGCAACCCGAGTTCCTACACAATATTAACATAAGTGGACCCTAACGGAATCTAGCCGTTCACTAGAGGTTATTATTCTCACAGCGAAGGAGAACAGAAGCTATACATGACACGCAGACGTTAGATAACTCAGCGATAATAAACAATGTCTCCAACGTATAATTAGATACGAACGCCGAAGCAGTGAATGGCCACAAGATAAATGTAAGAACAAAAAGAGCAGCCGATAAGAATGGTGGCAACAACGCCAATGATGCAAAACAACAAACTAATACGACACGCAGTGCGCACCAAGCCGGAGCTAAAAAGGTTGAAACAGAATTAATAGGCGAAGTGGCGCGATACCTATACATCAGTTCAAAGGGTTCCAGTTAATGAATCAAACGACAGGCGACTCGCAACACCTCTTTTGTGGCTGGACAAAATTGACTTTGACGGAGCGAACGAAGCCAAAATAACCGATCGTGTCCAACCCATTGTGCGTGTTATAATTAGAACGCTTGGAAATAAACACGTGGTGGCAATTATCGCAGCAACGGGTTAAATGAGGCACCGAGAAACGGTCGTTAATGGGTACACCCATCCGGCGACGAAATCCTTCGCCACGGACCGTGGATAAAGGATTACTGGACTTCCGAGAAAGCGGACGTCTTTATACAACCAATTTCATACCCGATTTTACATTCACCATAACGAGTTACACAACCGATATAAATAAGACGTAGGATATAACGAGTTTATTGCACGAGCCTTTAAATATTAAGACCGGCTCGGAGCCAGCATGTTTTCCCGTGTGAAGGTTTAAGGATCATCCTCACTGTCGCCGATGCCCATTTGGCTTTAAACGATAAAATGAAATTGATAGTTGAAACCGCAATAGGAGTTTAAAAAAAAGCCGCCACTTAAGTAAAACTTATAAAAAGTCATGCATAGGTCCAACAACAGCAACTTCTAAGTAAATTAACATTTAAAGTTTTCGTAGCGCGGTGTGAGGGTATAGTCGCTGCGTGCCTTAAGGCTCGGCACCGAGGCATTAATCATTTCAGTCGGCCGGCTCGGCCCGCCGCGGCCGTACATCACGCACCCTTTGAGCACAGCGAGTAACTCATTTGTTGAAACGCACCGTCCTGCTTTTATTAACGTCCGACCTAACATTGTAAACGTCTCAATTCCTTTGACGACTTCCTGTCCGTCACTTGTCAACACATAGATCCAGATGCCGATCGACCCTTTTAAGTGTTTACGAGACTATTTTTATATCGCCCAGTTACAGAAGATTAATGCTGTCGTCAAATCTGACCGGCTCGGTGTCCGATGTTTTGCAATAAATTATCATTAAGTAACACGTTGTCTCACCTGGAAGGGGTTTTATGGTCGGCCGGCCGTAAACCACGGTTAATACGCCGGCTCTAATCTAATCTAAAAGTTTTCTACCTGCTCCCGATATAAATTCCCTTATAGGACGTAAAAAAGTTAGTGAATTCAGAATAAAGGTAATATTACTAATGGAACCCGAAGCCATGAGTATTAAGGCATACAAGAAACAAATATGAATTTTATTGCAGATAATGCAAAAACCGTTTCAATTAAAATTTAATACAATGTCGATGTTATGAAGAACAGTTAAGTCAAAAAGGTAACACACGCAATTATGTAATAAAAAGGTTTCGCAGCATGTAAAATGTTTAATGAACCACTCTATTTTATGGAGTTGACCAATAAACGTGGTTGACGTTTAGGAGCGAGCGGGTAACGTGAAGCGATCGTAATATTAAAGGACACTTGCCTCGCAAGCGAATCATAATAAAATTACATATGTAGATAGATTCGTCTGATAGCGAAGCGGTCCGCCGCGCGTTCAGAGGCTAGATTATGATAAGCGTGGCAATAAAACCTTGATGGAACTAAGTGCCTTGTGTAAATTAACCTGGTTACATACTTTACACTAATTATTCGCGACGGTAATAAATAAGAATTAACTAATGCTCAGCTTGTTGATAAACAACTCGCAATTATAAAGAATTGCGATGACTACCTTTGTTAAGAAATTACCGGCAATAATAACTTTATTACTTATGTTAATGCTTTTAATTCTGATGAAACTGTAGATTTGTAGGTTGTAAACTTTTTATATCTTTGTGAAAACCTGGTCACTGTTGAAAATAAAACATTATTATAAAATAAAATGTTACTTACTGGGCATGATGATGGTAATGTGTAGCGTGATGCATCGCTGATGTCGGAGTGCCGGGTGGGGTCGAAGCATGGAATGCCGCGAAGGCCGACGGGAACTGAAGCGGTAGGAAACCACTGCCTGCACTCCCAGGACCTCCCACCGACTCCCGATCAGGCATTATTCCCAGTCCTAACAATGAGACACCATAGTCCTTCACTGACAGTCAACACACACTTAAAAAGTCCGTTCACTTCCACGATTGTACTCAGATCACCGTTAGCTAAATCTTTCGTCAGGTCAGCTCTAACCTTATCGCTGCCATCTTCATCATCAACGTCATTATGTACTTATAAATTATAATCTTGCGCATCGTTGGTCACTAAACGTCGTGTCCTCTCCAAATCTCGTCCCATTCTTCAGTTTCTTGCGTCTGTAACAAAGACATAATTACTGTTAATTACGTTTCCGTCTTAAACTTCGGTAGCTGCATCGGAATCGCTAAATTAGAATGTTTTTGTGCGTTCAAATAAAAAGTGTAAATGGGATCGTGTTAAGATTGCGTGTCTGTGTGTTGTTACTTCAATTGCCTCTATTATGTCTTCATTTTACGAGTGAGCGAGACGAATTACCCGGCCAGCATTAAGTTGTTGGCAACTAAAGTACGTGTTTAGACTATTTTATAACTGAATTGTATTATTGTTGGCATTCGTTTGGTTTTGGTGTAATTAGCTAACTCGTTATGTATTGTTTCGTCGAGTATTGTTAATTTGAGGCTGTGAAGTAGATAATTTTTTGTTTGTTCTGTAATAATGATACTGTTACCATTCAATTTTATTTTGAACTGGCTAGGGCTGTCGCAAAAGCGATAGGGCTGCCCACGTGCAGCATTTTAAATACATCAACATCACACCGCCTTTTCGTTACTGCGACAGGCTCGCGACTGTATCATGCCACGATCCGATAGTGTAGACATGATTTTACATGAAGACTTCATACTGTACATATATTATTATACTGTGGTTTAACCACTAGTTTAGTGTTTACCACGAACCTGACTCACTACGCGGTCTACGAAGTGCGTATTTTGTTCATCATATCAATAATTTGCATGGTATAACTGTGAGCAGTAATTTTTACTACTCGCTATATTAGTAAACCTTACTTGTTTCCAATCGAGTATGTCAATGTTATTAGCAATTATGATTCTGGTTTACATTTGTATTATTAATAGCTGAACCGGCAATCGTTGTTTTACTATTCTTTCGTATCGGTGTCGGTTATTTTTAAAGGGCCATCTTTTTTGTACGCATTCTAAGACATAAAAAATAGCTGAAAACCTATTCTCAGGTCTGCCACAAATAGAAAAAAATACGATAACAATCAACTCTGATAAAAGATTTTTATATGTAACTAACTGTTACCCACGACTTCGCCCGCGGGAATGTCTGTCATAGCTTTAAGAATACTTCACTACTCTAACGCAGTCGGTTGATAGTAGCCTGTGTGCTAATCCATTTCTATATACTATAGATAAATTACACCCAGACACAGAACAAAAGCTCGTGCTCATCAAGTCATCACACAAACATTTGTCCCGGGTGGGAATCGAACCCACGACCTCCGGTATCCGGTACCAACAGCCCAATCAAGCCAGTTATTGTAAGCTACAAATCTTGGAGTTACTTTTGAAATAAATGTATTTCAAAGCGGATTGGTATAAGTTATGACAGCCCTAAGCGAAACATCAGAAATACCAAAATTGACCACTTATGGAGTGTTCTATAATTTTTGACTTCGAGCGTTTTCAATATACTTTAAGATTCTGTTGCGTTTTCACGGAATACATTTAAGTTTTAGATGTGGAAAACAATTGTTTACCACAATTTTATTTTTTGTAAGACTAGACTAGCACAATTTTCTTTGTGTGTACTACAATGTTAATGTACCTATTTGTTAATACGAAAATGTTTGTACACAAACTGTTGTTTGTGCTCCTCTCAGAACCCTCATTGATGAAGTCAGTTAAAAGTTAGCAGCCTCAACCACACAGGATTCAACTGTTTTTTTTTCTGATTTCTATCACCTATCATAAGTATCTTTAGAAATAAATCGTAGATGCATCCCAAACACGTCCAAGACTATCTTCAGATTTATCGTTACGATGTATCGTACGATTTTATCTCATCTACATTGTTTTAGCATTACTTTGATGTCTTTGTTGACATAATTCGAAAATAAGGAAACAGGATACTCTAATTGGTGTTTTAATAAGCAAAAACATGTCTCTTTTAGGGATAAAAGATTTCGAAAGCTTTTAATTATTATCTGGAAAGATTCAAACGCGTATAACATAACAAATACCACAAAAATCAACAACAGAGAATTCCAGAATTATTTATTTTTTGGTAAACACGAAATAACATAAGAAAAATGCAGTTTAAACCAAATCTGTCGTAATTTTATCTCCAAAGGCCCAAACGAAGAAAACAGCTTTTTGTAATATCATAATTATATTAATTACGTAGCAATAAAGACTTCATTTGCTTGACTTAAAGAGGCTTAATTACCCTAAAAATTACCTAGACTTGGGAACGGTCTTAATTGCGACGGACGACAAGTCGCTGCGACAAAAAGTCGTGCGACAAATTGAGAGAGCCGTACTTGTTGTGAACCGTCATTATCACTTACGGGGAAATTGGGTGTGGTGGCACTTGCGGCGAGCCTTCAAATAATTCCAGTTTTCCGGAAAAAAATGTCTTTTTTTCCCGTTTATTACTTGAAAAAAAAGTATATTTTAGTTAGTAATTTGTTCAATAATGATTGAATGAGGAAATGTTGGTTATATTTCAGACCAAAGTTTGCTTTGCTCGATTGATGTAAATACCACTGACTTTTCGCTAAAGCCCATCGCTCGCACCACAAAACATAGGTTACCATCGGAAAAATTCCTTCCGTAATTAATGAAGATGTGATTGTTAGGGACGTGACTCGAGCATTGTCCTCAATAAGGCCACGACTTATACTCGAGTAATGAATCGATCGTAAAACCCGATATCGAAATATCGATACTCATTTTCATTCAATGAGATTTACGATGTTTATGCATGCAAAATTGGCGGGCGTTTCGAGTGTCGACTTTTATCGGCCATTCAAAAATCGAATCGTGAATTTTGAATGCGTCGGATTAATGGCAAATTTTATTCTTTTTCTGTGTTTTTTTTAAAGTGTCAAGTGATTTCGAAGTTTTATATCAATCATAACTTTCGCGATAATTTAAAATAGGTAAGTGAAAGTTGTATTGTAACGGCTGCAGTATCGATATTAAATCCTTACTTGACATACTTTCTAATACTAACTATACTCGATCCTTATCCGACTTGCAGCTGTCAATACAAAATTTATTATGTTAGGTACGAATATAAGGACCCTCGTTCGAGAATAAAACACAATAATCTTAATCCAAATTATTTACATAATAATAACAAAAAAGTATCGATACTTTTATCGTAACTTTCACATCTCTACCCCTAAAATGAGTGCGGCAATGCGCGGACGCATGCCGCGTCTCTTAATACGGGCCTTAATTACGATTTAATTGTTTTTAGCGGCGGAATTGTTCCGAGCCCTTCTCAGAAACGTAACCGGACTGGATCGATGGTGTTTTTAGTTACATTTCGATCATTCTAGACCCTTACTCTTGGTTTCTCAAACGTTGATTAACACAAAAGTTTGTAAATCACTCAAATCTCATATTAAGCTCTGTGATTGGTTGTAACTTTAATAATCAACCAATCAAAGCCGTGATCAGTTGTTTTGACAGCAGATTCAATATACCTTTCAGAAAACGGGGGTTAACTAGGAGAATATTTTTTTTTTCAAAATGTTTTTCGATTATTTTTAGAACGAAATAAGATCTTGACGATTTTCTCTATCTTTTGACATCTGACACTAAAGCTGATTAGTTTTTATTAGCCCATTTGAACTATAGATAAGAGAGGTTATGTTACTTGTCTATTCTAGATTAAATTAATGTCATTAACTATACATTTATAATGTTCAAAGTTTAATTAGATATGTCGTAATCAGCTATTAAGATTCCTAATGACAATAACAGGATTGTGTTTATGAATTAACACGATATATTTCGAATATTATTAAAGTTATTGTTGTCCATCGATATCGATAAATTACTATGTCTAGGCATCACTATTTGTTACGCTTCAAGCGATAAAACAAACGACTAACCAGAAATGATTTTTTTAATTGTTTGTGAAACACTTTGTATGAATTGTGACGATGTTTTAACAATATTTTTTAATTAATTTGATGACTCACTTTTGTTGTTCGTATTAAGTTAAAATTGAAGTATAATAAAACAGTTACTGATTACAAATTATGATATCTTGTAGTGGTTTTTAATTTTGTAATTAATAATTTAATTTCTTTAGTGTTATCAGGACTCGTGTACTTAAATTAATTAAGTTATTTCTTTAGCTTTTATTTTATTGAATTAAAATTACTTTGGAAAGTATGCGCATTAAGCATATATTATAAGTGGTACTTTTTGTTGTAACGGTTCTTAGCCTTAAAAAAAAACAATTGTTCTTCACCTGTTTTAAGTAATTCATTTTAAATGACTGTGTCTGAGAAAATGAATAGTCACGCTTAAAAAAAAGATTCCGACGAATTGAGAACCTCCTCCTTTTTTGAAGTCGGTTAACAAAGGTGGTGAAATGTATAGAAGTACTACATTGTATTACATACAATAGTCCTACTGTGTCTAGCCAGCCTAATGTAACAAATTAATCAAAAAATCTTTATGGAGACTACAATGGCATCATATTTACTATGCTATGTTGGTCGATGATATCACGGCTCTGAGCATGCAGTAATAAGATTGCAATATAGCAATGCAAATAAGACGTTGTATGCTAAATGTTACACGTGTAGGTGGTATGTCGTGGTAAGGGTGGGTTATGGGTTTATGATGGCTTAGCTTGTGTTTGATTGATAGTGTCTTGTTTATTTATTTGTCAATTTAATGTACACAGCATTCGGATAGTAATGTATTTAGGAACTGCTATTTTTTTTAAAGAAATCTCTTCCGTTGGAGATCAATTGATTGGGTGTCTTAACTAAGAAATTGTTCAGCGTACATTTCTTAACATTTATATATTTATTTACATATTACAACGGTTTCCACCATTTACAGCAGAAGTGCCTCTTAAATTAATGATGTTAGGATTTAAGCTTATAGATTTTCTATTCTATACAAAGAACATAATATATGTGAAATATTGCCTATATAGGACCTGAAGCCTGTAAAATTTTATGATAGTAGATCATTTAATTTTGTCTCCAAAATCATGAGATAAATTAACTTCACACTGCGAGGTATGATTCGAAATGGCGCGCTGCCCAGCAGTGGGACACTATAGGCACTATAGGCTAAATAATAAAAATTGTAAAGAAAATTTTGACATTCACTTGTTTTACCAATTTTTTTTCTAATTTTGTAGTCCTGTTAGTTTTATGTGCAGCATAAAATGCGTTATCTACTATTCCTTAAAATGTATTCAAACCTATTGACCAATGATCTCATTCAGACACGACTGCTCACAAACTTTTCCTCAAACGGCAACCAAAACAAACATACAACCTTACAAAGACCTTGATTTTCACTAAACACGAACTAATAAAACGATTAATTAATATTCAGCAACAAATCAGCGTAGCCAATTATGCGGGGCAAGTCCAAACTTTGTTATAACGCGGCTATTAGGGTCCCCCCTCACGGAGTCATTGCGAACACATCGGCTATAAGTCAGGGGGACAATAGGAACACTCATCATTATGGCCTCTGCTGAGCCGAGTGTGTTTTGTTTTTGAATTGTCTTATTAGAGAGCGTTTAGGCTGTCTGTGCAGTTGCGATTTGTCGTGAAGGTCGACGATTGATGCCTTGTCTGTGACTCCTGGTCTATGTGAATGCGCTTGCGCAATACTGGTTGTGATTGGAAGTGGTGGAGATTGCAGGCTGGTTTTTTGTTGTTATTGTTTGTATGACTGTGTCTTGTTGATTTATAGTCGTTAGGATAACAATCTTTTGTTGTTAGAATGTTGTCAAATACAGCTCTAGCATCGTTTATGAATTTGGCTCTTTTGGTCAGGGGTTTTCTTGATTTTTTTCTGTGCTACAATAAAATGCAATTTCTATTTAATGAAAATAAGTTAATAGAACAATATATAACTATAAATTTATAAACCAGAGTCTATATTTATAAGACAAATTAAACTGCAATCTAATCAAAACGACAAACATAAATATCCGCAAAGTTATTAAACATTTTAATTAATATCTTAATTCATTTCCCTTGTAGCAGAACTTTACGGCTAGATCTAGATCATTCATAGGATTTTATAGGCGTACGGTAAGCAAAAACAAACTAACATTTAAAGTATCGTTTTTAATGGTACTAACTAATTAATTAGCAATATAGCTGGAAAAGGATGGATGTAAAGGGCCAAGAGGAAGGGGAGAATGCCATAAATAAAGAGGCCTAGATGCCCAGCAGTGGGTGTTTCAGTTCTGATGATGAACTGATTTCAAGCCTATTTTAATGACAACAGCAATAGATTACCTACACGTTTCTTTAAATCAATCTATACAGTGAAACTAAGTAGAAATTTTGACTGCTTCACTAAATTATCGCTTAAAACATACTTCGAGTATTTAAATAAATCTCTCGATCGATTGCTGAACCTTTCGTTGCTATCTTTACCTACAGATTCTATTAAAACCAGCATGTTAAGCTACCATTTATTACTACCGTAAAATATAAGACATCTAACTACTGAATTACAGTAATCACATTTCTAGTATATTTGTCATAGTACGAATTTCTCATCATTAACTTCTTTATTCTGTTAAATCGATGGTTTTTGTATTTAAGGTTTCATCTTCTAGACAAAAAAAATAATCGGCAGCTCTATCGATTATAAAAGGGGTCTTAAATTGATTGCCTGTTAAACGTTAGTATAGGGAATTAAATTTTAAGGAAGTATGATTCTTGTCTTATGATTTTCATCATCATCTTCAGGTTTTCGTAAGCTGGGGCTACTAAAGAAATAACAACTCCTTATTAACTTTTATCAGTTTCTAATGTATGCAGATAATTATTCAGTCCAAGAACCAGTTCTCAGCCAGACGAAACCATTCTACTCCTATCATATTTTTATAACATCGTCACATCTTAAAATGCCTAATTAACGACTCAACCATCTTTAATAGTCGTTCTTTCACTTGACTTCTTTCAAAATATAAACAGCTTTTTATCCGACTTAAAAAAGAGGACGCACCTCAATTGACCGTTTATATGCTTGTTTTGTTAATACACCCTTTAACTAACCTAACAGACCTTAAAACATTCGACAGATTATTCCCTTCATTACACCTAACCATCATCACCCACTCACAAACTCCCTTAACATCCTCCATAAAACAACATCTTTTTACAATTGAAAAACAACAGAAATTCCATACATTTTACAAACGATCACGTAGAATTCGAAACCCTTTCGGCTAGTCCTTTTATCGCGAGTTAGCATTCGCGTTGCGGCGACACAACTATAAATTGTGATGAGTTTCAACGCCACGGCATCGTATAAGGCCGTAAGCGGTGTCAGCTCACTACTACGTGCGGTGCACGTCCGGGCTGTTAGGGCTGTGGTTTACAACAAGATATGGTAAAGCGATACTTTATAGCTTAGTGATTTTAAGCTTTCGCGACCTGTACACATATTTTAGACGACAAATGCGACTTATTCGCGATATAATTCGATATTTTATAGCTTAGTAACAACCCGCTCTAGCTTCGCACGTGAATCGAAGATATAGTAAAGCGAAATTTTAAAGCTTACTAGCAACCTGCCCCAGCTTTGCATAGGAGCTTATAACGTTTTATTGTTTTATAGATTTATAAACTTTTTTTAAGATATACTATTATATCACTACTAACTATAAAAAAATGCGTCTAAATGCATTGTGTGTGTGTAAAGATCTAAGCACACACAGGACAGACAGACAGCGGGACGGTATTTGGTAATGATTTTTATTTTGTTACGTTTCGAAAGTGTGTAAAAAGTTATTTGAAATAAAAACTGTTTGACTTGACTTGGCATGACAGTTTTTTTTTTTTAAAGGCAAATGGTTGGTCTAAGACTGAATACTCTTGAGTTAGTGAAATTATGATATTTGTGTAACACCCAACGAGATATAGGTAGAGCGTTGGACTGGAAGAAAAGTACTAACTAAAAGTCATCTTTGGATATTATTTTATTGAAGACTAGCTGTCCGCTCGCGGCTTTGCCCGCGTGTATATTTGGTTACTTTGGTTGATTTTTTTTTAGTTTTGTGTCCGAAAAATCCAAATATCTTACGGAACCCTATTTTTTCCAAAATAAAATATAGTAGCTTTCGAATGGTGAAAGAATTTTTAAAATCGGTCCAGTAGTTTTTGAGCTTATTCATTACAAACAAACAAAGTTTTCCTCTTTATAATATTAGTGTAGATGAGAAAGTTAGTTATTTCTGTCTGCATGGTCAAAAGAATTTGAAAATGTTATCTTCTTTAAAGGAACTTAAAAAATTGATATGAAATCAGGAATACTTACAAAATTATTACAATAAATCAGTTTAAAGTCTAATAGTCCCTTATATAAGTTAGGTGCTTTAATAAGTGAGTGGAAGCGATAAAATATCTACCGAGCTTTTATAGCTTTTACTGGAACACATGCCTTTCGCTTTCGGCTAGTGAATAGGCACGTATACATGTTTATAATTTATTATATTCATAAATACGTCTGTATTGTATTGTTAATGTTATATTTAAATAAAAACATTTAAATACAAAGATTACTGCTTAATTTTAAAACTATGAGAAGAAAGTGTATAATAGTATAATTATAATAATGTATTTAAGTATGCGTTTTTCTTTTGTTATATTTATTTCATTGTGAGTATTGGGTGCTTAGTAGTAGATATTAATTTTGATTGAAGAGAAACATAAACAATCAGTAAATGAGTAAATAAAAAAAAATAGAAACGCTCGCAGCTTTACATGTTTAATTTCAAGATAATTTCAATGAAACAATCTAAAGTGATGATTTTAGTTAGCGGCAAGGAGGTACCTACGATTACCTACCATTATTCCTTATAGATACACGGAAATCGGTTAGACGGTAGACACATAACTGTTTTTTTATAGCCCAAACAGACAGGCGTTCTGACGCAACGAGAAATTTAAATTAATTCGTTGCTTGTAGCTACTGTAGAAACAATGTTTAAGCTTTGCTTTTTCATAGGGTTTATGTACAAGTGAAACTACAATATGTAATAATGTAAAATCCTCATTCCCCTACCCTTATCCCAATTATTATTTGGGATCGGCGTAGCATGTCTTCTTCCACAAGTTCCTATCTGAAGTCATTTCGCAAGTCACTCTCTTTGCAGCCATATCATATTTTACACAATCTTTTTCACCTTATCGTCACAGTCCTAGACTCAATTTTTTTTCTGTTGATACAAATTATTTTCTACTAGTAATAGTCTGAAAATAGCTTAATTATTAAGGTTTCAAGGAACATATAATATATTTGCAGTATTAGCTTGTAAATCCCTGTTGTGTAAAGTTTTCCTTATAAACCTGGATCGAACATCAATAAATAGATATCTCCTATTGAATGACAAGCATCATTTAGATTTTACTGTCCACTTTACAACCGAATGCATGTGCTGAAGTTTTAACAGCTATGCCGCGAATGTCATACGAATGTGTTGGTATCCTTATTTTGTACAAGTCTAGCAAAAGGACTAAGAATTTTAAGGTTCATTCATACTAGTAGAAAATGGTTATCAAAGTGTTGATATAGGAAATTCGGCCTTAACTTTAGAACAAAGGGCTTATATTTATTAAAAGATAAACAAATAAATTTGAGAAATTGAAAAGTATATCTACCCTCGCGAAAATTGGTACCTAAGTGGGTTCCTAAAGGAGATATCTGGATGTAGGTATAATATTTTTGGGAAATCGCTTAAGAATTGAAAGCAGTAAGGTATATAGGAATCAAGAAGAAGAGAACTTTGCATATGAAGACTTATTATTTTGGGCAGTCAAATAAAAATAATTTACGCGAAATTTGTATGCATTCGCGCACGAATAAATAATGAATTAACTGCATTGAGTTTCAGATTAACGCACTTTGAATTAACGCTAGTATGTAATGCCCCTTAGCCGGACCGTTGTGTGTGTCACTTTAGCCGCTACATTTGCACTACGCATTCAAATAAGTCCAACCAGACACGAAAATATAAAACTATGTTATTTCAACCGCGTATTTCGGTCCTATGTTCATTCACTGTAAAACTTTATTTATGTTTTCTAATTTTTATCGCTCTTCTCAGTCGACTACTTAATGACTTGACGCCTCTGTCCACAAACTTATCTGTGCGGTCCTTGAAATAGATTCGTGCACAGATTATGTAACAATAGAGAGGAAATTAGGTTTTCTTAGCTGTAAATCCACGTTTGGTTATGTTTGGTTAGCGTATTCACGCCACGATGAAGGAAGTGAGGAATAAAACTGGCAGCTCTGAATATAAAGCCGGACAATAAAAATTGTAGGTGAAACTTATTTATTTACATTATAAATTTATTTTTACACATTGATTGGTAGTCATTTTCTGGATTTATAGGCGGTAGAACTAGTCAGTTTATGGCTTTCTTTATGGCCCGTTTTTTTGGAACTATAAATTTAACTCCTTTTTTTCTAAATGGAGAACGAATTTTAATCCGTATAGAGCAAAGTCAGAATGGTCTCAGTATGGAACAGGATTTGATTTGACACGTTGTTTCTTTGACATTAATAACGGATAAACGATTTTGACGGTCGTTTGATAGTTGTGAATAAAATGTAGCATAATTTAATACGTTTATTAATATTTTATCACGTATAATTTATTACTTTGTAAAGCTCTGAGAAACATACAGATTATCAAGAAGACATATTTTTTTAATTTACTATTCAACAGGAATGTATGTAATATATTTATTTTTAATGGGAACCCAAGCTACTTAGTCTCAACATCTATATATCCACTTTATGAATCACCATGAAAACATTCTATTTTGCTAACAAGTCCTTCGAAGCGAAGACAAAATTATTTAAAGCACTTGAAGCTCTATTTCCAGCTAAAATAAATAACAGATATAAATGTTTTAACGCTGGTATATAGACGGGTATCAATAAAAATAACGCACTCGTACTTGGCCGAGATCCATCATAGTATTGAAAAAAACCGTTTAACTCAACTATTTTTAGTAAGTGCGAGTATTCCAATGATTTTAATGGTTTGAAATAAAGTAGTTGTCAAAATAAACATAATAATATTTCAGGAGTTGAAATATCAATTGTTTTAAGTTTTAAAGATGGAATGACGATTGATGATTGAGTTGCTATGACTGAGCAGGTTTAAGATAATCGTAAAAGTCATGAAACAATAAATATTGTATGTTTTTAAATAGCCAAAGCACTTGTAAAGCCAGAAATATATTCTCTAATAAAACTGCATGAATAATAATTACTGATTGTGATGAACATATTATAACATAACAGGAGGATAAAATTATCGATTGAAAATGTATAACTCAGTGCATCGTAAAAATAAAGGTCGTTTAGAAACACAAGACAGGCATATTCATACAGAAGCATCGCCTAACAAGACTAAGAACAAGCTAGCCCTTATTGTCATTGAAAAAGCCATCTGTATTCCGCAAAGAGAAAACCTGAACACAGCATGACAAATCTATTTGTTCTTAAACCCAATACCAATGATAAAACAAAAATACATAACAATGTTGACAAATATGAGATTTCAAAAACACTACTTAAGGCATATGTTATATGCCGAGTGTTTGTGACTGTAATTTTAAATAGTTGAACAATGCAAGTTATTGTGGACAGCATGACAAATCAAACAGAAACTGTTGAGGTTACCGAACGGTAGGAACTTAATGGTCATTTTGAAATTAACTAGCATAAGTAGATACTTAACTGTGTGTCGGGGCAAATAGTTGTCGGTTGTTTTAAAAGATGGGAAATGTCAGTTAGTAGTTTGATGATCAAAAAATTAAACTGAGTCTTGCTTTTTTATGCCTTGACTAGAATTCAGGACAGGAAATTATTTCAAATATAAGGGGAAATGGGAGATTGCCAATACCTTGAAATTCCTAAAAAGCTGGTTTTAGTAAAAAAGATTGTATCATGTTTACAACGGAAAATAAATTAGACATTCAATATATGAAGTCTAGCTAGTCGAAAGGAGAAAATTGATGACGTAGGAAACCAGTTTACATTCAGGCAGTGTATAGAGGTGGCCCAGTGAATAAATTGATGTAGTCTTCTAACATACCGATCAGTGATGCGATGCTTTTGATACGATTTACGACTTCCGAGAGTGACATTCATGTTTTTAAGTGGAACCTGGTTTAGAAGTTGTTTCTAGAGGTCGTGGAGAAACTAGAGATGGTAATCACTAGGATACGTGTAAATGATTTCCTGTTACCTGAAGGCAATGGTCTAATAAAATTTTTGAATGATATTTTAATTTCAGCAGAAGAAGACATCAAAATAGTATTCAATATAAAGGTAAGAAGTGATATTTGAGTAGACATTTCTGAAGGTTTTAAAAAATCTGATATAATAACACACAAAAATAAGAATGAGTATATTTCCTAGATCAATGTTGGTGATACTAACAGCATTAACGATAACAAGATTTTAGGACACAATACGAACAAAAAAAACGCAACCACGTCTTCCAAATTATCTACAACACACAGCTCACATTACAATCATTTCATTACACAACCAGCATTCGTAATGAACTAACAAAATTTATGAATCAAGCCCGAAAAGACAAATGCTTTGAATCCAAAATCGGTTCGCATACCAAGACGACAGGCCGTGGTGACGATAAACACATTTATTTCATTGTCTTACTGATTTCCAAATTACCTGTGATGCGTGGTGATTCTTTGTTAAGTGGCGCGAATTACTATGTGCGTCATAGAGTCACAATGACATACTTACAAGTTGATGCCGAGTCTATGAAAAATTTACTTTGAAATCTTCAACCCCTTATGTGTAAAGACATGTATTTGTATGATCTATTGTTAAGTCCTTACATGTTTCTTTGCGTTATTTAGTTCCTCTTCATCATCATCATTTACATTAACATTTTTCGAATGCTCAATGGCTTCAAATTTATATTGCTTTTTAAATCATGCATAAAATTTATCTATGTATTTTCTGATAGCAAATCATCTCAGTTTATCAGTTATTTGTAAAACAAGTATACCACCAACAGTTCTATCTTAGACGAAGAAAACACATTTGATGATTCTGAACTTAGTGTCAAAGTTATTAAGATTATCGCATCCCACCCAGTAATGACACACTAGGATAAACACCATGTAATTAAGAGCTAGCTAATATTCTAATTAGCCCCAGTGATAGTCGTATCAAAGTAGTTTAACGGGTCGTGGTTTGAACTTTGACAATGATTTAATCGACCAGACGGAATGTCAATATCGGTTTATTATTTCTTGTAAGAGTGTGAGAGAAAAATGGATATGAAGATTAGTTATAAGTATCTTGCCATAGATATTTCCAAAATCATCTAAGCGTTCCCAACAATGGGAATCCTGGTTAAGTAATTCACCCCCTTTATCAAAAACATCAATGAAAGTCTTTAATCAGATTCCAAACATTTTCCAACACAAAACCATTCAAACCCATGAATAGTTCCAGACAAATAGCTACACATTTGATCCATTACTCGCATTGTGTCAGTGAAGCCTAACAGAAACCGCACCATACAAACTCCATACACCCATACAAGCCATACAACCATACAAATTACGTGCGACGCGTGCGCACACTTGGCTTGCGGTCAGACTGTACTTTTTATTTCACATTCTATTGCGTGAACTGTTTCACCGCAAGCTTTAGTGTTATAGTTACAATAAATAGAAGATTGGTTTTATTGCTGCTTGCGTTGTTATGTTAAAGGTTAAAAGTAAGTTTTTTTTTAACTGTTTCGTGTCTTTAAGAAGATATGGTAGGATATTAGAGTGGCTCTGATAAATATGTGTAACTTAGTGTAGCTTAATAGTTACTAAATAAGCTTTTTGCTTTAGAATATAAGGCTATCAAGGCGTTCTAAAATTTTGACTGTAAGTATTAAATTCTACACTAGAATTTCCAATTGAAGTTTGAGGCGAAAATGCTCAAGATTTAAATAATATTTTTCCTACAGTTGAAAGAATCAATGTAATGATAATAAAAACATTCTATTAATAAAATAAAAATATTTGAGGCCACCACGATAAGGAAAGACAGTCGAGTGGTTGAAAGTCACATGCGGCCTGCGGTCAGAGGTCCAAGATTCTTATCTCGGTCGGGCACGCATTACCTACCGTTTACCTACTGTGTGATGGTCGTGATGATAAATAATTATGGTCTTATCATTGTGACATTTTAATGTGTAAGGACTTCCTTATTTTTATTGCTAAGTTATTCTATTGATTATCATCATCTCATCCTAGGACGTCCACCTCTGGGCATAAGCTTCCCACAAAGACTTTCGGAAAGACCGATTGGAAGAAGTCTGCGTCCAGCGTTTTTTTTTTCTTGTATTATATATTGTATATCTTTATCAATCAGTAAATTAAAACATCATCCACCTTCTCATTTTGATGTCGAAGATACTTGAATAGATTTAATGCGCCCAGTATTTGGCAGCATCATTAGCGGGCCAGATCCTCTAAAGTGCAGATGTGCGGACACTTTTGACACTATAGAAAGAAATCCCACCTAAACAACATATAGGTATGTTGTTTGTTAAAGCAGGTATTAGAATATACACCGACAAATATGTCTCTCCACGCATTATATTCAAATCCAAGCAATTGCAAACGTCAAGTCCAATGTAATAATCCGATGAAATATAAACTTTAACATCATACAAATGATCATACATACCCGAACTATACTCCATAGTTCCATACAGATATACAAAAAAGTATGTAAATAGTTAAAAAGCACAATAAATTGAGTGTCGCCGGTTTTTATCTCGTTTCTAAGAAATGGTTCTGGCGGTTGCGCGCGCGCATACCGGACGGTACTACCTGATTAAGGGGAGGTTTGGAGTGAGATGTTGGTTTATTTTATAGTGATTATTGGGTTGTGTTTAAGTTGTTACAAGGTGTTTGTGCAACTCTATATTGGTACTGTAAAAACTGCTGCTTGGGAAGAGTTAACGGTAATCGATTAAATTATAAAACTGCGTTATTACTCTAAATATGCTATGATTAAGTTGAGAACAAAAATTTATCTGTACAAGATCTTTTAATGGAATGTCTCGTTTCAAAACGCATTTACGAATAGGATACCCTTTAGATCCCCACTCACAAGTATTAAATTAAAAAATATAAAACTTGTCTGAAAATATAATACCTAAACTATACATAATTCCTACTACTACAAGTTATAAAAGAGAGACGCTGCTCTACAATGTTTAGTACACCGTCTCACTTTTACACAAACAATCTTATTCCAAAAACCGAAGTTCCGCGTCCGAAGAAATTCAGTGAATAACATAAGAACATCGCCTTAACCCACACATGCTTTTGTATGAAAGCGTGGCTTGAACCATTTGTTATTGGATTATAATAACACAAGCCTAGTACATACTACTAGACATTGGAAACATTCGACTTTATCCATTATTTGACTTCTCTATTGTGAAATATGTGGATTTTGAAGAAACATTTTGTTAAACATCTGACTTGTATCACGTAGCTATTTTAGGGTTAAGGATTTTAAATGGACTGAAATGTGACGTTTAGAACGGTATTTTATTGGTATTTTTATAAGGTAGAAATTCCAATATATTTGAATTTATTTATTTTATACTGTTGAAAAATAATTTAAAATCATTTTATCTATGAGATACTGTTATTTTAAAGCAAGTGAAGTTGACCCAAAACTAGGTATAAATTCTCATAATTACATTAACTTTCATACACAATTAGTATGCTAATAACAACCATTGTTCTTGTAAATTAACATCAAAACTATTGACGTTTATAACTAAATTTCTAAACAACAAAATTAACTCATAAAAGCTCAGTTAAATCTCAGGCCGCTTAACCTTAAACTTTAACAAGCCACACCTAATATTGTTATAATGAAGGAAATAGCTTAAACAAAAACTGGTAAAACTGCCATTACCGATATTGCTGGCTAAACGTAAACAAAAGTTTATAAGTACGGCCCGTTTGAGGCAATGCCCGAGTGAGTACCTTTTATAGCAAGAATTACAGGGAAAATGCGTGTGAACGACTAGCAACGGATAAAACTGTTAAGTTATGAAATAGGACTTGAATATTGATAAATTAGTACGTCATCAAAAAGCCTTATTTCTGTAAATTTTTGTCTAATCTGGACAATTTTTTTTCCCTTAAAAGCAAGAATTTAGGAGTTACTCTGACTATTATCTACACTTAACACCGCGACTCTATACGGGCGACAAATTATTACCGACAGCGACCCGGCCTAGCTTCGCACGGTTGCAATTCGGAAATCTGATCTGATACATACATAAAAATCTTGCTCTTGTGCAGTCTATCATCATCAAAATCCATTGCAGAGTTTTCAAGATCTAATACATAGTGACGGAAAGCAGGCAGCGACTTTGTTTTATACTAAGTAATGATAACATAAAACAAAATAACATTTTATTCAATATTTCTACCAAAACCACAAGTACCTCTTTACCAATTCACCATGAGAACGATTTAAAATTATCTTAACAATAACGTTAAAGAAAGATAATTATAGGCCTCATATTTGACATGCATTGTATTGTAATAATCAGTGCAAGCAACCTACCACCATCTTTCAAAATAAAACAGTTGCAGTCGTGGAAGCAAGACGCCACTCTACGCCGTGTATATCTCCATCTCGCTTGCACAACTGCATATCTTTCTCAAGAGATAGTTTGAGGTTTTACTCCGTGAATCTCAAACAAGGGAGGTGTTTTTGCGTTTCAATATGAAACAGTGTATGTGAGCCTTATAAGGGATCTGGAATTGGGTCTTCAGTTCTCGTTAAGTGAAAAGCTGGTACAATGTAGCTTTACAAAGCGGTATGAGAACGGCTATACTTATTGAATGCTTTAGATAGGAAAGAAAGAAATAACACTATTTCACTAGGTGAGAAAAGAGAGAAAATTGGAACATTGATTGGATGACCAAGAATAACAACTATCAACGTCCTCTTGATCTATTGGTCAACGTTTCAGTATTTTAACGAACTGGCAAAAGCAGTGTTAAAACGGCGAAAATTTTGCGATATTATTGCCCAAATGACACTTTTTTAAACACGACCATCTTCGGAAAGAGTATCCTCAACTGTCAGTTATTCTACCTCATCGAGTCTCTTTCCAAAAGTTGTTTCCATTAATAAATCTTTCCCCTACGTTTCTAGACTTTAATTGACATAAAATTCTCCGTACATCAGCAAATAAACATCAGCTTCCAATAACCGTATTTAATTCTCTCTTTCTAAATATAGACGGGACATGTATATTACAAATGTTTGGACATCTTGTAACCAGAGCCTTTACCACGATATCTGATGCTTCGACCATTGGTGTTGTGCAAGTGAGATGGCGCTATAAGCATTGTAGAGCACTGTCTCGCTTTAACAATAGCATTAGTGCAACTTGAGGGTGTCATAGTAGGGGGGCGGGACTCGTAAATAAACAGCCCGACGTCACTCGATCAACGCGAACGTCCATTATCTTGTTATTTTGTTGATTCCATTTGTTTCTCCAGGATTTCATTGCTGTATACAAGGAGAAATTATTACTTACGCATAAATTGTATTATCATTATCATGTTATTGTTTTATTAGGTCAACAGCGGAACAATTACAATCGATAAGTTGTAATTGCAACAACTTAACACGGTGGTCTCGTCCTTCCCTTTACTGGAGTCGCAGAATCTTCACACCGAACAATCTTGCAGAATCTTACGCACCGACTTTTTGAATGTAATGTGTGTTTTAGAAATAAATATCACAGCTTTCGTGTTTTGGAAAACGCATTAAAATGCGGGTCCTTAGCATGATTTCTCTCCTGTCGTCCCATCGTGTTGAGAGTAAGGGAACAGAGAGTGCACCAGTGTGTTGCACACACGCTTGTGCACTATAGTATGTCCGCATTGCCGGCTGGTGTTATAGTACCACTAGGTACCGGTCAGGATATCATTACTATTACCCTTATCACTAGCTATGGAGGTATCGACGTCCAGTCTTAACAGATCTCTCTAAATGCTGTACTTTGAAGAGCGTCTGCCTATCTCCTCTTCTTGCCAGAACCAATTTTAAAAGCCATCACAATATCCTACAGTAAGACTGAAGGGGAATATGTCGTAGAGGCATTTACGAGATGCAGTTGCGATCCACATCACAGGCAAGTATCAATTCAAGTTATTTTTAAATTATATGTGCTTTCTTAATTATCCTAAGAAGCTTCTAACAGACGATGAAGGAAAACATGGTGAGGAAACCCTCAATTATGTATATTACATACCTGTAATCAAGAATTCCCAAAGAGCTTGCGTGATGATTGATGCTCAAATCTTCCCAATATAAGAGGAGGCCTGTGTCGTGGGACAGTCGGACGTTTATAGGCTGGTATTATAAGACTTTTCAATACCTACTATACTACCACTACAAGGGTAATACTCCTAAGTAACGAAATTAAAAACCAGTACAATCACGTATTAAGCTACAATGTGTTTCCTTACATTCGTACATTCAACCCTCAAGGAACAGTAGCAAGCATTACCTTTATTCGTTCATTGTTTTCGCAAAAACAAACCTTACTACCACTACTTAAAAGCAATATTAGTGTGGAAAAGAGACAGCGCACTACACGGTATAGAGCGGCGTCTCTCTCACACAACTGCCATCCTCGCTTAAAGACCATTTTAAGTAGACCCCTGAGTAATGAATTCCTCTAAGTTCGTACAAATACGTATTTTTACTCGCAATTCCTTGCTACTTACTCTTACAATGTAAAGTAGCCTTCAAGTCACGCACAAAATGCTTTATCGGTCTGTTTACTAAATTAAACTTTGTTTTAATACTTTTTGTAAGGTTTAACTGGCTGGCGAACTTTCTTTTATAGTTGGGGAATGTAAACAAGGATTTGTAATAACAAATAAGTTTGCTTGCTTGGTTCGGGAAAGGAATTGTTGTTGTATTTTGGTACGTGTTGATAAAATTGACGAAATTTATGAACAAGGATATTGTGTATGAAAATAACAATCTATTCAATGTTTCGGTTGCTTAAATATTATACTTGAAATCATAAGAAGATCAAGACGTTACAATTTAACACCAATGCATGTGTCCGTCTGTCCCTACGTATCTTTCAAACTAGGTATGCAAAGGATTTTGATGTGATATTTCTTTATAGATAGAATGTTTCATCATCAGTATTGCGACCGAGCAAAGCTGGGGCGAGACACTAGCAATTTACACTATTTAATTATTTCACAAAATTATGATGAAATGTCGTAAGTTTTTTTTATAATAATTAAATGTAAGTAACTGTTAAAAAGTAATGAAAAGAACTAGTTATTAAATTAATTTCTTTATAAATTTAATAATGAGCAAAAAATATAAATTTCCTGGCTTGCTCAACTTAACAGACAGAATCTATTAAATATATTACTTAATATTTTTTTTATATTCTTGAATAACTTCGCTTATTAGAATTACATCCTTAATGTCTTTGAATTACAGTTACATTTCCTTTAAATATATGTTTTGAACAGTCTTATTGAAAAAGGACAATTTTTATGCTATTTTTTTATAGTCATGTTTTTAAGTTTAAATTAATAGACTATAAAACCATATTAACATGTTAAATGACATTTATGTTTCCGCGAATATTATAACTCTATTTATAATACTTAAAAAAAACCAGTAAATTTTTTATAGTCAAAGACTTGATTTAGATATAAAAAGTAGTTCAAATATTTTATTTTATGAGCCTCAAAATGTTGGTTGTCACTCTATTTGGTGTGCCTGAGATTTAAGAGATTGACAGAGATATAAACATTAAAAAATACGGTTATTTTATTAATGGAAACTTATAACATGTTATACTGGCTTGTAAATGTCCCACTTATAAAAAAAGGTTTTTTAAAGGTAGACAAAATTAGCTCAAATTCGAGTGTCTAAAATCATAGAGAGTAGAGAATCTACATAGTGTAAACAAAGTTGCTTCTCGCTGTCTGCCCATTTGTAGGTTTCGATCTTAAAAACTACGCAATGGATTTTAGTGTTTTTTTTATATTATGTTTCTGGAGAAGGTTTACACGTATAATAAAATCAGTATTGGGATATTGCTCGTGCGAAGCTGGTGCTAGTTACCTTATAAACTTTGAACAACAAAATCAACCGTTTAATACACGAGCTAAAGACAGCAGGTGTAGATTTATCTTCATAGCTAAGTCCCTATTATTCCCTAATTATTCAATTTGCTATTAGTAAGCAATATATACTAGAATATAATTCACTTACACGTCATACGGTAGTTCATGTGATAATTGCGACAAATTAATTTTGCCATCGGCTGTCTTTGAAATAATTTTATTGAAAGCTGCGTCTACGTAAGCATATTAATGCGCATTCCTTTTTTACGAAATACTGTAATACTGGCATTTATTATTAAAAATACCAATGTGTTAATGTCTAGGTTACATATTATGGATGGATAGATGGATGTTTGTTACTCTTTGACGCTCAAAGGACTGAAGCAATTTCGATAAAAATTGGAATAGAGTCAGTTGACATCCTGGATTCACACATAGGCTACTGTTTAACCGACATCATGAGAAGAGGACAACGTTTTAGCAGATATAGTCGACATTCACGCGAGCGAAGTTGCGTTCAACATCTAGTTTTTTTTTATAATTAGTTAGCAGGTTTATAGTTATTCAGATGTACAGCTAAAAAAACTAGACTAGACATAAATTCAGTTTACCACGGGCAACAAATTAACTAGTTAAGTAAAGCACCTGCTTACCCTCAAATTAAAGCACCATAAACAATTCCGTTACTATAGCAACCCATAAATAACGGTATTTAGCAAAAAGTAACGACTCGTGTTAAAATAATTTAATAGGTTTTAACGACATTTATGGCTATCGTTATTTCGTGACATAATTGTTAAAAAGTAATTAATTGTTAAATGACAATGTTAAGGTCAGGACCTACCAACAGCTTTTAAAGTAATATTACTTAATAATATTAGCAGCCTATAAATTTCCTACTGCCCGGCACCCTTCTAACCCTTCACCTTCACCCTTCTGCGAATTGGTGATTTCAGATTCCAATATTTGAAGTCCAGGTTACCTCACGTTGTTTTCTTTCACCATTTGTTAGTTATGTCTTAGAATAATTAAGAAACAGATAACTTTGAAAAAATCACATTAGTACTTTGCCTGTTTTAGCATCGAACCTGCACCTAGTGCGTACAAATCCATACATAGAACCGCTTGTCTACAACGACATCACACCAATATAATAAACAAAAAATAATATGTTTTTCTAATTTATAGCCAATTTACTCATAAATAGAACAAGCGTACTTACACACCGTTTATAATTTTAGATGATATAATTTTCTCCCTGTGTGTACTGAATATTAATAAAAATACTATAGACAATGACTCTCCTTAAGCTTTTTAACTATATGAATTTATTACTAGACTTGCTTGTCCTAACCCTATCATTATTAATCAAAATGATCACAACTAACTTGTTAAACGATACCACAGTATAATAATAAATACAGTATGAAGTCTTCATTTGAAGGAGCGCAACGCGAGTTATGCCTACGCTGTCGGATCGTGGCATGATACAGTCGCGAGTTTGTCGAAGTGACGAACTGACGGTGTGTTGTTGATGTAATTAACCTATAGGTCTTAAGTCAACTAATAAACTATTTTTATTTAGAAACGTGTAGAGTTTAGATGATACTATATGGTAATCAAGTAATGGATTAAAAAAGTATAATCTCACGCACAGTATATTTCCTGTAGAATATTTATCAGAATGCTTAAGACTTTATAATATACTTTAACTTGAAGAGCAAGGTTAGTAATATCATAAAATTACAACAAGAACAATAAAACGTCAGTTAATTAAAAATTCTAAAAAAGGAAATCAATAATTGAGTCGTTACTCGTTAGTAGTAATACATAGCTACTGTCGAGTGTTAACTATCTTGTCTAATGATAATCGCTAAAAACCAGTGATTAAAACATCATTACAGAAAAAAATATAAAACTCACCTCTTCAAATTCAGGTGCAACCATCTGCAAAGAAAAATAATGTATTTTTAATTACGTACTAGACAAAACAAAAACATTAAAAACAGCAATTTTTCTACAAAAAACTTTGAACAAAAATATTTCATCGATTCACTTGACCAATTCCCATGGATGAAATGCACAAGTTGTCTTTCCAAATTTAGAGTTTTTTAATATGTTTAAAGCATTTCGGATTTTCTGTCTGTGTGTTTATAACATTCATTTTTGGTAGCAATCCATTGCTTTTTACACGAAACACTGATTACTATATTTATCTCTCGATTTCATCAGTGAATATCCAAGAAATTATGCTTTTGATATTTATATCATAATTTAACAAAAACCTTGGGTATGAATAGTATGTTATTTTAAATAAATTATGTGTTTTGCTCAAATCTTCTCTCATCATACAGCAATGAGCAAATACCTATCTGTTCATTACACACACAAAAAAAATACAAACGAAAATTTGCGCATTGCACAAAAAACAGCCAGTATTCTAAAACTTGACAGCTAAATAAAAAACAAAACGCTAACCGCATACGTCATCCGCGTTAAAAATTAACGAGCATACAACGGTTCACAATTAAGCGACATTTTTTACGCTCAATAATAATTATTTGTCGGACATTTTTTGCCTACAGGGTGTGCACCGGTTGAGACAAAAAGGCTCTCACGCGCTCTCATCAACTTGGACCTTTCGATTATTCATGGGCTACACTGTGGATGGCGGCTGATGTCGTATAGAGCTGTTAATCGTGCTTGGAGGTCTTATCTATTAAAATATAAAGTCACCATGCAGATTTATTCATTTCAAACTACTCTATTTTTTATTTTTTTCAACAGGCATGGGCGGGTTTTTTTAAAAATCCGTTCGAAAATTGATCACATTGAATCTAATAAATAATGAAATATTGTTTTTTTAAGGTTCGCAAACTTTAAAGATCCCTTAAGTCCTGTCATTAGAACATGTAAAACAGGAGATACCAGTCAAGTATTTGCATGTAAGACGCAAAAGAAACAAGTTAAAGTATTTACTAAAGTCAACATCTAAGCCGGGGGGTTTATCAGCTCTACACGTATCCGCGTAATCGAGTGACGGGTGATAGAGTCGGCTGAGATAATGACATCTGCGGTAAAAACGCGGACACTCGGTTATTTATCATCCACTGGCCTCTTTAATTATCCGACGGCTCGGTGTGTGCCCGCCTTAACACGCAGTGTACCACCGGCCTTATAAAGCCATCTCACCTTATGAGGGGGTGATTTTTTGACAGTTCCAATTTGTTGTTTTTTTTTTCGGTCAATAATTTTCTCGCGTTGATCACTGTGTGGAACAAATGATTATTGTACTTTTCGAATGGTTTTTGACTGATGTAATGTTGGTTTTTGTTTATAAATGACGGGTTGATGTAAGAATTTGTTTATTTTGTAACTTGAAGACTCAATCGAGATGAATTTCTAGACGGATATGTGTCGTCATTAAATAATTTTTTGTTAAGTTTCATGTCAGTTTTAAATTGTCGTTAACGATTTGCCTCGAAATTACGTTGTGTGTTGCACATCGGGTCTAAGAAAGGCTCGGAGCTAAGAAACTGTCAATCTTAAGTCTAGATAACAGTGGGATCAACTGTTATCTTCGTTCAGTATCCTTCGTAATTAAACATGATCACTGATCAATTAGCCAACTTACTAATTGGTCTACAACATAGAATGTTCTAGAAGTTCTAGCACATCAATGTGTGGCGAAAGTATGTGAGTGTGTATGTATGTTTGTGACACCTTCATGCCCAATCCGCTGGACCGAGTTTGGTGATATTCGGTATGGAGTTGTTAACACCTTAGACTAAAACACATAGGCTACTTTTTACTTGACAGCGTCTGAAAAGATTATGTTTTTGCAGCTATAACTGACTAAAGAGTTTGCAAATATTATTAAAAATCTTATTATATTCCTTGGTGTAAAATTCTTCTGCTTTATAACATACCTTCACTTATTAAAAGTATACGTCGGCATAACTCCAAGTGAAAAATTACTTTACAGTGATAGATATTATTAATGTATCTACCGTGTGATTGATAAAACTACACAACAATTTATTATAAACAAAGATTGAAAGTTTATTGATTTATCGAACTTTGAGATTGAAAAAGAAATACTTGTGCATGAGGTAATTTAATCGGTTTGTGCAGTGCACACAGATAAATAGCTTGATTGTGCAAAATTGTGCATTGCACACACTATGATTAGGAGTAAACACAAGAAAACAACCGTTCACTCTTCCATATCGATATATTTGGCTACTATACAGAATTATGACATACTAGCTGTGGCCCACGTTGCTCATTATGACATAGTCAGTCAAAAATGTACCTATTAATAAAACACGTGATATTGGGTGACGGGGGAGTTTGTCTTAAACCTTACCGAAAGGGGAGCGGAGGGTTTAACTAAATAAATAGTAATAATGATCGTAATTAGTAAGCTATCTAACCATGATTCTACTAACCATCATGTTAATAGTTCAGTTAAATAACAGTTTCTCTAAAAGTCAATGGTTTCTTTGTAAATTATTACAAAGTCAAATCCTAACTATTACTGGGAGTTAATTTTAAACCTTATTTACATAAACTGTTAATTGGAAGATGTTTGTTTTGTTGTAATGAGATGATTTTATGTATACTTAATGTTAGGTAACACCTAAGTTCTAATTAAGCGGTTATCGGTATTCCTTTTTTTTATTTCAAGTTGATCCATTCAAGGTGTCAAAGTTAACACTGCTTTTTTATCGTTCTAACTTAATATTCTTTACTTCTTTTATAAAAAAAATAATTTGAATCGTATAGTGAAGTTTCCTTAGTAAAAAAATCAAAACAAATCAAGACTAAAAGTAAACTTTTAATTAACCGCTCATTAAAGTCAACTAGTTTTAAAGAGTTACAACTTACAAAGAGTTTCTTATGCGACGTAGACATCAGACTGTAAACATTAGCTTAAACAGAATATAAATACTCACGTCTGTGCATCAATCATCGCTACTGGAAACACACAAGCAAAACAGAAATAACTAATATATCCCAACAGTAGCTTTTGCACGCGACTTCGCCCGCATTATAAAAGTAGCCTATGTGTTAATCCAGGACGTCAAATAACTTAAGAAAATTCCAATAAAATTGCTTAAGCCGTTTAAGCGTAAAAGAGTAACAAACATCCATTCATACTTACAAATTTTCGCGTGTAGAATATTTGTACAATTAGTAGATTAACAAAACAAACCGCAACGCACCAGCAAAACCAACTAAAACAATAATTAAAAACAAAAACCGATCGATCAAATCGATTATCGAAACTCGATACATTTTTAATCGATATCGTTAGTTATAACGATTAACCTGTTCAATTAAAAGGATTTTTTAATCATTCTATATATCAATTAACCCCGATACGAAATCGATTTTGAGAAACAACCGGTCTGGGTCACTCTGGGTACTATATCTCGAGTGACAAGCTTGCGAGTGAGTCTGATAAATCTTGCGAGAGTTAATTAACTGCCAGCACAATGCTTTATAAGTGTTTAAGGATGCGTGTGGAGCTGGCTTAGAGCGGGGACACGTGGTACGGATAAGTATCGGAGTATTTACACCTGTTCTTTGTAGGTAATAGGTATTTTTATAAAGGGTGTCTAATGATCTTGTTAAGCCAAAGCTAGATGGTTGTTAGCTGAAGTTGGTACAAATTTTTAATAAAAGTTTATTTATTTGTTAAATAATTTATTTACACACAAATAACTTAACATAACAAACAAGATGTACAAGGATACTACTAATTTTGTAGTTTTATTAATATTAAAACTGTTATTACTAACCATAAACAAGTAATAATTTTAAAATAAGCTAGAATGTAAAAAAAAAACATTACTGAATGTGTAGATTTTTTTTTGAGCATGAAAATCCTGAATTTTCAATCACTTCTGTAACGAAATTTTAAGTCATGATTACTTTCTACACTTGAAAATACTCACATTTAAGTATCTATTAAATAATCTCTACAATAATTCACTATCATTGTGATAGTGTACTTCCTAAGTGAGTCGTCCGTAACCTGCGCCGGCGCCGAGTGCCGCGCTAATACATCTGCCGATTAAGATCTTAGCAGGAACTCGATAGGCGATACCTTATCCCCCCATCTAACAGTTACATCGCGCCTAGACGACAAGGGACTGGGGATAAAAACTGCTAGCTTTAAGTAAAAGGAAAATACTACGAAGAAAGTTTAAAAGGTTCATAGTATTTTGCGTTAGTTAACTATATTAAGAGGAGGAAATATAGTAAATAGTCAATATATTTTAAGTTATAACGTCACATAATGATATGACGGTAAAACGGCTAGACATGTAAAACACTTATAATATATCTATCTATCATCTTGTATTACTATACCATGTTTCTAGCAAATAAAATTTTCTTTCTTTCTTTCTGTCTCGGAGTAAAGCTGGTTGAATTATTAAAGGATTGGTTTGTTTAAGCCATTTGCAGATAAATAATACAACAGGGACATTTATATGCTTGTTCATTACACAGAGAAATAAATAAAGTTTGTAACCTTGTGTACTGCGCAAATTAGTCAAAATTAAATTAAGGTGACTAAATAAATAAGAGGTTAAAAATACCAATTTTTCGTTGACAGCTTGGTTGAAAGTAAGTGATACATATTAAAGTAAAGGTTGATTAAATGCCTCTATGCAAATTACACTTTGAACATTTAATCGAAGACAGCAAAATTAATTATTCGATTCACAAACACAACTTATCGACCAACCATCATCGTAATAAGAAATATTTTCCAACGAAACAAAATAATTAATCGCATAATTAAATACCACTACATCACTACTAGTGCTTCAATTACAAAACACTAAATCAAGTCGCAGCACTAATAAAACCGCAATATGCGCTCAGTACACGTACCCACTTTATATTATAAATCTTTGCGTTCGACAAGCAAATATGGCGGGAACGAACTAGCTATGGCGTTGTCAGCCAACGTATTCGCGCGAGATATCGATGCATACGATCTGACCACACGTGACGTTATTCGATAATCGAATGAATCGAATAAATCGATGAATCGATACATCCAATGAATCAATTGCATTCGGAGTGACACAAGCGCGGAATTCTAAATTTGAAATTGACATTCTGGGATTGTTTTTCTTTTTATGACTAAGGATACAACGGCCTAGTTGTTATTTGTTCTGATTTTAAATTAATGCGTGGCCTAGTAACGTATTCTTTACGAGTTTTGCAATGCTATGTTTTTTTTTAAATGACGTCAATGGAATAATATAAATAAATATGATTCAAAATATTATACTTGTAAAGAAGCTCTGATAAGACACCGTGACGGAAATAATTACGGACAAAGTTATTAGACAGAATATGTCTAAAAATATTCATATAAAGGTATAAGGAGGTAGAAATGCTCCGTGTCACGATTATTATTATATTTTTTTTTTATCAAACTGCATCATCGCTAAACATTTCCGTATAATTATACATTTCATAATAGAGTAGGGTTAACAAGTTTTTTATAATAGAAACATGATTAAAAGAAAGACTAACAATCATGCCTAATCAACCTATTGGATTTCTAAAACCACATCTCACACGTCAAACACAATAGTGATGGGCATAGCTATTCAAATATCGATAATCGATATTTTATTTGATTAAAAACAGATATCGGTATTCGAAAAAGTGATGGGGATTAAAAATTGTGTGGTATCGATAAAATCGTTGGGTTGGCGAGTCGGCCACACCGAGCGCGGTCGTGTGGTAGTGTTGCATGCCAGCGATTATTAAGTAGTGTACGTTTCAATTGCTCGACGTGAGCCTACTATATTTATTGCACCTTTTCAATGGGTGAATAGAGATAAACACCACGTTGTGCTCAGATTAATGTTGTTTTTGTTCGCTAAGAATAAAAGACTGTGAACAGTCGTTAGTTACGCTGTAATCTGCAATAAAAATCTGTCTTTAGCGGTCGAGGTTAAATGTTTTCGTTTTGTTAATATGTGGACTGGAAACATTAATAGTTCTATAAGAGTTATTCGTAATGAATGGATGGAAATTGAATCATGATTGTGAGTAATAGTATCCTATCTAAGATTGAACGATTTACTCAAGAATTAATCGTTTTGGTAATAAATATTATTTTATGTAGTGATTTTAGAAATGTTGATTGCTGTATATTTTTTGTATCTTAATCTATTTGAAATATAGGGTGATAGCACACTCGATTTAACATCCTTAACTAAAAATGTTGCTTAAGAAACGTCAAACTATCAATAACCTAATCTTCTCTTTTAGTATTTGGAAAATAGTCAAATACCTTACGTATCTCATACAAGTAGGTAAGTTTTAACCTGAGGAGGAAAATACGGTTAACTCTTACACCACATTAATGATAACTTTTATCGATTCTCAGTAACAACTGTTCGAAGCGAGACTGCGCGGAAAGTTGTTCCTAATTATAAGGCGCAAAATAAAAGCCAAGTCAGATACTAAAATGATTTCGATGATGATCCTTCAACGAATTTACGAGGGCCTGTCATTAGGGCCCGATTGGACCCCCGCGATGTGGTGCGAGGACATTTTCATACATTAACATCAATATTCAAATATTGGAATTTGAGATTTTCTAATTTACTGTAATTTGTGAGCTTCTAATGATTGGGCTGTGGTATTCACCTCTACTGCGGTATTTTAATACGAAAGATCAGATATGATGATATAATTATGTTCTTTTACTAAATGGAATGTAAAATTTTTGGATATGCAAGTTTTCCTCCGTTATTTGTCCCATTTTAAGCACCAAACCCAAAAACCACCACCAAATATATCAATCAAATTTAATGTTGCCAGTTAAAAAGCCACTGGAATTCGGATTCGTGTTACGATCACGGAATCACCTCGTCCACCGAAATTGCTACACAAGAGCTGTTTAAAAATACACGAACTGAACACGTAATTGCGTAATAACTCAGGAACGATTACCGGAGCGATTTCGATAGGGGTATCATTATGCAGCTTCAAAATTTTAAGAGTTGGAGTAAAAATTAGAAAGAGAGAATAATTATTCCTATAGAATCACAATTATTAAAGTAAATATTTGACGACTTTTCAGGCAAACACAATCTACAAGTTAGTACGACCAACGATATACTCCGGTGAAAATGTAGGAACATGTAGTTATACATACATTAGAATAATGTCTCGCTCTAGTCGGGTTACGCGTCAGGTTTTTGCTCACGGCCTCCGAGTTTCTTTCCTGAGATTCCGAGTGGTATAATGAAGCCATTACCCACAAGAACAAGCTTGGGCGAACGCAACTCGTATGGGAGAAAAAAAAAGCCCAAATCGCCCCGAGCAACACTCGTGCGCCGACATGCTGTCTTGCCAGTATAGAAAAAGAATAAAAAAGTATAATTTAAGTTCGTTAGGACTCGTTTCGCGGTCCTGCTTTCTGATTCGGGTTTTATTTTGGAACACTTAACGTATAGATGTCGCTAACACGAGTACCAAGTTAATCGTTCTTAGAGTACGCCGTAATGTGTCTGGTAGCCGCATGTACTCGAACAGGTCTGGTTTAAAGATAGGAATAGCCTCAAGTTTACGAGCTACCAATTTCCCTAGGAGACGTTTACGAGCCGAGTTGAAAGGTAAACAACCGGTACACAATATCATCGTTCATGACCAAATGACTGCGGCGAACGGCGAGCGGCGAGGGCCCAGAAAACCCTTAAATGAGATATCAAAGCGGTAGGAATTTTAATGGCGTATGCTCACTATTCAATTGGAGACTCACAAAGTAAAAATATTAATTAATTACTTCCCAATAAAGAAAAGGCAACTCACTTAGTCATTAGTGTTCGCTTCTAAATTAACAAACTGAACATGACAGGGCATGTCTCGAGTTTTATATAATAAGTTATTTCTTAATCACCCAACATCCGTTACAAGGAATGCATAGGCATCGGGAGAGATCTATTGTTATTTCGAATATGTATTCTAAGTACATATAAATATAGTTACATTTCACTTGATAACACTCGGATGCTATTAATGCGTTTATGATTACATACTTCTGCTGAGTCCTTGTAAAGAAAACTTTTTATGTTGTAATAAGTGTTTAACAAGTACCAAGTATTATGTTTCCTATGAATTAATAGGTAATGTATATTAGTTTGGATGACTGGGGACTTTAAATGTATAACATTAGTGTTAATTTTACTGTCATTAGTTACTTATTGCTAAATAAATCTTATCATTTTCCTGTACTGATACATTGCAATCAAGTCTTAGAGAAAGATACAAAAAATAGCACTTTTTATTTGAATCATTGCACCTAAGTTTCTTAAGAACTCGAGTGGATCTATCCAGCGTTTCGTATTTCACTATAGCAGCCCTCATAACAAAGCATAATTATCCAATCCCAATTCGAAATTGCTCGTCATCACCATCACATCACAACATGTTAATCCACGATCATTAACCCCGATAAAAGACACACAGATTACCCTACAATGCATCCCAAAAAACATGCCTTAATCAATTCATGAGGACCATAAGACCGTAGGACCGAAGGACCATAAGAAAGCGACAAACTAACGCCCACGCACCGAAGGTCCCGGCTCGAAGGACCAAAAGGACCAAATAAGACGGCTCGTGTTAAAAAATCAGCCATGACACTTAATTAAATCGATTGTCTTGGCTGTAAGCTTATGGGGTTTCTATGGCATCTGATGGGGCTCGGGATAAGTTCGGTACAAGTTTTAGTGTGGCTTTGACCTTTTGACCGGAATTAACTGCCATTCATATGCCTGTAGACGGTTTCGATGTTTTACTTAAGGAGTCGTTAAAAGGAACTTTATTTTTTTTACTTTTATAAAATGATGTTCCATAAAATTTCGTTTTTTTGCTTCGTTTCAATTAAAACTTCTGGCAAATATGTAAGTTCATTAATTTACTATTTATTTCCTACAAAATCGTTATTGCTTATTACCGATATAAAAACCAGCATAAAGACAGAAATAGCAGAAATAACGTTATAATAAGCGATGCAATGATTTCCATTGCTCCACTACTTATGGGGTCTTTGAACTCAACATGCAAGAAAGGTCAGTCCACAAAACATAATATACGCGGCACAGGTAAGAGCTATTCAGTTAAATAAACACAATAAACAAGAGGTTTAACAGCGATTAAACTAGCTTACGGACTATATCCGAGCTATAAAATCGAAAAGTCTTTAATAAACAACATTACAGATAGCTACCTACCCATACTCACAGTAAAGCATTATAAACATACTTTAATACGTTAATTTCGTCACGAAAATGTATAAAAAACATCTTAATTGAGTTCAAATCTAACGCGGTACTCGAATTTCCGCTTGACCGTATCAAAATCACATTAAGTCGTCGAAAAAGCCGAGCGCATTAAACCGCTCGGTGCTGGTATCTCGAGACGGCACTACTAATAACTCAATCCTTACTAAATTATATACAGCCGGGAGAGGCACATCACTATCATTATTGCCCGCGCGTTGCGTTACGGTGCGGCGTTTCACGATATGCTGTGTCATCTTCGTATTTTTATTAAAGTTTATCGATTAAAGTAGTGGATTAATCGAAAGTTTTATGCTAGAATATAGTAGGTAATTTATGGATGATTTTTACGAGCAATCTATGCATAAATCTGAAGTTTAGCGTCTAGTTTAATGCATAGAGCGATTAGATTGAAGCGGATTAGCCCACTACTCAATCATGGGGCGCAATTTCAACGCTTACTGAGACAGGCAATTAGCACAGAATTTAGATCGATTACAGCTATAAATGTAAAGAATTTCTCGTTAGCATTCATCAAAGGAGACGGTTTTCATTATTTTCGAAAAGTCATTCTTAGTAGGTATTTAATGGGTTAATCTAGATAGGCTTAAATACGACGTTTCTCTTCCAAATTCTTTTATCCGCCTTCTGGCTTGATCCAACTAAAAATATCACAAAAAATCAAAAGTATTTTCAAGTAAGCCTTTTCAGGCACTTTCAAAACGTTACTGGCTCTAATTGCGCGGTTCCAAAACGTCATTTTTATGGAGAATATTATATTACCACCAATCTTACCCAAAATGCGAACAATTATCTCAATTTGAAATCAAAAAGTTCCTTACAATTACTCAAAAGATTCAACCAAAACATACATTCAATAAAAGTACTAATAAAAAATGATAGCCCATACGTAATACCGCACTTTAGAGCATCGTGTGTCTCATACATCACGTATAATAACAATATATACGTGTTGGTTTGTTCTCTTGCGGCTGTATGTACCACGCCCCGGCCATTATTGTGAGAACGACTCGGTTTTCTGGTTTATCGATAACTGTCGTGAACAACACTAGATAGTGAGCGTAGAGCGTATGGGAAATATTTTTGTGATTGTTTTTTAAATAGGTTGTGTTTTTTTTTGTTATCGATGTAACAATATAATTGTTTAAGACTATTACTTGAACAATAAAAGTTTTTGGCCACTTAAATAGGTATATTTATGTAAGTTGGCTGTATTTACAGACGTATTCATGACTATAAAAATGATATTTATTTATTTGTCTAGTCGGTACTTTATTTCTTCTCCCCCAATTATTACTGGATTTTTGACGGTTTTTATCCGTGGCACAGGTTTTTTATCTAATTCAGACACCAGTCTCTATGTTATGAACCAAAATTACCATTGTTACTAAATATTGATGATGAGAAAATATGTTTTATATCTGTTTGTATATGTTACCTTCTCAATAACAAATAACTACCTGAACTAAACGTTAACACGTTACTAACTTACAAAGTAAACTGAAACAAAGTGCAGTATGTTTGTCTTATATCCATATTCGTCAAAACAAGTCATACAATTCATGGGATTGTATTGTGCGACTGGAAGGACCACGCCCCGCGATCATTGTAAGGACCAGAGTTTATCGATACTTTGCACTGCAGCACAGCACTAGTTGCTTACGTTTGTGTATTGTAGTAATGTAGTAAAAAAATTATGATTTAACTATTACATGTAATGATTTAATTTTCAATGTTTATATTTTGTTTAGTTATTCTTTAGTTATTACTAATGTTAATTTGTTCATTGTTATAGGCGAAAGTATGTAAGTGTGTATGTTTGTTACCTCTCACAACACTCTCGGTGTGGATTTAGCTGACACCCTCTAATACACAAGGCAACTTTATATCAGACTGCATAAAAGGAGGATAATGTTTTTGCTATAAACGACTTTCACGCGAGCGAAGCCACAGGAAAAAGCTAGTTTCAGTAATAATTTGTGTCTATAAATGTATGCTTCGTCATTGTTTTCGCGAAGTCTTTATTGCTTCAATAAAACCACTACGAAATTTCTTATGTATCAATCCCAATAATTCAATAAAATAAAATCCTTCCAAAAAATATTTTCATCGACATCTTTAAATAACATCTCTTTACGTCGAACACATGCGGCGACTTTATCACCGGCGCACAGACACACGAACACACAGACATTATTTATTCTTATATGCGTACGCGCAGATAAACTACCGATAATACGACCTTTATTGGGTTTTATTATAATTTAATAAACGTAATTATCACTATGTTTGCAATTTATAGTTTGGACTATGAACGTTGGTATTATGTATTGGTAAGTAAGATGTAACAAGTTTATGGACAACTAAAGAAACGATAGAGAGGGATTGTGTGAAAGATGATATGGCTGTAAAGAGTATCACTTGCGAGATGACGTCAGATAAAAACGTGTGGAAGAAGAAGACATGCTGCGTCGACCCCAAATAATAATTGGGATAAGGGCAGGGGAATGATGATGTAAGATGTTGCAAGTTAGGTATCTTCAGAGACGTGGCTTTTCATGGACGCGGAGCTGGGAGGAGTGATGCGGAGGATAGCAAATTGGGAAATAACATTGCTCGGAGAAATCAATTTTAATTTTGATGTTGTTTCCGCTTATGAAAAGTGGAGATTTTTTTGGATGTAGACCGTTTCACTCCGCCCAGCTTCGCAAAAGTGAAAATTTTACTGTTTTTTTTTTTCCGATTTAACTATTCCTGTAATGTCATTATCACTCGAATTAAACTTTTTCCGTTTTATCTACTTATTTAACATTAAAAAAATTTGGTTTGTAATGTTAACCAACTTACATTTAAAACCACATCGTCGTTACATTTAATATTTCATAACATAACAGTTAGTACCTACATATTTTAAAACCAAACTTAAAAATCAAATCACATAGAAAGTTGGAAAACAAATAATGTTCTTTAAAATCCCATAAAAGTATTATAGGAGCGTGATCGCGATGCGGCCGGTAAATGTTGACGCACGCATGCGCCGTGACGCGACGACGCAGCTTACTGCCACCGTCAATATTGACACTGCTGCGTGCGTGCGCGCATCCAGGGCTGCCATGAATATTACCTTACATGGGCACAGTGAAAAATTGTTACGAAATGGTGAGCAATTTTGCAAATTTGTTGGTTGACCAAGAACAATGAAAGATGTTGAATTAACTGTCGTTTATTTTTTTGGTGTAGGGAATTTAATATATTGGTATTTAAAAAAAAATGACAACGTATGAAAATTACATAATTGTTGTCATTTCAAGACTCAATTGTTTATCCCAGTTTAAAAATAATTACAACTTGTTTTTGAAAAAAATATTTTTATTTTTCTAACATTTTGAGAAGTGCCAACCCTACACCAAACTGTATGACTAGGAGCTTTTGTAGAGCAAACTTTATGATGATGGGAATATCATAAATTTACATTACACTGCTACCTTGGAATCCAAATTATTTCCATCTTATTTGAAAAGCGCCCAATGGATTAATACGTAGCGATATAATACGGTGTTTCGAAAAATGTGATTTTACGTTGACATTAATTTTGTGGGAACCCTATTTGTATAGGTGCGCATGAGTTTAACTTGAAACAATATTTATTTTACCGTGTCATCTCTGCTGATCATCTTTTTTCTGGATACAGCAGGTATGTTGCTTTAATAGTAACTAATATAAAAATGAGAATGTTTGTTTGATTGTTACACTTTCACAGTTAAATCACTCAACCGATTTTGATAAAATTTGCCATGGAGATAGCACAAACTTTAAGAAAGAACAGCGCATGTTCTTTCTTTTCCTTAATTCGGCGATAACGCGGGTAAAACCGGGCCAAAAGCTAGTTGTTTCATAAATATTCTGTTTTTCTACACATTAACTTAAACAAATAATGGTTACAAATTGACTTGTCAAACACTTTGTAAACTATGCACAGAACGTCGTATTATATTTGACATTTAATATAATGATTTTACTTACATTTTTTAACAGCCGCCCCACATTACAAAGTCACTTGAAGGAATTTCCTAACGATTCACTGACATGACCAATAGCTTAGCGTGTGTAGACGTAAAAAGGTCACATACACAATTAATACTAATAATCCACTACTTTTAAACAACGCCATCTAGTTTCAAAATAAGAAAACTTTCACTATGCAAACGAACTTATATTATTATATTTCTTTATAGATTTAAATTACATCCAGATATAGAAAAAAATAATGATGGTGCTCATCACGCAAACATTTGTCCTGGATGAGGATCGAACCCACGACCTCTAGTATAGCAGTCAGAGCCACTTACCACTAGAACACCAAGCCAGTTATTTTTAACCCTAATAATTACAATAGATATTCTCAATCACACATTTTAAACCTTAGACTTTTTACACCAACACTGTTAGTCAAAAACTGGTTTAAACTACTTCGAACCAATATTGACCAGCCCAGAATCCATAATATCAATAAGCTACTGTACACCCCCGGGCTCGCTCGGTCAATATGTGGATATACTTAAAACATGTTCCAAGAATCAGTTTTAGTGTAACACTGAGATATTGTGAGTAAACTCCTCTGTTTAGACTTAGCTGATCCTAAACCAATAGCCCCCGACTTTCGTTTCAACGACTCAGCAGTCGAGAAACGGATCATGTTATACTGGATATAACTTCTGAACATACCTTGGCCCTTACTTCAATAGTTTTTTAGTTGAGAGAGGGGTCTAGTTATAGTGGACGTTTTACGTAGTATATGTAACACTAATTGATATGTAGGTGTAACATAGTTCAAGCCTATTTGAGTATCTCTATTTATGGAAAGGAAGTTGAAAGGACCGGGTAGTTTTGTGACTGATCGATTTTGTGGCTGTAAGTTTCAAAGTGAAATAATATTTCGCTCCTTTACGGAATTTAAGTCGGTATTCAACTGAAATAAGTTTATTGTTCTGTCCTTTAAGGCAGAATTACTTGCGTACCAAAGACCCTGTAAATATCGCTCTTATATTTTACGTTTTAAGTTTACTGTATCAGATATAACAAGTAACCACTTTGTAACGTTTTTTTTCACTTAATATACAATCTATGAAACTCACAAATGATGTAGCCTTCTATTGGAAATCTGTAGGTACAGTAGTTTCTGAGATTAAACCATACAGCGTTTCAAACTGACACATATCTTTATAATAGACTAGCTGTTTCCCGCGTCTTCGCCCGCGCTAATATCGGTTTAAACTGCAAAAACATTACTCCTCTCTGTCGCAGTCGGTTAAAAGTAGCCTGTGTATGTGTAGCCTGTGTATGTGTTAATCCAGGGTGCCAACTAACTCCACACAAAATTTCATCAAAATTTTTACAACCGTTTGTTCGTGAAAGAGTAACAAACATCAATCCATCTACTACACGTTTACAACAGTAGGATAATAGTATAGATTATCAAGAGAGACTAAACCTACTTAGACTTTTAACAGCCAGAGCAGAAAACAATACAATTTCTCATTCTAAACAGGAAACAAAATTCTAGTAAAACATAACAACAAACGCTTATCAAACAGATTTGTAATAGCAATATAATTTTGTTATCTTAATATTGTACTAGATTGCTTAAGGCCTATCTCGCACTAACACCCACAGTAGACTCGATACGTATTTAATAGTTACAAGTTTAAGTTGTATTGTTGCTTAAAATTAACTTTTCATAATGGTCTTGTACAATCTTTGGATTACTATTGTTATCTGATTAATGTTGCTATCTTAAATGTTATAATCGTATTTAAAACAAGGAATAAGGGTAAGAAGTATAATAATTATAGAAGTCTGGGGTTTTATGCTTCAGTCTAATTAAGAGAGCTTTATCACTACATAACATGAAACAAATTTGCTGTCTGTTCGCGAAATCTTTAAAACTACGCAACGGATTTTGAAGCGGTTTTTTTAATAGATAGAGTGATTTAAGAGGAAGGTTTATAGGTTTAATTCAACAGTATTTCACCCGTGCAAAGCTGGGGTGGGTCGCTAGAGTTAAATAAAATCTAACATTTTTATCATAAAGTAAAAAGAACAGTCATGATATGTATTTTTCGTTACTTATTTTCAAGTCATTTCAAACAATACAACTTAAAAAATAACACACTATAAAGGGACCTAGGTACTTCTCGTAACAAAATAAATACAACAAAAAAATTCGCCGCGTGAAACCCAAAAAGAAAAGATCCCTCGTCAATTTCTAAGTACTCACTATTCAAATATTAAAAGTTATAATTTTCACAAATCCTCACTTCCCATTGTTCCCTTCTTATTTAACCTGTCATCTACCATTCTTGGTCCTATCGACCCATCGCACAATGGGACACCTTTCTACAATTATGAGTAGTAAGCACTTGTTCAAACAATCGTATTTGGGATTAAATATGTTTAATCCGTCTATTTGCTGTAAGACTGTATTAGCAAATAGTTCATTTCAAGTGGTTTTTTCACAACCCTTTTAAGTACGTCTTTAGTTTGAATAATTGTTATTTTTTGCGCGATCTATTAAATTCTGTTCATAATGATCTTTGTTGCACCTGGTTTATTTAAGCATCTGTTTCTAATTGTACTTTTTTTCTTAAGATTTATTGCAAAGCAGTCTGTCTGTTAGCCATAGGTTGATAAATTTTGTCAACACTCAGATTTAATGACCACACAATTACTTCTTCAAATAGACAGTTAACAGTCCTTTCAACTCATCATTTAGGTTATTACATCGTTGTAATTACTGTCAAAAGACATAATAATTGTTACATCGGCGCCTCAAAGGACCAAACGTCTCACCTTTACCTTTAGCTCTGCCATTCCGATCCCTGTAAATTACAACAGATAAAAATAGTTCGATAGTTTTATGTAGACCACTTGGGTTCAAACGAGACTTGCTTCTCGCCTCGTTACCGTAGGGCCGACGGCAGGGCATTAATTATGGTCTTTGTGTTTATAGCTTATATATTAAATCGTAAAATACAACCCACAGACACCATATTTATGTTAGTTTTTGATTGCGAACGGGTAATTGCGGGAGATATCGATTTAGCTGTTTTTTGTTTTTCTTTTTAAGAATCGATTGTGTTTTAGATGGCATTGATTGAGTTATTTCTTTTTTTAGTGTTGAATTTTTTGGGTTTAAATAAATATAGTTATAACGGTCGATGAGACCTACAGTCGGCAAAGGGGTGGTTAAGTTAATTATAGTGATGGGACATCCAAAATAAATATCTAAAAATTGTGATTGATTTTATCGATATTTTCTATCGTAAGTTAAAGTGTTTTCTTATAAGTTTTCTAAGATATCTTGTTATGTTAATCCGTAGCTATCTCAAATATGTTGTAACAACCAACAAAACTCCGGTCCTATAGAAAACTGTCGCTTATAAACAACTTCTATCTATGTCTGGTCCACTTTACCGTAAACAAACCAATCTATAGCATTACGTCACAATAGTGTCCGAGCGGGGAATCGAACCGACGCCCACTCGCATTCTTGTATAAACTGGTTCTGTGAGTTAACTGCTTATTAGTACTTTGCGTTTTACGGGGTATCCTAGTTATTGTGTTTTATTGAGTATGTGTTTATTGATCTTAGATTTATTCGATCTGAGGAGATTTATTGATTTATTTGAGATGTTCTCGGCCTTTTTTAAGGCCGGATTCGGTGAGACGAGTCTTCTTCCACATCTTAAAGAAGGATTGTAGTAGTCGTGAAAGAGAGACACTGCTCTAAAAAGTGTAATATGCTGTTTCACTTTCTCGACTAAAATAATCTGACTTTAAGAGGTGGTAGATGTTTTTTTTTTTATGGGATATGATAAGATGAATATACTTTAACGAAATTTTATACAACACATTCGTTCGTAGAAGAAAATAAAAGAAACCCTCTCAAACAACATTACAATTCTATAAAAACAAATATTTTGTTGTTTGACAAAATTCAAATGCCTCAACACTTTCAACGAAATTTAAAACTAGCTGTGTAATCCAATACGCGCCTAAACTAACCAAAGATAATAATGTCCAAATACAGTGAAACAATATTGGAGCGAGGGATGCAGTGCGCAGGCGCAGTGGCTCGCACCGCCATGTTAAATGGCGGCGCAAACTGTCATTATCACCTACAGGTGCAAGGTGGGGTAATGCGTTTGGAAGGACTACTGGTTGTTATGGCAACTGAGTTTTATTTGACTTTGTATATGGTTATTTTATTTTTACGTGCTTTTATTTTTTACACTAGAAACTAACTACATTAGAAATTTTATATGGACATTTCATATAAATAAGTAGAAATTGAGCGGATAATTGTAAAACTAAAAGAGTTTCAAGAAAAAGCAGTTAAACACAGACAATACCGATCTTCTTAAATCATTCTTTCCTCTACAAATATTCACAAAAAAATGTAGCCTAACTACTCACTTAACCCAGACTAATTACCTGTTACACGCAAATCAATAATTACCTACTCTATCAAATAACCAGTCCAAAAAACAAACTGAAAAAACCGCGCATCGAATATTCACACAAAATTAATTAAGAGAAATTGAGCAATTAATTGATCAGTCTATACATTAACGTACGGAGCGAGCATTAAATGTATACTTTGAACAAAACGAGATTACTTCCTGTCTTATAAAGGTAGGTACTGACTGACCGATGTTACAAGGTGTAATGTAACATGGAACGGTGAGCATTCATGCTATCAGTACTCTGTTTTATTGCCGGCATGTAACTTGGCGAGAGTTAAAGCGAGAGGAGAGATGCGCAGAATACAAGTATGTGTGTAAAACGACTTCTGCGCATTTCTTCTCTCTTTCGAAGCGTTGCCACGTTACAAGAGTACGTTGAGTTAAAGTGAAAAACGAGCCGCTCTCTGCTAGCTTTGAGCAACAACGTGTTTTCTTAATTCGTGTTAAACAATAATTTAGTAGAATTAAAGATCTCAACACAGACTTGTAGTCGGACATAAAATCAAGTATGGAGCTCAGAGTTCAAATCGTAACAATCATAGATGCGAATGTTACATTACACCTCGTAATATATACTGTTCCACCTCGATAATTGGTAAGTAAGCACCTCTTGTGACGACTTGCAGCCTACTCACTGAAACAAGTAACATTCAAAGGATTCGCCAAAAAGTCAACAGTAGGAAGGAGATCTCAAAGCGAACAGCGAGCGGCTCGTTGCTCTCCAGTTTCCACATAACACTATGTAATAAGTTCAACAATGCTTGCCGCGCGTTATTGATACATTACACCTCAAAGTACAACAGTCAGTACCCACCTTAAGATTTTATCTCAGACTATCTTAGAAACAGCGCATGGTGATAATGAGATTAATGTATGATAATTATAGTCATTGCTTACAATTATAATATCGGGTTGCGACCAACAGTCCGACAAACGGATATCAAATTTATACTAGTTTAGTCGAAGCTAATTTAGTGGTGGACAGCTAAAAGACAGACAAGTTTCTAAATACTTTAAAGGTGGTTGATTAAGTTAGTATTGAATTACTTCCAGCCCTTTTAGTAACCCTTTCACCAATGTTCCTATTGTTCTAGACGATAGATATACATAGTTATTTACCGTATTTCTCTGAATCGGTTTGACCAATTTTTATTTTATAAAATTTAATATGCGTTCAGCAGATTTGAGAATCGGCCAACATCTATTTCTCATTCCTATTTATTTTTTTTTTTCTAAAATGTAGGAGACATTTTAGAAAAAAAACTTCGCAGGCAACGGCTCTGAATGATTATCTCTTTTTGATTTATTGTCTTCAATCAACTTGAGCGCGTACATTTTGACATGGCTGGGTGTAAACATAAGTTTATTACTGTGACATTTCTTGACAATAGTAAATATTGTTTATCTAATAAAAATTTCAACCGTCCCCATGTCGTGTGGACAATTGTGGACCCATATCAAATTCCATACAACATTAAGCAATCAAGTTCATTTGTTCTTCACAAGTGTTTGCTCCGGGATTCGTCTGTCAGTCAGATGGGAGCTAACGCGGGCATCCTGTCTGTCTGTCCGTCCTGATAAGATAATACTTATATACACAGCATTGCTTGATTGTTTAATACGTGAGTTATATGATTTCCGGTTCGTTTCGAGATAATGTTGAGACTGAGCTTAGTATTAAGCAAAGACAGGTGATAAGTGAGGCTTATGCAGAATGGTGCATTGTTGTGGTACTTATTAGTAGAGAAATACATGAATATTGTAGTGGACAATAAAAGTAATCTTCATAGATTTATGTAGAATAAATTTGTTGAATAATTTCCGAGCGCCAAATGTCAGTTTGCCATAATTGATGAATTATAAAATGTGGTCAAAAAATACAAGCTAAATCACTTCTTTTTGGAGCACGAAAAGACATTAAAATCGAATACCATGTCACCCAGTCGCAAGTCTAGTTTACTGCACCTAACGCGTCTCATAACACCTTAAAGTATCATTTTCATTGAAACGCTCACGTTTTGCGTCAAAATCGTAAATAACACCTCATTTGACAGAAGGAAACGCACCTTGCTTTTTTTCATCAAATAGACCACGTGGGTTCGCAGAATTCCAAAGAACGGAGACCATAAGAATGCTTAAATGTACCAAAAATCATTAAAAGCAACTCAACAATGAATGTTTTGTGTTACGGCAACTAGTTTCACAGATATAGACGAACAAAAAAGTGTATTTTGATGTCTAAATAGACACATCAACGGCCAGGTAGAAGGAGCGAGGTAACCGACACTGTTCTCGACCGGAGTGAAAGAAATGTCATTAATTTTAACGGTCGCCCGTCCGGCGACATGGGAGAAACCTTTTTCCATAACTCCAAAAGCTGATTATTCGGAATTTGATCAAGATGTGAATGCGATGTGTTCTTCATGTGTTTATACCTTTTTTACTCGTGTAACGTTTAACCAATCATGGTTAGTGGTATCGATATCCAATTTCAAAGATCATTTATCCAAACATTTTTACGGTTTGAAATTGGTCTTGGAGAAAAAAAATAGAAGTACACTCGGCCGTATAAACGTTCGATAAAAAAAATTGCGTTCACCGAATTTTATTACTCCTAAAAATCTTCAAACATTACAATCCTAATGGTAGTCGACAATGGGAATTTATTCTACCTGACCGTCTCCTGCGCCCATTGTTCGGCAACAAATCTGGTGCGCATTCGGATCTCTCGACTTTTTTTCTCAAAAAATCCCTTGTTAGCAAGTCTTCGGATAGATCTCTTTTGTGAGGACAATGGGGTTACATATTTATAAGTGGGTAGGTAGGCGGGGAATACAGGTGTTTTGTCTAACTGCACCGCTCCGTATCCAGAATATCTAACATGGGATAGTTATAACTTTATTCCTCGAGACACGGACACACGCCGGACCGCTCATCAGACAGTTGACAAGTTTTATTGTTATACTTGTCATGTTAATTCGTATTGGCAGTTTGCGACGGCAAAATTGATCCGTTATTACAGTTAGGATGTAGACAACCCGTCCATACTTTTTGTAAGCCAAAAAAATCATTTTCGTTTTTAATATAAAACACAATCATACCAAAAAAATATTTGTTCGTTCCGTACATCAAGTATACGGCGGTCAGTTCAGTACCGAAGTTTTTTGCCTCAAGCCTCACGTTCCCGCTTCGGACATCAAAATAGTGTTACAACTTTAACAAATAACGTTTTTTAAGGTATAAACCAACGAAAGCCAATTAGTTCTACCCAGGAGATGGCTCTTTCGACGCTCATTTTACTCGTATTTTTTGTGGGTTCGTTCGAAAATTTTTATTTAGTGAACGCGGTGATTCGTTTCGCTTCTGTGTGTTTATTACGAAGCTGACTGTACAAATATTTTGTGGTCGTATTTTCTGGTCGTGTCACGCTCTTGTGCAGCCGATTGATTGTAAATAACAGGGATGTGAGATACAAATGTAGTGATTATTCGCCATTTTTGTCATTTACTTTGTTTGGAGATGTTATTGTGTACAATTAGGCTTTGCCGAAAGTCTTGCTAAGGTCTGAGGGGTTGTTTGTAATAATCATCGATTTAATGATAGTATCTTTATTAGGTATATTGGTACAAATCTGTGGAGACTTACTTTTAACAACCAAAAATAATATTCAATTTATATTTGTTCAAACAAGTAACAAAATTATTAATCTTCATTTGATTAATCGTAAAACACGCGTATCGTTATCATAATTAACTTGTAGTTTTTTGCTTAAAACGTTATCCAATTTGGTCGACAATCAAATATTGGCTTACGCTGATCAGAACTGTGCCATCAAATATTTGTAGAACTCAAGTATTTCCGATTGGTCATCATATTTGAACACACTATGTAACTACACCCACGTTTACTTAAAAAAGGTAGAAAATCTATACATTTTTCAACACAGATAACGGTAATATACTTTTTGTTCGATCCATACTTTCTTTGTTAATTAAATTTAAAGATTAGTTTGTTCGCTATCAATAAAATCAAAAGACAGGTTTCAGATTCTCATAGACACGCTAATTAAATAATAAAATTAATACAACAGTGTTGATTTAAAATAATTTTATGTTCATTTAATATTATGTTTGGCGGTATTTGTGAGATGGCAATTAGTGCTAATCAAGGAACACAAACAGCTAAATTATGTGTAAAATAAATATAAGTTTGTGTTATAATTAGCAAAGAATTGTTGTATCAATATTGTATTAAAAAGGTGTAAATTAGCGTGAGATTCTTGTTGTGTTTGGAATTAGAAACTAGGTAATGTTGCAGTGAGTATTGGTTTCACAATGTTAAACATACTATGAAATAGAATCGGATCAAGACTTTAATTTCTTGTGTGTACCTACATAAATCGTGAAATAAATGGAAAATGAAACCAGTATTTTTCTGAATTATAAATATTGACATACTAGACAATTACTTAATTAATAAAAAAAGTAAAATTTACGAATTAAGCCAAAATGTCTTTTTTCAACATTTTTACATAATTATCTTGGCAAGAATTCAAGAAATCACCTGCCCACCCTACCAGTAACTCCACAATCAAGAAAAAAAATCCAACAAAAAAAAAAAGCAGTCACGTCTCCACCCCACGTTGAGTCCAGAACCCGAATGTCTTCATCTAAGGCCGTGACCGCGCTTGACCCTTAGCTCCAACCAGTTCCCGAGATAGCCCGGGCCAAATAACTAAACGACTTAACGATATCAGCGAAATTACATGAACGAGGTTTTTTTTTGTCTCAACCTGCATGCACCGATTGGGTTTGTTGCACTTCTTAAAGTATGATATGTAAAACTAGGTTCAATTCAAGTTATCATTTGAGATTGTTTGAGTAGAACTAAGCTACAATTACTTGGTGCGCCGACTCCAAGTAATATGGGATAAGGGTAGGAAAATGATGATTTTGTGCAAAGTAAAAATGATAATAAATAGAGAAAATTGGGGACAGACGTAATAAAAGCAAATATGCATCATAATCATCTCCCTAGTAAGAATCAAAAATCTTTAAATTAAACAAACTACTCATATTGAGCTGGAAATTTGTTAGCATTAAATATTAAAACGGAATTTAGTAATAAAACTTAATGTGCAGTTGGTAGTAAAATATACAAGCAATCATTACTAAAATAATCCATACATAAAAGCCAATAGCAAGAAAATAAATATAAGAAGACAACAAGAAAAAACATAAGACCAGAATCAAGCGCAGATTATGACAATGAATAAAGTACTAGATAAGTACAAAACAGTAAGTAAAGTAACTCCAGGAGTCCATACGTATTGAGTTTATTGTCTCTATCGATAATAAATTCGTAGGCTGGCGTTTTAAGATGATATCTGTAAGATAAGGCCAAGATAGAGAGGGTAAAGCAATGATACATAATAAAGTTTGGTTAGGTTGGTTGGTTTAATGGAGAACGGAATTAAGATTTGATGAAGCTGTTTCAGAAGAAGTAATTAAATGATTGGGGAATTGATTTGGTGTTTTAGTTAATTAAGTTTAGCTTGCGAAGAGATTAATATTGAAAACTACAAAAGCGGATTTCTTTTTGTGTAATATGTCACAATTCTGATGTCTCTATTTCACGCTGACTACATGGATCTATAAGAAGCATACGACTCACTTAAAGACACTCATTTCATAATTCAAAAATCCATTTATTATAATACCGTCTATTACAGCAGAAGCAGGCACACTACACCAAGTAATCATCGTCTCAGATATCGAACTCAGCATAATGAATAATGTAGAAATCAATCAACATTACGACGATACCAATTTACGTAAACACCAATCATAAAGGAAGAATCCATCTATTACAAAAAAAATAATAACTATACAAAATGATAGAAGATTCGAATAACGGATATGATTTATAAGTAAGAAAAAACCGCAAGCGGCGCCGCAGGGCATTACTAGATGAGGAAACGTGTAGTTTTGGTAATAGCTTAATCAACGAGCATCGAGATATAGTGATCGGACAAGTCGACGACCGCGATGCGCGTGAGTCGATAGATACACCAATAATTGTTACGGACTCTCACGAAGGAATTCATAATGGGCCGTAATGTTTCAGCTTATTGGTTATCTATTATGGAAATATTCGTGGTTGATGGTTACGAGATGACTGTAATAGAGATATTGAATCTTGGACGTGTTGAACGAAAATTTTGGGTAAATGAAAATTTGCTGATCGTAGTTTGGAATTAAGAGATTATTAATTGAAAAAACCTTGATTTAAAGATTATACTTATAAATAAAATCCTCAAGAATAGCCTTACACTTTTTAAGATCGAGGTTGATGCAATTTGAGAAACATTAAATATTTGAGGTAACTTAATAAATTGTGATGCCTTCATAGAGAAGTCAGTCATAGAGATGAATGCATGATTGATTTTGAGTAACCTCTGACCGAAAGCTGACACGCTAGTTAGCTTTAAGTTGGGGTTAAGTCTTATGCCATCTCTATAACTTGAAAGAGATTTTAGAACTTCTAAAATCGTAGTTGGCTTTTGATGAGGGTAAAGAAAAATGTCTAGTTTTTATTTATGACCAATAATATTAGTTTTTAGATTTCCAATAAAGCGTGTTCCATTTATCTTAATACTGACTTCCCCAACATAGCTCCAGGCACATTTCCATGCTACGACATCGCATTTTAATCGGTTATGCTCGTGATTCCACAGCAATTACATCATTTACTATCTTCCATTTCTCGTATCGAGAACTCATCTAAAGAATCGATTGTAAGCAAACAAATCATTATAGTATCTCGCTAGTCGTGATCGGGTCGGTCGGTCGGGGCGGTTCGGGTGGATTCGTGCAAGTCCGCCAGACTTCGTGAAATCTTAGCATTATGAAGTTATTAATGGTGAAATCTTACTGTTTTACATTTTAATGTTTGTACCTACATTTTGTATTGTAAAGTTAATTGCGCTTTTAACAATGGTGTTTTGACTTAAATTATTTTGTGGTTAATGAAGTTTTGTTACTTGTAGCGGTATTTTTGGTTTAAATGTTGTTAAAAGTATTTTGTACTTTAACGACCAATATTTAGAAATAACATAGATTTTTGTAAATACTGATTTTAAATGAATTTCAAGCTAAATAAGGACATAAAAGTAATTGGACGGTATTAACTTTTTGAACATGACAAGAAGAGTTTTTTTAAGGATAGTTTACATACAAACAGCTTAAGTAAATTACGGTTATATCTAAACATCTATTATGCCGTATGAAGAATAAAAGTCGAGAAAGAAGACGAAATTTAAAGGTGCCTATATTAAAAGCTTAATATTCTTTAAAAAAAATGTTTTCCTTGCTTAGATGCCGTTCATTGTAACAATTATAGATGTAAATACTATTTCGTATAAATAAATAAGATCCCTAACTGTCTGTATCCCAAAATTAAACTTCTTTATGAATCCTTTCAATAGTTTTTGATTTTTTGTCACAAGGTTTGGATAACTATGCTCAGTGGACAAGACTATCGATACTATACGACAGGTAGAATATTAAAAACGGCTGTTTGACAATTGATATTATTACAATCTTTAACGTCAATCATACCATTCAAATGTATGAAAGCAACAAGTGTAATACACAAATATTACACTTGTTGCTTTGATTGACTTGTCGAATGGAAAAGAGATATTTCCAAGCATTTCTGCAATTTCTATTATTACTTTTATGAACTTCAGTTTACAAATGTAATAACGATGATGTTACACAGATACTTATCTATCTTTAAACTCTAGATTTAAAGAAAAATCATGAACGCACATGCACTGTCTTAAGTTATAATTACAATTGTATCTTTCTGGTTTTCCTACAAGTAGAAAGTGGGTAATGAATTTCCACAATTTTCTTCACTATACATGTATACCTAAGTACTTCATGTTTACTAAAAAATAATTTCTATAAGTAATAATTACTATGGTATCCTATATTAGTTGGTTTACAGTACTTACATTTTCTTTCCGTTTTTCGCAGAACGTAATAAAACTTCAATACTACATTGAAGTTTTATTAAAACATAAACTAAAATTAAGACTTAAAAACATAATTATAAATTGACTACGCCGTTCCTATTTTTAATGTTTTAATAAAACAGTTTATGTTGATAAGTACATTTAGTAATATAATTATGTATTTTAATAATTATAATATAAAGAGGTTAGGTGCAGTTACTAAGATTACCCTTTGAAAGGCCGTTTAAAATTATTGCACCATATTTTTAATAGTAGGTAGTTTTTATTGCGAAAAAGTATATTCATATGTAGTTTATAAAGACTTAATTATTTTATTAATAGTCTTGTGGGTAGGTAAGTACCGAGTGTTTGTTTATTTTTAGTTTCTTGAAAATACCCGCAACTAATTGTCAAGGATAACAATACAGGGATGTACCTGTTGCTTAACCATAGACTATGTATTTTTTTTTATTTTGGGTGTAAAAGATCGTAATAGAGAAATACATAAACACACACGTGATACAAAGCATAAAACTTTTCTGTTTATTTCCCCGCTAACAGAGGTAATAAAACTATAATTTTAGCATTAAACTTAAGTGGATATTTCAACATAATTTCAGTTTTATAGTTCAATATAGTCAGGAATATGTTAATCCGTACATCCGACGCATTACACAGAAAACGCTCGTATACATGGAATACAAAACTTCTCATATTAATAAAAAATGCAACAACACTCGACGGTCGCCGGGTGATAAATAAAAATCCCGGCGATTCCCGGGAAAGACTAAAAACGTGACTGCACTGCAACACCGGACGACTCCCCGCCGACCCGCCACTTCTTTGTTTTTAAACATACAAAAAGTCAGCCCCTTCATTCTCCAGTCAGGTACCAAGTTACCAACTCTTCTGGCCACATGTTCCAATCTTACAAACAACTTGCAAAGTTAAAAATAACAGCAAGTACGCGACAAAAATGTCATCGCATCAATACTAATTACTAATAACTACAGCACTTGACGAACTTCCAATTTCTCATTTTTTTTATATTAATTTGCATATAGGTAATGTTTACTTACAGATATCTCAATTGGTCAGGTCATCTTGTGTCAAACTATATCGCCGGTAGAAAAAGCAATCCATTCGCATAATAAATACGGTCACAACACATGCTCACTCGTCAATCAAATGTTTTCAACAATTTTTTGGTCACAACAGTAAAAAATAAAATCAAACACTAGCACACGAAACCTCGCACAAAATGTCAATGTTTTTAATTTAGAAAAATAATAACGATTGTCAAAGAAAATCACGAAATAAAAAATAACGCGGTGACGTCCGTCGCGGCTGCGGCACAGGCCGATATTGCATATTAATAGCGGGTGGACATGCACGAAACGCGCCGACGGCGATTTCATCTCAATCTTGCCCGTCGAAACGAGACAGTAACATGACAATAAACGATTGTAAAACGTCTAGAGCGAAAGAGATAGAACTTTTCTGATTATGCGCCCGTCGAACCTGACATTTCAATCGCGCCGTCCCTCTCACACGGAAAGTTATTCCCGTACAAATTATATGCGGGCGTATTTGTGCTCTGTCCTGCTCTGGCGCGGATAGTGCTAACCAGATAATGTCTTAATCGCATTTTCTTAGCGCTATGCTGAGTGATGCACTAACATAAACAATGATAATTCATGGATTTGCATTGACGATAAAGGGTTTTTATTGAGTCAACATGGACGTTGTGTAAATATGTTTGGTGGGAGGTCTGCGTTGCTAATTCTGTAATTATAACCTTTTGACACGGAAGCTGGATTGTTTTGCGTCTGTATCTGTAGCTATTCATTGGTGATTAGATCGCGTATCGGTTTTAAAGGATAGATAAAATACTTAAAGAGTATTAACTTAATAGATAGATATTAAATTAAAATATTTCAGATAAGTTTAGGTAATAAATGATGTAATATTAAAATAGGGTTTTAAAAGGCAAATTGTTGAAATATTTGCTTCTTTACATGTTTTTCAGTAGGTACATAGCTACTTTTTATTATGTATTTGGTGAAAAATATTTCAAATACTTACTTAACGAAAACCATATCGAACTTAAAAAATACGAATATCAAAACTGTTTCTTGAAGCAGATCCTTTCAAAACAATCAATTTGATTGATAAACCAATAAATGTCAGTTATCCAAATAAAACGCAGGAAACGGCGAGGTTAAGGGAAAATTAATAGCCACCGAATAAAAATATACCTTTGAAATAAAGACGCAGAATGATATTTTAAGTTTCATCTTTCCAGTAAAAATATTGTGTTTAAAAGAAACGAAACGGTTAAATGGTGATAAAAAAAAATAATGACAAAGTTATGTAAAGGTAAAAATTTAGAGAAGTAATTGTTGTGTATTGTAATAAGTAATAGGTATATTTTAGTAAGTAAGTATGGATGGATGGATGTTTGGTACCCTTTCACGTTTCAACAGCTGAATAAATTTTAATGAAATTTGGTGTGAAGTTAGCTGACACATATTAGGCTATTAACACATAGGCTTCTCTTTAACCCACTGTGTCAGAGGGGGGTAATTTTGGCCGCTATAACCATTATTTGCGCGGGCAAAGTCGCAAGCAAATAATAGTAAAAAATATTAAATTCAAGAGCTTAATTAGTTTCTTTTTCTTTCATTCTTTTCTGAGTCTTTTGCTTACTGAATCACAATTAGATTTGACAATATATTTTAATAAACAGCTTTCTAATAGTTGACAAAATTAATTAAAATATTGTGTTAATTTGCGTTCTGCAATGCTAATTGAGTGACCCTTGTCAGCTTACTATATTTATATTCTATCGACATTTTTAAAAGCACAAAAAACCCCTGCCATCTTTCCATTCCTCTCTGTAAAGGGCAACTGAAGCAATAAAATTGATTGCAAAAGACTTGAAAAAAACAGAACCTTTTCAAAAAGGTCATACATGCAAAAGGAATTTCAGTGAACTGAAACCCAATATGAGAACGAAACGGACTAAATAATTAACTATTTGTCAAGTGGTCTGTAAATACTTGAGGCCAGTGTGTTTGCCTCGGTGACTACTGCTCAAATGTTTACTAAGAGCTGACAGCCTACTGACGACTTAACCAATCCAATGCTTCCCAGAAACTATGGAAATATTCCTTAATCACACACGGACACAGTATAATAATATATACAGTATGAAGTCTTCATATCAAAGACACGGATAGCCGAGTGGTATAGGTCACCATGCTAATCACCACTGTGCGCAACGTGTCGCGAGTTCGATCCCCGCGTAGGACAAGAATTTGTGCGTTTCACAAATGCTTGTTCTGACCCTGGGTGTGTTTGTGCATGTGAATTTAATGTCCGTGAAACCTCCGTGATACAAGAATTAAGTTCCTTAGTGTGGGATCATTTTATTGATAGAAAAAATAATAATAATTGATAAATAGATCAGATAGCAACAGGCCAAACACCAGTTATGCATATTCTAGCGGATCGTAGCATGACCGTAGCATAATACAGTCGCGAGCGTGTCGCATTGACGAAAGGGCAAAGTGTTGTTGATATAATTAAAATGCTGTAGGTGGACTGTCGCGTAAGTACCGCACGTCTCAAGGTGTTTATATTTTAGAAACGGCTGAGTTAAACTACTGTATGTCTTGATACTGTGCTCGGACTGACTATTCACCGCGTCTTAAAGTTATATCATTGCCGGTGCGCAAGAGAGACGCCGCTTTACTAATGTAATGCGCTGTCTCTCTTCCACATATGCAATCACATTATTGAAGAGTTGGTGCTAGGATCCTGAACTACTTATAAGGAGTTCAATTATTTGAAGAGTTTGAATGTTTGAACCCTAATGGGATGGGAAAGAAAGCCACAAATTGGGTGTGACATGGAATTTTGAAAAGATTTCGTGGTTAATTCTGGTCACATCGCCTTTAGGGATATAACTGTAATGAGTTCATCTGTTTGATGGATGAATAGCGTGATAAAGACATGAGAATGGTATAAAAGATATATCCTATTCGTCGGGAAAGTCTGTAAGTATGGATGGATAAATAAATAAATATTTAACTAATTTCACATAACGCCATCTAGTCTCAAACTAAGTAGAGCTTATATTATGAGTACTAGACAATGGATGGTTGTTTATTACCCCTTCACATTCAAACCGCTAATTAAATTTTGATGAAATTTGGCATGGAGTTAGCCGATACCCTGGATTAACACAGGCTGATTTTTAACCGACACAGAGAGGGGTAAATCTTTTGCAGCTATGATCAACATTCGTGCGGGCGAAGTCGCGGGTAACAGCTAGGTAAGTAGTATATTATAGTGGTAAATGGTAATTTAAGTTAACTTGCTAAATAAAAGCACGTGTGATTATAATCCATAATTAAAAGTTAATAAATGTCTACTTATACAGTCGTCCGTGTGGTGTCCGGATATAAAGAATAGCACCACCCCATATCCTCCACTGGGTGTCGTAAAAGGCGACTAATGGACCTTAAGACCTAGTGCACTGTACCAAGCACCTTGGGTCACCCGAATGGTTGCGGGTAAACAACCAACAATCGCATTCCCAAAGAGGGCTAGTGTCAGGCAGGCGGCCGACTATAAAACCATAGCCAAAACTTTAAGCAACATGTCTAGAAAACGCGTTGCGCCGACCCCAAGTAAAAATTGGGATAAGGGCAGGGGAATGATGAAATGTCTACTTATACAGTTTAATCGATGTGTAGGTATGTATAATAATAGTAAAAGTTGATGGCAATTTAATTATATCTCGCTAATATGAGCAGTGTACAATAAAACTAAAATATGCAGTCATAAAACGTTTTGTCTTTATGATGGTTTAAATGGAATAAGAGAGAATTTTATTAATTTCATTATTCCCTTCAGCTCACTTTATGTTTTTCTGCAAGTATCTTTAGAGATAATAAACTGTAATGCTTAGGTCCAACCATCAAGTAGATATGTAGTTACTAGCTGTTGACCGCGACTTTGCCCGCGATGCCAGTTACAGCTGCAAAATCAATACCCATTTTAATGCAGTCGGTTAAAAGTAAGCCTATACATTAATTCAGGGTGTCAGCTAACTCCATACCAAATTTCATCAAAATTGATCCATCCGTTTAGGTGTGAAAGAGTAACAAACATCCATACACACAAACTTTCAGGTTTATTATATTAGTAGGACGTACTCAACGTAATTCAATAAAAGAAAACCCTTTAAAGTACTAAACATCACATACAAAGGAATGTTTCTGTCAAGTGCTTGCGTGAAATCGCGTCACTCGCAATAGGTTCCGTATGAATCATGCATTAGTTTCCCGAACTGGTCCCAGTAACCAAACCGAGTGCAATGCGTGTCTTAATGCACTCACAATAAAAACACCACATATCGCATCGTAGAATGTGACAGTAACATCTTCACGAGAACGTATTAAACTTTACATTTCCCAAAGAGTTACACACAAAAATCCCCCTTAAAAACACTAAAACAAAGTCCATTTTTAAGTAAAATAGGGATGTTTAAGGATTTCAGAATCAAACCCGTTTGGTTACGAATGAAATGGCCAGAGAAAAGGGACAGGGATACAAAAAGCAATCGCGGTAAAGCAACTCAACTCGAAAGCTCAAAGGACTTGTGCTGTATTTTGTTTTGTCTGAGCGAGATAACTTGATCATCGTCGTTAACAACCAAAAGTAGCAAAAGAAATTTTTAATTACGAAAATCAATTTTATAATAACTGGCATAAAGATTAAATTCGTAATAATTGTAAACGCATACGACCTTTCGTTGCGGGGGTAACGTAAAAAGAACAATTTACAAGTTCGTCTGGCGATGAAAGAGACGGAACATGATGCTGTATACGTGTGAAAGGGAGAGAAGACAACCGGAGTTGGAGGCTGTGTATTTTTTCTGAGTTATTATGCCGGTTCCAATCATTTAATTAAGACATTTTGTGCATTTATAATGAAATAACAATATGAGTCAACGTTGCCACCACCTTTTAAGATGACGTTGTGAAGTTTGACCCGATGTTGAATTATTTAAACGGTCAGTTTTATTTTTTATAAAAGAATATTTGTGTTGGAAAGAAAAAAGTACTGAGACGAGTCGTGCGATGATAAGTAGTATCATCCTACTTAAGTTGTGCGAGTATGCCCGTATGTTGTATGGGAACGACGAAACTGGAAGCGAACGGGTACAGGAATGGAGCATTTGCTTAAGACATGATAAATTAACTACACTTTTTATTTACATTCCAATTTAGATGAACACGTGATAAGAATTACATACTGAAGACATTAACTATTTATCCCTTTTTCTACTGAAAGGGTGGACAGAAATCTACTCTCTCATGCTTCATAGGAATGTTCAATACAAACTTCATTTAAAAGCCTCAAAAACACTTATATTATGCTCTTCAGTACAGTTCTAACCCCAAAATTTTATTGAGGATGTCCTATTTCTTATTAACACTTTCCGACTTGGAAGTCAAGCTAAAGAACTTTATTATGGGACAATATTTGGGAGTAGATTGCAGTTCCTTTTCTAAATAACTTCTGAGATCTGGGAGTAAACGGAAGTCACTGATTCTTCCCTCTTTTCTTTGGGTTCTTTATTTCACTGCCTTTTTTTAGGGGAAGTAGAGATGGTACCTATAGGAGGCTGGAAGTCAAAAAAGCTAGGCTCTTCCTGAATGATATTACTGGAAACGAGATAAATACACATTTGTAAAGAAGTAAGGTCAAACCAGCCTTCCGGCCTGCCTGCTGCGGAATGTTCGTGAGAGTTACCGCGACCCTGGCACTCAAAGGGCTCCAGGAGGTTTTTAGATTTTGCACGAAACCAAAATCAGCATCTCTCAGTTAACAAAAACAAAATTTCGTCATTGAAGATTTTTCAGTCTTAATTAATTTTGTATTACATTGCTTTCTAACCCTAAACACGAAGTTAACAAGTAATACTTATGGAAATAGTAAAATACATTCCCATACACATTATTTCAGATTTCAAAGATGCCAGTTGTAATTCTTGCAATTGCTTGGTACTTCGGTCGAGACGTTTTTGTGGTTATTATATGATATATTGTTATTGCACCGTCATAACGTTGAAATCTAAAAATAACTTGTGAATGTATGGTAAATCGTTGGGAAGGTGTACCTAAGATATAAAACCTTTTATCAGCTTTTAAACTTAGATCTCGCTGTTGCGGAAAAGAGATGGCGCACTATACAGCGTAGAGCGGTGTCTCTTTTCAACAAGCTATACAATCTTAGTTTAAGTGGTGATGGTATGTTTCTAAGCCTATTTGAGTAATAGTGAATGTGTATTCTTTATAGGCAGGTATTGAAATTAGTATTGTCGGGTAATTGGGTAGTTGACAAGTAAATCAAGTAAGTGCGTCATTTAGATTTACAAAAAATATAGGGCATGTTTTTCTTGTCTTATCGCGTAAATAAGTAGACGATACAGTAAGTTGAAATCTCGTGTCATCACGTTTCTGTACACTTTTTTTTTACTGAAAAGTGACGTGAGTAGCCTCTACTTCCATACAATTCACCATCTTTGATGCATCCTTGTATTTTACGAATTGATTTGATGAAAAATACGTCCAATGTTTTCTAGAAATCCGAGGGAATGTTGGTCTAGTGTCTCTGACTGTTATACTAGAGGTCGTGGGCTAAACCCCACCCAGGACAAAATGATGTGATGAGCAGGATGAACGATCATTTGTTCTGTGCCTGGGTGTATTTTTATCTATAACTAGCTTTTGCCCGCGGCTTCGCACGCGTTAAGAAGTATTATTGTTTAGCAAGTTAGTGTAAAAAATTAGGGCCTACAAAACTTCCTTGTACACAATATTCTTAACTAATTTGTCATTTGGCGCTAAACCTATCAAGCTACTGGAAGAACTTACTCGTGAGCAAGCAACATAGAACTGCCCATGAGAGAAGCAATGTTCTCTCAAGTCAATAACCGCAAATTTGAGAGTTTACCCCTGAGACTTGTTTATAGTCATGGCTAGTCAAAAATCTAAGAAGATTTCTACAAACATCCCCTATTTCATCCCCTTATGTATGGAATTTACCAAAATCTTTCTTAGCGGATGCCTACGTTATAGTACCTACCTATGTGCATGTAAAGTCTCAGCCCGATCGGTTTAATTTTGACAAAGTTTCATAAAAAAATTCATCCCCTATTTTATCCCCTTGGGGGTAGAATTTATCAAAATCCTTTCTTATTGGATACCTACGTCATAACATCTACCTGCATACCAAATTTCAGCAGGATCCGTCCAGTAGTTTGGTTTGTGCGTTGATGCATTAATTTCGATCGAATTTGATTACCATAAAAGCGGTTCTAGTGAGTTAATCTTAAAAGATAGACATATACTGTCGCGGACATTTTTTTAGATCATTTCAATAGGAATAATTCTTACAAACATATATTGTGTGTATCTTGAACCGTTTTCGCAGCGCACGCAACGGAAGCCCTCAAGGATAAACAATTTTCCCCGTTTTTTTCACATTTTCCATTATTTCTTCGCTCCTAATAGTTGCAACGTGATATTATATAGCCTAAAGCCTTCCTCGATAAATGGTCTATTCAACACAAAAAGAATTTTTCGATTCGAACCAGTAGTTCCTGAGATTAGCGCGTTCGAACAAACAAACAAACTCTTCAGCTTTATAATATTAGTATAGATATGTATTACACATTATATCATCAGTGTGTGTCATTAAAAAACAAAAGCGGCAGATTGCTTGTATAACCGCGGGGCTTAGCTTATTCGAATAGTATTCTTTAGCTATAAATATGTAGCCTTTTCCCAACTATGTCAGAGACCTTTAATACTTTGTTCTATAAAGTATAGCGTTATAAAATTCATTGTAATCTAGAAAATGCACCTGTCTTTTCAATTGCTTACCGCAATTAGAATACCAAGGAGACACACCACGAACTCTGGAAGTAAGACTGTGACAGTTGCGAAAACGAGATAGCGTTATACAAAATGTAGAATGACGTCTCTCTTTCACAACTGCAGCAGTTCCACTTTAATATGTGGTAGTAGGCCAATGGAATAAAATTACAAGTATTTCAACAAAATTGTTGATCTTGTTTATAATAATAACACCTGTATTTCTGCTGATCAAATGTAATAAGAAGCGTGGGATTGTTTATAAGCGCTCAAATGTTACTTTATATCGCGTTACATATACAAATGTGAAATGTTTTGTTAAATAACTTTAAGTTTATTACAACATTAACTTTATTCTGGACTAGCTTTTCCCGTGGTTTCTTCTATAACTGCTAACAGTCAAATCATTGACCTTATTAATTAATGCACTCTGGTAAAAGGAACCAGTGTTAATCCAGGGTGTCAGCTAACTCCTCACCAAATTTTATCCACATTGGTTTTATCTTTTAAACGTGAAAGGGTAACAAACATTCATACTTCCTACATTCCGATACTTTTCGCGTTTTTAATATTAGTAGGAATGGTTGAAAATCAGCGCTGTGGCGGGCTAGTAAATATCGCCAAAAAACTGTTTTCACAGTTTATCAAAGTGTTTAATTTATATAATTGTAGTGTCTTTGGATGAAAAAATAAATAAAAAAATATCTAATTAACAAGATTTTATCTCAATTTACCCACCTAAATAACAAAAAAAAAAAACATAAAATAAATACTAAAAATAATAACCACTAAAACATCACAATATTAACAAAAACCTCTATCTATCAAAGTATCAAATATTTCATAGAAACAAGATATCTACAGAGATAGCCGGCGTTTTAGGGTTGCCTTATGAAAATGACAAATAACTTCTTAACCCGATAATGCTGTGAGTAATCGATGGGCAGCAGATATAATTAATAAACATAGTATATTGATATGCTGGTGTCTGGTGAATACATACTGTGAATACACACCAATAAGACCTATTTGGATTTATTACTGAAGTATGTACAGGTAGTGGCGTAAGTGGTTAGCGTTTGAGTTGAATCATTTTATTTTGTTGGATTTTTATTCGGAAAGTGTTGTGTTATGTTTTGTTTTGAGATGATAGATTTATTATTTTTGCATAAATGTCGTGTGCTGTAATTGAAATTTGATTGGTTTTTAGATGACTTGTGTATTTTTGATTATTAATTGTGGAAGCACTACGAACACATGCACAGTACTTACTATCATAGGATTTCTTTTCCTAGACTATAGTGTCCCACTGCCGAGCAAAAGCCTTGGATTTTGAATATTATGTTGGGTTGTCAAGTATTTCTGCTTACAGACATGCAAATAAACAAGACAAAAATGTACCGATAAATAAGGAAAATATTAAATCAGGTCAAATTACGGCATGAGTAAATCTCACGTCAATAAAAGTTTAAGATCACACGACCTACAACATTTCTTTATTAAGTATACATTGCAATTATACCTGAATACCTAATAAGAGTTCACAAAAAAACGTGTATGTATAGTATGGCACTGACAACAAAATTAAAAGCAAACCGGAAAAAGTTGAAGACCAAAATAATACAGTACCGTATAATACCGTTTCATCTATATATCTATACATATAAATGAAACTACATGCATATGAATTAAAAATATACGGTGTACACACCAAAAAGTAATTTTTTTTTAATTTTGTCTGTCTGCCTGTTTGTTGATGCTACTCTCCGAAATTGCCGGGACCGATTTTGACAGGATTTTTATCGACAGGTAGCTGGTGTAATAAGGACTAATTTAGCTACTTTTATTTCAGAAAATGAACTAATTAACTTTTTTTTAAACTCCACGCAGAGAAAGTCGCGGCAACAGCTAGTTATAACATATTAATCAAACTTTCTTTCATTTCTCGGGAATTGTCCAATCATACAAAAAAAAACAAGCATTCAAGTCTGCGCCTGTGCCAACGACTTTAATAAAAATAAATGTTTCCACGAATCGCACTTGTGACCGCGACTGTATTGACCCGTAAAAGACTCACAGAACTTCGTTTTTGGAGAAAAAAGCATCGGTAAAGAATCCAGCTGTGTGATATTTATGACTTCATATATTTCTGTCCCTCTCACACTTATATCTAAAGCGTATTTCCGTCTCTTTCTATCGATCTGCCCGCTGTTATCTACGATTGCGTCTCAAGCGTTCGTGAGTATTGGTAATGGATATTTCAAATTTTGAGATGTTTCAATAAAGATATCTTGGTTCTGAAACATCATCGTCATATTTTTGGTGTTAATGGGACTGTTTGAACATTTTGTGATGAGAGGCTTATCAAAATTACTTAAATGCCTTTAACGAAATCACGAGAAAAGGCATTAGGTTTAATAAAATTGAACTAATGTGTATGACAAACTTAACTGAAAATCGAAACCTATTCTTTTACTACTAGACAATAGGGTCTATTTTTTTATCTTACAACTTTCAACTTATAAAAGTGGTTGATGACATTTGTTTAAGCAGGACTCATTCAGTTTTTCAAATGCCCCGACAACATTCAAGAAAATAATTAAGAAAACTCAAAATACAAGCTCTGCTTCGTTTGAGACTAGATGGAGTTGTGTGAAAGTCGTGGATTATTTATTTATTTATTTAAACAAATTAAAAACATTTTTAAACATTAACAAGTTACCACATATTTCTTCTGACAATTCAATTCTTTATGTTAACAAACTTACATATTTAATAAACGCTGAGGTAAGCTTAACTAAGTAAGTTCCGAAATTATCTTAGATCACTTATTAATCTTAAAGTTTCTTAATAACAATAAATATTCAGTCATTGCTACTTATAAAGAAGAATAAATAAAGTTTAATAAGTTCATGTTAATATCTGTTACTCCTTGTACTTCGTTACGCATAGATATTGATAACATGCGCAGGAGTCGCTTTATAACATACAGAGTTAAGAACGAACACAGATGATATTTAATTATTTTTGATTTTGTTTATGTTAAGTATCTTGTCAGGTGTATGTCTCGTGTTAATATTTTATTCCCAATCTGTAGACCGTACATTTTTCTATTTATATAAAAAGGAACTTTGTGTAAATTTTGAAAATTCTCTAACCAATAGAAAGTCACGTTATTTGTTAAATGTCAAAGAGTTAGGTATATATAACCCAAAGATCACCTCCCAACGTAGAGGACTCGTGTCAGCTAGTCCATAAAGTCTAAACATTCTATGCAAATCAAATATTAAATTAACTTAGACAAAAAAGAACCGCTAACCTTAATGTCTTAATAAACCTATTGTACCTAACATTCCGAAATAGCTATAATAATCTCTGTTTGATTAAGCAATTAAAATAAATAATATCTAAACCGCTAGGTATTTGTTTTAAAGTTTAATTTATGCAGAAACTTAGCACGAATATAAACTGACTTTTGCCATTTGTCTTGAATCTTCCGGATTGGTTGAGTCATGATAATATATGTTTTATTTTATGTATGGTTTTGTCATAATATATATATATTTTTCTACAGATACCACCCAAGATAGAGGAAATGGTTATGAAAATCAGAAATGAAGACTCAAAAATACCTGAAAAAAGTTTTTTTATAATGAAAAATTTTGAGGTAGTCATCGGATTGTTAGTTTTACCAAAATTTGTTAATGTTAGACCATTGCAATTCCCATCTTATTTGCTTGAACTAAAATTTCAGACTTCCTAGGCAGAGAGCAATAATCGATTTGCGGCATTTTTCTATTTTGAGTGGCCTGTTGGTCTAGTGGTTAGTGGCCCTGTGTCGTGGGTTCGATTCCCACCCAGGATAATTATTTGTTTGATAAGCACGATCATTTGTTCTGTGTCTGGGTATAATTTATATGTAATAATTATGTATGTATTTAGAAGTATATGAATATGATTAGTGATGTGTGAAAGTCGTGAAAAATAGAATTATATCATATTATATTTTGGTGACGAGTCAAATCGTAAATTAAATTCTTACAGGCTGCAAAAAGCTCTAAATTTAAAGATTTTGACTGAAGAGGTAAATAAACCAAATGATTTTGTAAGAGCTTTTCATCTATGTTGTAAGCAATCTTTTCTTCTAGTTAATCACATACTACTACTTAACATAGTAGACTAGTTAACATATGAATACATATGAATAAGTATAGTCCTTGATCAGAAACTGACACAGCGGTGTCCCGATGCAGGTAAACTGCATGTCAAAGAAAAAGACCTCGATGTCAGTTAAAACCCAGACTTTAATGTCACAGTATCCGTTCACTGTGAACCTATACTGTGCTAGCACAGTATAAATATATGCAGTAGTACGAATCAGCCGCTGACTGCCTTCAGCCGCGCGGTACGTAAACAGCGATAGAGCTGCTTAACTACATCATTTTAATTATCTACATCCACACATTTGGAGTCCTTATTCAGTTTAGTGGTTGAGTTTTTTTTTATTGACACCAGTACCTACCTAAGATATTTTGTTAACTTTCGTACAAAAGTTGCACGTGTATTGTTTATGAAATAACACACTTAGGTACACACCGTTTGTTTGTCACAGCAACACATACTCGAGTGTTGCATGCTGAGCGCATGCCACAATCCGAAAGTTGCGTCCGTTTATATGAAGACGTTATGCTGTATATTATTGTACTGTGGTGCTAGAGTGTGATCCTTATTAACATAATACAAAGTACACATCAATAACTTCATGATTCCTATCTTAATAATAGACTTGTAGTGACATGTCTAGCCTGGGGGCATTCCACCTTTTGATGTAAGGCTTTTGCAGGTGTAGAAGCGAGACAGCACGCTACATGTCGTATAGCGGCGTCTCTCTTCCACACTACAGACTTACGAGAAAAAGTGATGGTTGGTCCACTCATGTCATTTAAGTTACATATAATCGCATTTTTTATAACAATGTTATAGGAAATTCAACCTAAAGTGCTTTGGTATAAGGATGCTGTAATGTCCAGGCTAATGTGCCAGATCTGATTAGTACTATTTAATAAATGGATTTTAAATGATTGTCTGTTATGTTCCTAAAATAAATTGAATGTGAATTTGTTACTAGGTTCAATTGTAGGAATAGATTTATGGAGTCAGAATAATTGATCTAAAATTTCGAATTTCGCTTTAATAATAATTTATATACATTTAAAATTTAAAACGTGTTCTACAAATAATGGTTTTCGTATTCAGCAGTAGCAATTACACAATGAGCTTTAGATATTCGAAAACGCGTCTAACCGTTTATTGGTCTATGGCATATTACGAGTCCATCTTCAATACAGTAAACCAATCTACAAAACTACAGGTGCTTTAAAATAAACGATAGCAAATACTATTACAAGATTACTAGAATATTTAAATTGTATCAATTTATTCCTTACATAATAAACTACCATGAATTAAATGGAAACAGATGATATAACCTAACGATCAATGCAGACATGATAAGTATTGGTTAGTTATTTCAAATGGAATATAATGATTAAATATGCTTTAGATTGCTTTGAAATTTTTCATGTAAAAATAGATAAGCATCTACCTTATATCTAGACTTCTAAATGCACCTGACTGATAGAAAAATAAGCTATAAAATAGGGTTGATAGAATAAATAGACTTGTGTTTGTTCTTGCCGTATGTTGATATCAAATTGTTTATGGTAATCGCAATTTATGTACAAACTACAAGTTTTGTACATTTCAAGAGTTTGAAGTTTGTGCATTTCGAATAGGTATTTCGGAGGTAAAAGCGGAATGCTTATGAGATAACTACACGTAGGATTGTAGGAGACCGTGGTGAAGATTTTGTGTCAAATAAATGCTTGAGTCGCGAATGACGTATTGCTGCAATTTTTATTTAGAAAACTTGTGGAGAAGCTAGCCTACGATCTAGCCTACTAACTTAATCGAAAATTGATCAATGTTATACTATACAGTAAAGTGATATATAACTGGCCTGTCGATCTAGTGGTTAGTGGCCCTGACTGCTATACCAAAGGTCGTGGGTGCGATTCCCATGTAGGACAAATGTTTGCGTTGTGTAAAAGTCGTAGAATATTATTATTATAAAGGACTTACTGCTGCAATTTTCTTAAGAAAACCTGCAGAGAAGTTATATGCCTAGCCTAGGTACTTAAATCAATGGAAAAAAAAATATTTATTATATCAAAACTTATTCTATCATTACAGGGTTTACCCTAATGCGACAGATAAGACCTTAAACTAAAATTTGGACTTAATAACGATTAAATATCATTGTAATACTGTACACTGAGGTGATGTTCTTTCAGTATTCTTACCTTAATGGTCATCCCGTTAACACGCAACCTCAGACCTTATCCAATATAAAATGGTATAAAACCAACAGCTTTCTATAACTACTATTAGAAAAACGTGTTTGTCCGTGACGTTGTATCTGAAGTCGCTATATCTACTAATTATCACGTCTAAGGCGGCCGATAGAGATATTTTTGTTTTTTTACTGCTTATCCACTTAATAACATTCTTCACGCTGTGCTATGAGGAGGCATGGAGACGTTCGTGCTTGATTTTAAAGGGACGTTGTGATTTTGTTATTTGGTGAAAGAATAAAAAATGGTAAGAAATGACAATATTAAGGAGGTTTTTGCCCTACAGTGGAACAGTTTGTGTAAAGAAAAGAAAATGACAAACTAATTTAGTCTGTTTATGATCACGGCACCTGCAAAGGCATCGTCGCAAACGTCAGAAACTGAGATAGAAAAAATATATTAGTGAAAACTAGATATTAATAAACTTTTCTATGAATAGAAAATATTCGATTGTGCCAATGTGCTCTTGAGTTTGGTTCAATAAATAAATACTGTTAGCACGTCTTTTACTGATCCGTACCCGTCTTAAAAAAATACTAAGTAGGCATCTCCATAGTTTTCCGTGTGCGCACCCTAATGCCCTCGTTGCCAGCGGTCATTGGGCGGAAGTGTACCAAAACCGTTCATTTCAAGCTCCAACCAACTCCCAGATTTTTTATTCTACTCACCTCTTCCCCGAAAGTTTATGGTTTTTAAAAAAGTAACAAAAAATATCTGATCTCTATGCCTTCTATCTATGGGAACTTTGGAACATTGGGACGGTTCCCTTTTATACAAAAATGTGGATTTATATGTTTTTGGAATGTAAAGCACAAATAAATGAAATAAAAGTGTTGGAAACATTTGTCAACCTATAAATTAATGTGGTTAGGTCACTTTTGGATCGTTACGCTTGTTAATCCCCGCGGGATAATCTATCTATATTCTACATTTATTTAAACCAATTCGATTCGAAAAACATGAAACTAGGTACTAATTGCAAATATTTTAACAAAAAGCGGCGAGGACAGTTTATAATAATACTTTTGCACTCAGCTTATTCACAAAATATTTGTTTGTGTTAAATTTTGTTGGAAGATAAATAATCCAACAATTTTATAAAAGACAACGCAAGATGTGCAACATGTTCCGCACATCTTTCTAAATTATCCGCCATATTTAACAAATTTCATAAAAGTTTGGTAAACGCCAGCTATTTTAAACGCTTGGCAACATGTTGATTGGTGGTTTAACGCGTTCTCATTTTAAACGTAAGCCATTTCATAGATGGCGCGCTACTAAGTGTTTCAAGCTTACTAAAATAGATGGCGGTACTAACGAGCGCTCGTAAAATATGATTACACCTAGTTATCAATTACACTAGTAGATGGCGCTGATGTAACTCGACTAAATGAAAAGTTTCGCCATCCAGTAAGATTCCAAGAACGTCAATGTCATTGTCAATTTGGCCGGTTAATAGTAAAAGTAATGGAGTCAATAACAGACAAAGCTCGTGTCTATGGGCCGAACGAATCCGTCTGGCAGTCTGTTGCCGCGTCTCTATGAAAGGTGGATGTGTTAGTTGTCGAAACAGATTCTTCGTGTAAATACTGAGAGTGTTTTTACATAAATTTGTGACTGAAAATTATATGGAATTATAAGTTTGAGAGCTGAGAAACAAAGTGAAGTGTTCATTTGTGATTTTTAGTGGACGTCTATGTGTTAAATTGTGAGGTAAAACGGTAAATTGGTGCGATTACTTCAAGTTCGCCGGCTTATCTTGTTGTGGTGAGTGTATGATCGATATTTACCCCCTTTTATCCTTCGTTTTGCTTTCTTTTTATTATAAAAACTCACCGTCGCACATTTTATGCAACATGTTATGCTTATAGTTTGAATTTGAAGTTAGTTAATCGGTTTAATTTCAAAGATACGGCCGCGATTGTTATGGAAACTAAGCTTCCTTTATTTTAATTCGTAAATGAAGCTCCTTGTGTATGTTATACGTGCTAGCTTGCATTTATTATTAGTTCCGGCCAATTAGATACCTACTCGAAGTAAATTTAATTAATTTAAATCTCGTTTTAGTTCATACTTTTGTGATTGTTTACGTTTTGTTAGTAAGTTTGAATTTAAAACTTGTTTTGAAAGTTGTGCATGAGAATGACGTTACTTTTTTATTTTATTTTTTCAATCTATGAACGAATTAAAATGCAGTGTTAGTTATAACATCTTGACTAGGTAAAAAGTATTTTACGAATATTACGATTGGAATGGTTTAAATATGCAAACACTGTAACCTCTTATTAGGTTATAGTGGTCGAAGTTGGATATAAGTTGGTTACACAAAGAGGACATTACATTATTGTGCACCATAATTAATTTTAAGCACATCACTGAACTTTATTAAAGTATTCTGCCAATGATTATTAATTAATTAACTCTTAATTAAACTGGGAATAAGGGGATAATTTGTAGAATAAATTCATTTAATAACTAAATCAAGCTGTGTGATACCTTGTTAAATTATTATTATGAGTTTTGGATTCAAATTACTTAATGTTGTTCAATCCACATACAAATTAACTATTTCAATTCTTTCTTCCTACCATAAATTTTAACACATTCTTAAAATGAGAAATAGCTAAGAATAACACCTCATTAGTCAAAGGACCTTTGTTATTTCTATCAACAGATACAATATGGTTTCCTAACTTCTTAACACCCCCATTAATAATAGGGTGTGATTTACACTCACCGCTAAAATTAGATCAAATATGGTTTAAAATGTGATTAAGGTTGTGAGTGGAAGCTTTAATTATGAATGGGAATAAATAATGCTTTAATCAGACAGATATCTTTTTTTTTTGACTTTGGGAATTTGCTGCCAGTAACGTGAAATAAGGATGATAAATTAATTTATAATTAAGTGATTATTTCAAATAATTACTTGTATTGTAGACTAAGGTCATAGGTCAAGTCAATATAAGTATACTTTACTTTCCTCTAAAAGACACTATTTCTAGTCATATTATAGTTTTTTTTTTGTAGTCAGCGGTTAATGTAACTATTATTGTCACTTCAAAAATCTAAAATACCTGTAATTAAAAATTGATTATGTTAAAAACATTAAGTAGTTCTGATTAGACACCTATGTAGCCAAAATTTTGCAATTTAAAAACATTCAGTCTTTTAGTATCATGTGTATGATTATTGTGAAGCATGTTCCTAAAATCACACCCTAAGTAAGTAATAGTGCAATTTATTGAATTCATAAACTCTCTGAACACTGCATTACTCTTTCTGCAAGTGATAGTACTAACATAACACTACATACACATAAAAATCGGTATGTTCAATACAAACAACAAACATGAGTACAAAATGCCTTTAAATCGTTACTCTTGAATCTTCGCCCACCCACGATCGCGGAACCGGATTGTTTTCTATACGAAACCCGCTTTTATTAACACGACAGTTTAAGTATTCAAAGGTTTGCAAATTATTTACCTAACAAGAAACAAAGGTCAAGAGAAACACATGTCATTAATCATTTCGATTTGCGAGAAGTAAAATTTACGTAAGTAGGTAACTCTTACCTGAAAAGACTATTATCCTATGGAGCAAGTTGGTAGCTAGAACATTGGAGAGCACACCCGTTTTCTGGAAGACTAAACAATTGAATCTGCTGTCAAATCAACTGACCACGACTGTAATTGAACCATTGCTTACCACCAATCACAGTCTCACAACTGTCTAAAATACGTGCACAAGTTGCGAAAGTTTTAAAACATTCATAGAAATCTTGTCGCAGCTAAATCCACAAATCCTCCATCGTCCATCAAAAAACTGTCTTTTCATGCAAAAATTGGTTCGAGTAGTTTCGGACAAACTGCGATCTCGTCCGCATTGAGAATCATTACCTTTTAATCCTATACCGCAAAATCACATTATTCAGTGTGTGACTATGATTTACGACTTTGTATGGTTGAATATTGCTTTGGTAGGTAGTTCTACACTGATGGTAATTTTGTTAAACGTAGTGATGGAGTCGTACTATGGTTAGCTTTACATACCAACGTGGGTATATAGACTTTTCTCGCATTAGGATTCAAGCGTCGAATAGACAATAGATTTAATATTGACTCATACAGGGTTTGACTAATCTTCAAAATCATGGATTATTGATTCCAATAGCCCAATATTCGCCTTGCAGTGAGTCGATTCATGGATTTAAATATGTAATTAATATAATACGACACAAGATTAAATACTGCCTAATATTAATCAAAGTTTAGGGCTACATTTAGCATTCTAAAGCAGTTGGTATTAATGTGTCCTTTCCTTAATCGCTACGTTATCTATAATTGTGTATCATACACGTAATCTTATAATTTTACCTACTTTCAAACATGAATCATTATCATTTCGATAAACAACTTCATCGATTACCTTAAGGCTAAACATATGTTTGCCCTATATTTAAAGGAAATAACATTTATATGAAACTGATAAGAACCGAACTTTAATAACTTAGGATAAGTAACAAGATTCAGAGAATGCTAACTTAATAATTATTAAGTTAGCATTCTCTGAATCTTGTATAATCTTAATATAGGACTTTGGAGGTATATTATCAAGAATGATCAAATCACAAATGATATTATCTCAGAAACAGAAGTTATATATGTAAGTTATATATGACAACAAAATAAAAAGAAAAAAGTACCTATATCGCAATTAGGAGCAAATCACACGTTTAGCAGACCTCTATAATCTGATTTTGAAGACATACTCGTTATGGTGCAAACTTCGAATCTGTATGAGAGTACCACTGACCAGAAAAGAAAGAATGGAACGTTTTGTTGTCAGTTAAAAATGTCTATTCCTGGCCCGTAGTTAGTTACATGATAAAGGCTATATTTACTTACGAACTTCGATAAAATAATAACATAATCGTAAATAAATCACCCTATAGATTGTCGAATCAATTGACTAATTAATATACGTAGATTAAAGTTAGATTCAAAAACGTTGATGGTTTGAGTAGGTAGGTATAACAAAAATCAATGCCTTTCAAGAAAACGCTTTGATCGTGTCCGATGTAATGGCTAATTGTATCTGTATACAAAGCAATACATTTCTTCCTCTACCCTTTGTGACGTTTTACAAAGAAATACTTCACAAACTGCAACGTTTCCAGTTATGTAATTCAAACCGCAGTAGAAACTGGCACAGATGGTTTTTCTGCAAACGGTATCTCGCTAATGATTTGTAAGAAGATTGATACGTTTTTTGATCACATTTAGAAACGAGTAACGAATAAAAACTTATTACGATATTGTTCGTTTTTGCTAATTTATAGTTTTACAACGTTCTATATTTTTTCTGTCAATGTGGACCTTTCAAATGACTGCAATTTTAAAGTAATAGTCGAAAATACGACAAAATTCGTTGATAAAGTAAATTTGTTTCTGCAATTTTATTTAATTTGTCAAGTATGTAGCTTAACATGTTACATTGGTACGTTGATTTTACGGTTATACGCATTTAATGCGACACCGAATTCCGCTCAACATGTAAACGTTCAGATTTAAATGCGAATGTTTCAAGAGGGTACATTAAAAATTTACGCCTACCTCCACTTTGTAACTTGCAGGTAACAGATATTTTAACGTTGCCTCATAAATTATGAGCGTCAATTTGTAACTTTATTGATTGGGTTTTAAGATACATTTTTGATTACCTTTGGGCATTTTAGTTGATCGGTTATCCACACTAAATTAATTAACAAATTACTGTTTAGTCAAGCAGCTACTGTGCTGTGGTATTATAATACCAGATAAAAAAGTTTTTTTTTTATTGGAGAAGCCTGCGCCCATCACATTAACTCCTGTAAGCCAGGATCAACAATGATAACCAATAAATACCATCTAGCACTTAAGTTCGATATATGGCAAGGAAACGATTAACTGTCGTGGGACCTGCAAAGAATTTAATGGGAAGAAACTAGTTACTCGGAGAAGTAGGATATATTTTTTCACTTTTCCTTAACCTAATCAAGAACACAAAATTTCCACGAAAACATTTCTTAAGCCTTTTTCTAGTTATTTATTTGTTCTTTTACTTCAACATTCAGCGCCCACGATATATCTCTCGTAACATTTATTATAATGATGGACACGAGGTCCCAAGTCCCGGCCGGAATATGTTTCGGTTCATCTTTGAGATACTCGAATAACTTCTAAACATACTTGGGATTACACGTACAAGTTTTGATTACATACGATCGTAAACGCCTATCAGCCTTGGAATTAACACCTAAATTGCTTGTGTTGTTCTGTTTTAGAGCTAGGTTTTAGACTTTTAGAGGGTTGAAAAGGACTTTTGTGGACTAGACGATACAAAATAGGAGACAAACTTTCTGTTTTCCCTGACTGAACCAGATAAAAAAAGCTATGGTCCAAAATGCGCCTCTTATTGTTCTCTTAAAATGTCAGAATTGGTTTGTTATTATATGACAGGAAAATAAATGCATAATGTATATAAACTTCACAAACAAGTCACAGGTTAGGTTACGTACACAGAAACAGGCTAGAATCATGCGGAAAAATTAGTCACAAGTGTAGGTAAACATAAAAAATAATGCGTGCGTACACTGCATGGTTCATTTTAATGTGACTCATGCGAAAAAATATTTCATTTTTAATGGTTGTAGATTCCGCGATAAATTTTAATACGTGGTTGTAACTCTTATATTAGCATAGCCTTCGACTGTACCTACCAAGCGTTACTAGTTGAATGTCTGGCCCCAAAAAAGAAAACATCACTAAGATTCAATGGGTTTTAGTATGGTAGTAAAATAGGAAACGAAATCTTAAGCAGTAAGACTTCTGTCATACAAAAAGCTAGGTGTTTAAGGCATACAGGTACTAATTTCCTTAATGGAGAAAAAGTTTAGATTGCTTTTCATTAAGTAACGATGTCGAAGAAGTTACCGCATTTTGTTTGGAATAAAATAGGGAGATAAAGCGCTTCTGGCCTACTTAATCCACTCGGCGCGCCGCTTTTCATCGAACCCGTACAAATCTGTTCTATAACAAACTTTAAACAAAAAACATGTACGAACCACATCAAAGATCACAACCTCGATATATTTACTATTCGTAACATGTGCGGGGCAACGCCCTACCCCGTTCACGATTTTTTCCCCGCGATCTTTATGATTCTTTAGGGCACACATGCGTCGGCCGCGTCATAAATACGCACCCAAACAATGCTATCGACACATCTGGATTGTCGGTGACGTAACGTCACTATCTAAGATGGCGCACTTAGCTGACAGAGAAATTGACGGATATGGAGATATTGGAGAAAAGATTTTGGTGAGAATTTTTTGGTCTTTGGTGTCGTAATAGGAAGATAAGGGATTTTTGCCTTGTGTTGAGAAATTAGTAACATGAGGTGTTTTACTTTCAAGCGCTTTTGACAGTACCTGATGCGGGTATCCTATATCCTCATCTTTGCGGAAAATCCCGAGACTAAAACCGCGTGTTTAGATAATAAATAGTACCTCCTAACTCCTCTTTACGGCAGCATTCTTCACATTCATATCTTGCACATGCAGGTAGATTTTTGCGCAGTGAGGGCAAAACTTTTGACGAAGATCAAGTTTTAAATTTACTTTGATGTCCAAAATAGTAGTAAATCCTTTTACATTCTCCGTATTGACATTGAATTACTTATCTAGGACAACAAAAAAACTTCATTCAAATTGTATGTACTGATCTGTCTGTACCACTATAATCTTTTAGCACAATGACACCGTCGCTTCACTATTGGTGTAGTGGATTAATTATTGTCTGCGCTTCGTACAGCGGTTTGATCTACATATAATTCTATTGAGTGGGTGTTTGTGAATATGAGATGAACAATAAACGACCCAGGAACTGTCGTGTGGATTGTAACTTCGAAAAACTGGGGTAAGTTAAATAAGATGGGTACTATATGTCGAAAGGTAACCTTACATTAGTAAATATGAGATAATGATGTAATTAATATACACCATTCTATACAATTATAATACTGCCTTAACTTAGAAGCTTGAACGATGTAGCTTGGGAAATAGATGGAAAAAACATTAATTTAGATTCAAGTAACGGGTTACAAACAAACAGTTTCTGAACCTGGTGATTCAATACGTCTTTGTTTACAACGAGCTCTATTTTCAGGTATGACTATGAATGAATCAGCTAACGTTTTTTGAGAACTCACAGTGATGACAAATCGCTACCACAATTTTGAAAAATCCGTGCAAAATTAATTCTTTAAATCCAGATTTCAATACATCTATTCTTTAAATTCAAAAAGTATCTTTTATTATTTCTTTATGCACTAAAATTTCATCAGAATCTATGAATTCGAAAATAACTTCTCAAATATAAAATCAACTTACATGACTCACTTTCGTTCCACCAATTTACTTCACACAAATTGATAATTCACTCTTGGATCCAAACCTACGTGATTCGTTTCAATACGATGATCTCAAAGGAGAAAAGGATTGAATCTCGGTCATTGTCATTCTGAGCAGGTCATGGCATCGCTTTTACCGTCATCACTATATTCTATATATGGGGGGACAGTTTAGGCGGTGTGTACTATGTTCCTTATAGGTAAGGTGACTTCATTTGTAAGTTAGAATTTGTAAGATGTGTTGACGTTGACGAAACTGGTGTAATTGTTGAACTTGATGACGGCTGTATTTGGTCGTGTGTTTTGAACTTCCTAAACTTCTTTTTAAATGTGTTGTAGTAATAGAAGTAGTAAGGTAGTAAGGGTAGTATTTTGCTTCAAGTGAAACCTAATAAGTTCTAGAGACGTAACGCATTGAAAGAACACAAACCAAAATTCTCTTTGAAACAGTAAACAAGTTTTATTCTTAAGCTAAACTAAAGCAATCACGAAAGCGTGTCCAAGTATTGCTGCACCATTAAAAAACGCTTACGCTCAAGTCTTGTTTGTTCAAGTACTCTTGAGTAAAGAAAGTATTGTATTCAAATCGCTAAGTTTAGCCTTTTCAATGCCACTGCCAAGCCTATTTTACACGCCACCCACTCGACCCTGTACTAGTTAGGTTAGCTTCCTCTCTTTGATTTAGAATATCTGAATTCCTCTTGATTTGTTATACTACAAATCTAAACGCAGCTAGTTGTGACTAATCATTTTGCTTTGATTGTCAACCAGTGTATCTATGATTGCACCTTGAAAAATCTAACCTAGACCCCTAGTTTTTAAGGTTGCCTAGTGTCAGAAACGCAACTATGTTTGTTTTCGTATTTTTACTAGCTTTAGCCCGCGATTTCATCCTCGTGGAAGTTGGTTATTGCTGCAATACATTATGTACCCTTCTTTTTCGCAGTAGGGTAAAAATATCTGGGGTTTAGGCTGCCTGTCCACCGGAGCGGAGCTAGGCTGCGGAGCGGAGAAACCGAGAAATATTAACCAATGGCTTGCAAGGAGCGGAGATTTTGTACAACCCTATTGGTTAATATATCTGAGTTTCTCCGCTCCGCAGCCTAGCTCCGCACCGGTGGACAGGCAGCCTTACGCCCATTTTAGCGCCCATCCATCCATACTTACAAACTTCGCATTTTTAATATTACTTAGTAGGATATTATCATCTACAATATTAACAGTTGCACTATGCCTCTAAATTCTCATTACATTATGTATGCCAAAGAGGAATCTCCGTAACTAGTTTTGCGATTTTGCGCTGTCTGAACTGTTTTGCTTCGCATTCACGAGCTTTGCCATTGTTTACTAGATCCTTGCACGTCACGATTTGCGCAAGTTGCTCTCGTATATTACCCCGCCGTATGCATAGGCCGACACGACAAATAAACCATTCATGTGGAAATTAACCAATTACAAAGTCACTGAACTCGGGAAAAAAATGTGAGGATTGTAATTGAATAATTCGTTAACTATACATATATATATAGATAGGCGTTTTATAAATAGATAATTCGGTTATTTGGGTCATAAGCAACTAAAATTTTCGTCACGTGCATCAACAGCAGAGTCTGTAATAAAATCGTTATCAAAATTCTTAATGAATATATACATTTAAGCATATTAGAGCCGGTGTAATTTCCCAAATGTTTTCACATCAAAATAAACAACAAAAACTTATGTGAATCCATCGTAAGGAAAACAATAGAATATACTGAATCAGCACAATCTTGATAATGTAACCTCTGTTTTCTGTTTCTGCGAAACAGGCCAAGTGCGACAATAAACGGTGCGCATCGGCCAACCTAACATGGACCCTGGGAGTCATTGATTACGGTACAACTGCGTCACCACTCGTGGGAGGCATCGTAGGTCAAGCAGACATGGAGCAGGTGCTTAATGTAGCCAAACCAACTAGAACCCCTCCGTATCATCAATTTATTCACCATCGTATCAATCTTCGGGATCTTTTAATAATGGTGGTGATTGACAATAACAATAGTGCAGCGCCTGTAATGATAATAGCTGTTGCATCACCGTTGTCATTCAATTGTCAGCGTTTGTTTTGTTGGGTGGCCTATTCATGTACAAATTGATAAATTACCATGTAATTTAAACTTGGTACAATAAGTTTTAGTCTAGTGTCCTTTCATTAAAAATGAAACAGGGAATTATTATCCGTGCATCGTTCTTTGTTAGAACTTTAAAACCTAATTTGTTCTAGCTATATTCGTGTTTTAACGTAATCCACATAATTCTCAACCTTTTTATCCTAAAACCTCTTCAGTCTTAAGAAATATAACTCGAGAACTTTACGAAACACCGCGAATTAAGGTCACCAAACGCGAGTTATCAGTATTTACTTTCAACCACTAATCCTAGATAAAACAAAGTGACGTCGGGTGCATTTGATAGTGTTGCTAGTGGTCAGGACCTGTAGTGTTACGCTCCAATAGCTATTTGGATCTGCTTTGATGATGTATCCGATTCGTGGATATCTAGGTACCCTATTTAGTTTCCAATCCGCTTTTCTGGATTGGCATTGTAACTACTCTACAGAATACCCGTTTGCTACCCAGTATTTAATAAGTAAGCCACACGAATGCTGACGAAAATTTGATGTTTTTTGAGGTAGAAAAATTAGGGAGATATCACCGCAAAATTTCAATAAGAAGTGTGATTATGTTTCTCTGCTACAGTGGAGCATTAAATTAAATTTGATATCACTGAATTTTCCTGCGTTTAAGACGTTCGTAAATGTGTAAAAATATAATAATTTTATTTTTACCACTCGATCATATACAAATTGAACTTAAATAAACATTTCACACATAAAAATAACGCGATATACACCTTTCATAATTACAATCATCTCGACTAATCATCACGCTATAAAATACTACATTATTGTGCCTCATTATAAAATGGATTTCCAATTGAAGCACGAGATCTACGATAATAACAATCTTCACATCGGCTGGACATTCTTAACGCTTCGCTACTATCTCGTTTTTATAATATTCTTCAACGACTGACGTATTTCTTGAAAGATTTCTTCTTCGTGCGGCTGCAGATGTACACTTGATCAAATAAGAAAGTATCCCATTCGTAATTTCAATCATAAAGTAAATGTTTTGGGTTATTTGAAGCTACACCAACATGCTTCGTTTTGGTCTTGTTCATCTAAAATGCAACTGCCCTAATGGAGAAAAATGTAGTCTTTTAAATCTTCGCCAGTACGTTAAACGACAGCAATTATTTAACACCATTAGTGGATAGTAAGTGTGCTTCAGTTCAAACCTGCACTAACCAACACTTATCTGGAGCTTGAAGCAGTAGTAATTTACTAGTACGTAGTAAAAGAACTGAAACGGACTTTACTTAACCTAAATAAACAGGCACTCTATCTCAGAAAATTAGAACAAAAGCAGTCGGCTTTGTCTCCGCAATAATCTCTGCGGCAAGGGGTGTTATGGAGATTTTATCAAGACAGAAAGCTTCTAAGTATAATGTAGCCATTACTGCGCCAGAACTAAGCTTCTGGGACCGTAAGTAATGCTAGTGTATCATATGTTTGTATCGTAGGGGTGGCTTAAAAAGTCGTGCAGAAATTACTGCTGTAGTGTTGGTAATTTTCTGGGTTTGTCAGGTTATAATGAACATACTTACTATTGTTAATAATATCGGTCAATTATAATGGATCTTCTTATGTCTCTAATTTTATCTTCCTTTTTTAGTCAGATATTTTCATGAAGTCATTCCATTTGTTGATTCCACTCGTCATATTTGTCCTTTCGCGTGATATAAGAGTTTTCTGTTAAAACAAAGTGTTCTCAACAGAGGTCAAGACCTCAAGAATAAGGACTGGTGGCAATACCTTGATGAAATAGTTTCCGCCCTTAATATGCTTCCATATTTTCCTGTATCCAACCCTGAATTATAATAGTAACTTGGATAAGGAAGGACAAAGTAAGTTCGTTAATGTGCAGTCACTTTTTCCCCACAACTTCTAAAACAAAGTAGTCCCAAGAAACTATTTCTTCGAAGTTTCCTAAGCTATAGATGACTTAAGCAACATTGAAACTAATGTTTTAAGTTTTGTGACTTTACGAGTTTGTTTTAGTTTTTTTGGTTTTCTACGTTTCAAGTGGGGAAATTAAAAAGTTTTTAATGTACGTGCAGTACTTCTGTTTAGTTTTTTTTTTATGATGCTGGTTTAAGGTTTGTGCGAAGATAGTTATGATAAAATGAGTTTAGAATATATTTTTAAATAGTTCTCAAATACATACAGCTAAATGACGACAAATTTTAAAGAATTGAAGTAGGAAGACTGTTGCCAACATATGATGAAAACTGAAGATACTTAATTCCGAATGTTGTAAAAGTAAGCCGTCAGTATATTAAATTAAAATATGTAATTGTTGCCATTAAATTCCTAATTTGTCAAATTTGAAAAATTATTTTGTCCAATTTCTAATTCGTGTTACATTATCGCGAAATGTAAGTATCAATTCGACAGTTATCGTTGTGGAAATTCTACCGTCGATTTTCAAATTCTATAGTATGAAAATGTATTATCGTTATATATTCCATAACTAACTGATGCAACTTGTGAAGCAAAATTTGTAATCAGTCATTGAAAAAAACACGTTAATTTCATCAATCAATCGCAAATGGCTGTTTATAAATAGTTGTATCGCACTTAGTTAATTATATAATTGCACAAACAAGTTTCAAATATTGAAATATCCAGTTCGTAAAGTATTTTGATATTCAGATCTCGTAATACACTTGACATTTATTGATAAGGATTGCTTATTATTTTATCGACATCTCGAAATATTAAGTAACGAATATGACACTTTGATATCCGTGTTATCGAAATATCGACAGATTATTTTGATGACGTTTGGGTTAATGTTAGCAATACTATATGCAACAGGAAAAATGTATTTTCTCAACCTGTATATAATTCGTCTCGGATTATGTTGTTTCCGAACCAATTAAATATAACTATTAATCGGAGGCTATAATTATGTATAACCCCTGGTAGAAAAAGAGCTAGATTAAAAACAGGCATGTCCTTTCATAAAATCATTAAGATGAACCTGTAAATAGATAAATAGAAAAAGGTTAATTTATTATTTACCACTCATTTTCCTAAATAACATTTTATTTGTAATACATTGTGTCGTCTGACAACTTTGATGAAACATCTATATCATGTCTGGAAAGGAAAAATATTTCCTAGTAAAACAATATGAACCATGTCAAAGGCGTATCTACAAAGTAAGTAGCCACTTTATAACCTCTAATTGTATCGTGTAAACTAAAACGTTAAAGTTTAAAAGAAAAATTGTGGAGGTAAAAGAAAAATCTCCAAGTTATAGTAAAATATCGAGTGAAGTTTGTTGCAGACTTACCACTTAAAATCTTGCAGTTGTGGAAGCGTGACGGCGCTCTACCCGCTGTATAGCGCTATCTCTCTTTCACAACAATAGATTACTTTTACTCGTGATAGTAGACCTCCTGCAGCGAACTTTGTCTTTGAGTAATTAGAATGAATGTGGTCTTCCCGGGCAACTGTTAACGGTGATATGTAAGGTACTTTAAAACAACTAAACTCAAGTGATAGGTTTAGAGCATTGAGAGAGGAACGAAGAAAAGATCTATATCTATTGGCACCTAATACTAAGACTAACGTATGAGGAACTTTTTGATAGTTGGCATTGATTCGAGTTGGAATCTTGGAATATGTATATGTACCAATAAAAAGTACTCCATTCGATATTCTCTCACATTCCGCTATCAATTTAATAGGCATGCAGTTTAAAATTTCCAATTTCGAGCGTTTTATTAAAACATCCATTGTATATTTCTCGTTCCCTTTCCTGATTTCGTTTAATTTCCTTTTATAACGATCATTTCTAATCCGAGGCTGTAAAGATGGAAGCCTATTATGGGCAGTTTAACCACCCTTCGTTCCGTGTTTTGTAGACAAATCATTCTAAGTATCCGCGCTTAATTAATTCAATTAACAAAATAAGGAATATTTTACTTTTATCCCACTCAATCGCTTTTTCTGCCCTCTTATTAACAAGCTGAGTAATTTATTCATCACGTCAAGTCATAAATTTTAACGCTGAAGTTCATTAATTAGGCACTGAAATGTCCACGCAACGACATTCATTATGTATTAATTTAAAAATCTACTTTTATTCGTTTTCTTTGAGAATAATTTACATTTTGCTGAAAGCAGATTTTGAAATGAATATGATTTATAAATTAATTGAAATAACTACTTATTTTTTTTTAATTTCATAATTTGTTGATTAGGTCTAGTTTTGCTTATCACTAAGTCAATTCCACCAATGTCTAATTAATATTGGAATTTTGTCTCTCTAGTTAAAGTGCACCAATAGGTGTTTTTTCTACCGCAGTTGTGAATAGCGGTTTAAATCGGTGGTCACGTGCCGTACCCACGAAACCGCGATCTATTCGTTAAGCGGAACCGCAACGCTTACCGTGTGCCGTGTGACCAGACACTCTTGTTGATACGTGCTATTGTAACACGCTGTATAATAATGAAAAGATTTTATATCCAATATTCATTCTAATGAGACAAATATCTGAACAACAGATCCGTCTATTGCTGTTTACTGCTCAATTGAGGAGTCACGCAAAAAGCATCATCCTTGCCGCTCCTAGGTAGCCTGCGTATATCAGCTTTCGATAGACATCATGAGGACACAATATTACGGCATAGGAAAAAAAAACTCAGATGTTTCATCTATGGTTTGTTTTTAGTCTTGAGGTTATAATTCATATGAAGAAGCCATTAAAGCCATTTTCCTTTCTCCCAATCACTTAATAGCAATCCATTGGTACAGAAGCAACTTTATCGAGTTTTAATATGTTTTTAAGCCTTAAGTAAAGAAGTCGAATGGCACTCGACGGACCAGCAAAAGCCCGAAATCAGATTATATCTGAGACCAATTTAACGAGCCAAAAATGATTTTGTGACGCTGTTTTATTTGATTTCGGAGGCGACGCGGTTAAAAGGGCTCGTATTTAAGTGGGAATTGATTGTTGCTTTTATATTAAGGTTTACTTTGACTCGAGAGCCCTCCAATGTTTCGAGTACTGTTTCTGGGTTTCGGAAGCTAACACGGTTTTGTTTGCGTGACTTATTTGGACAGTTAACAAAAGTATTCTTTGAATTTCTTACGATAAGAAATATTTTTTTAGGTCTCAAGAATGTTATATATTTTCGCTATCTTTCAAGAAAACTCGTAATTACGTCCGTTTGAAAACAATTTTCTTGACAAATGGAAAAAATATTGATTCGGGCATCAGGCCAGCGACTTAAAAGTCTTTAGGAGTGTACAGCATTTTAATAACAGTCTGAAGAGATAATGCGAATGAAATTTCGCAAAAATAATAAAATCGCGATTTAGGTATGCTGGTATTAAAAACGAGATCTAAATAGCTCATATTACAGGTATACATAATACAATATACTTCTAAACTTTGTTCTAAATGAGGATCATCTTTTCCGTTGGTGTCTCTGTATCTGATAAGGACCGCGATTGGTTGACCAAAATACAAACTAACAACCACAGTATTTGACGTTCGGTTTAATCAGTGATTTACTAATTAACAGTTGCGTAGACCGGAATTTCGGAAACCAGGAGATTAGTGGTCAAAAAATGTGAGGAACATTTTCTGACCACAACTTTAGTATAAAATAAATTAAATAGTACTTGGCGTAGTATGACGTGTCCTCTATTATTGTAATAAGTTATATCAGCGTAAACTAGGCCCGTAAGTAGATACCAAGTAATACATGCAAATATGCTAGCAAAAACAACAGGTGCAGTCTAACGGTGCGCACACGTCAACAAAACACTGCGTTTGATCAATTACCACTATATTATACTTACAGTTATGATACTGTATTGTTATAGCCAGAGTATGTGTATAAATATGTTGGGAAAAAAGATGGAAACTAGGTTCAAAAAATATTTGGAGGTATTCCGATAGTGCTAAAATTAAGTAATGAAAATGTTTCGTTTCGTCGCATCGGTAAAGAACAAATTTGCATGGATGCTTCTAGCAAGGCGGAGGACAACAGCAGGAATCCAGTAAATCCAGGATTGTAGTATTAGCCATCAAGGGGCTCAGGCCTCAAGAATCATCTTCTAGTGATAAAAATGTGTTTTAAAAAGACTGTCTCGAAAAACAAAATGTCGCATACCCAATTGTAAATAAAGCCTTAAGAGCGCAAAATGATACACTATGTGCTGGTGAGTTATGCTGAAAAACAGAAATGACATTATAATAATATTCGCATCACCTGCAAGTCTGTTATGAAATTCCGATCAATACACGTGTCGGTAAGCTTATCAGAGTCAGTAATGATATAGCGTCATTGTTCATATATTTTTAATGTAGTCTGTCTCACTATTTTACACAATCGGACTGTATCCATATGTCTGAACCTCCAATTCAAAGATATACGAACGTATGAATGAAATGAGTATTTCGGCAAAATTTATCAATTATAATATTGCTTGTAACGTCTTCTATGGACATAATTCTCTTTGCAGAAGTCCATTGCTCAATACGCTGTCATTTAAGTCCGGTTCTCGATTAAATACAAATAGCTTCAGACTATATCGTCTTTGACTGCAACCCTTTGAGTATTCAGGCGTAATAATACACATCTAATCCGTGTGATAGTCTAAGGTTAACTCTAGAGGGAATAACCGAATTGTACTATTCAGGTATTAGATATAGACGTAAGTAAATTACATTGTTGTAGTACCTTGGTTTTGGGTTACAATGTACATTTATATACTGTGATCTTTTCAACAACACGTAGTACATCATACTCATACACAAGTTAGGTTTACACTCAGTATTAATGAGCTAGAAGAGTTCCCTTTAGTCAAAGGAATTCTACAATAGAGCGTAATTTATAGGAATACCTTTGACAGTCCCGACTGCTATTTCCAGTAGTAAATAAGTAGTCGTTAACGCAGAGTAAAATCAATAACACATTCGCAGTGTATTGTTTATGAAAATCATAGATCATTATGCAATAATACATTAATTAATATTAACATCGGTTAATGTTTGTATACAGAAGTAATTACCGTATAAATCCACAAGCGTTTTGGCGAAAATGTTCACATTATGAATTATTCCGCCTATAACGCGTTATCTTTATGAGCCATACATGGTATTCAGTCATTGGCATGATTGATAGGCGTAAGATTATCGCGTAATGTAAAAGGTACTTAATAATATTTTTGTACATGATAATATGAGGGTAGATAAAATTTGCGTACCTAGTCCCTGTTTGGGCGCCATTAGAATATCCAAATGCAAGCAAATGTAATTTTCGTGTGTTAGTCTGGTTTTATTAGATTTTAAAGCGGTTTATTGTGTAGACTGGAGTCATTTTTGCATGCGAGATTTATGTTTTTTAATTATAGTTGAAATTGCCTGTGGTAGGTGTTCAAATACATTTTATACCTTCTTTCTGAATCTTTTAGCTCAAATACAGGGATATGTATACTACCTACTCTTAAATTCGATTCCGCTCTGCTCATTATTATTCTCAGGGCTTACGAGTATTTCGCACCCTTTATGACTTGAATGACGTCACTAAATTGTTGCTAAGGGCGTTTTGGCGGCCATTATAACCCTTGAAATAGATTAAATAATTGAATGAATTATAGTTTAGGAATTGCCGTCCAAGAGGAACAAAATCTTATAAATCGTAGGTTCTGCTAGACATATTAAATTGTTGATCATTAAATATATTATATGAAAATTAACTAGAAGAACCTACATAGCAAATGTTGGAAACATGAATCTTCTTTGTTTGATAGAGAAAATCTCGTGTAAAGTCTGTCTCAATTAATACGTTTATGTATGCAAGGTTTAGGTTCGAGACTGAATAAATTAGTACCTACATCTGAACGTGGCGTCGGTAAAAACATGTGTTTATAATCACGTACACAAACAACATGTATAGAACTTTATCAGATGTTCTTAGCCAAAGATGAAGGCAAAGACAGACCATTTTGTTTTAGCTTATCGACCATACAAAATTACTTGTAGTAAGTGTTGACATTTTGAATGTTTGGTACTTGATTAGACGGAAATGTTTGACCCAAGTGTCTACTGACTTCACGTCCTGACGCAATAAGTGTTATCAATATTGTAGAAGCGTGATATTGGGCACTACACGGCAGAGAGTAGGTATAACAGCGGCTGTTTTCTAAAATTAGCAAAAAAATCCCCACAATGTTTTTAATCTGGTCTCGTCCAGCGACTCGTAAAGATAGGGGTAAGGATTTTATCCCTATACACGGGAAACGGAATTTTCCGGACAAAACTACAGATGATTCCATTATAATAGACTAAACATTAACTAACAAAACAAAACCTGATTACCGCGATAATATTGGAGTGGCTAATAAATAAAGATCATTATTATCGATTGAGGGATAGGCTGTATTTGTGGCAATGTGGGCATCCTTGGCAATCTGCCAGTAACACGATTTCATCAATATTTAACCATATTTAAGCCAAGTTTTGTTTTGGATGCTTTAACTAATTACTACTATGCTTGTCATGGATATGAATAACTACATAGGTACTAACAATTTAACTAACATTGGTTATATATTTATTACCATGGTACTTATTTACCATAATATATCGTAAAGTATGGCTATATTTGTGTTCCGAATTAAGTACATGATTTATATTTTTATCGTGCGCAATCATTTTATACGCTTCGATGTCATGGATAATTCAATAACATGCGTAAATATAATTGAATTAAGTACTTGAACAGTACACGTTATTATAATATAGGTACTTCATTAAACGACCTTTGGACCCAAAAGTAGAAGTAGAGTAAGTAAAACCTTTTCAAAGAACTATTGTTAAGTTTCATTCAATTCGGTGCCAAATTGGTATATCTATAAATCTAACAATTATTCTGCCGTAAAATTACCCTATTCAGCCCTATTGATGCCATAATAACTCACTGTTTAAATTTTCGACCGCATCGCCTAATTATCTGTTATCTATCAAACGCAGTGCTAATGATTAACCACGTGTATCAATATAATATCGTGTGGCCTGATCATCGTATTATTTGTACTGGTGCTAATTAGTCAGAAGTGCGCAGTTGTTATAACTAATAGCTTGATTATATTGCACTCGGAATTAACCTTCATTGTGCACTTTTAATACAATAACTGTTTTACAAGGTAATGTTAATTTGCTAAGTGTAAACTTTAATGTTTGGTCTAGGTAATGCGCTATTGATAATGATAGTAATAGTTGATCATGTTTAAGTAAGAAATGCCATTATGAGGATTATAACAGACAGCTACAAAATTCTAAATGACAAAATCAATTCGTCCTAAACTTTAGGAAATGAAACTCCCCACCACAAAATCGAAGATAATCATCATCATTCCCCTGCCCTTATCCCAATTATTATTATTTGGGGTCGGCGCAACACGTCTTCTAGACGTGTTGCTTAAAGTTTTGGCTATGGTTTTATAGTCGGCCGCCTGCCTGACACTAACCCTCTTTGGGAATGCGACAAAATCGAAGATAATGTCAGTAATTTTTTACGTAAACACAAACATTAGTAAGGAAACAACTATCTCCAAATAGAAAGATAATTCCTGATCTTTTCACGCTAGTTGGATGTGTTCCATGGTGTTACTTACCATCGAAAGCTTGATCCGAATCCTAACTTGACCCGGGTCGAACTTTAATCAGGCGCTAAGACCGGATCTTAAGAAACCCTTTTTGGTTTCCCCCACATCTCTCAGTCAGTTCTCTTTAACTTTACTTTTTGGTGTACATTTTCTGTCACTGTCCAAAATTAATGAACTATATTTTTTTTATATATTTTGTGACTGTTATGGAGACTTATAGAGAGAGAATCATCTCAAAGTCTATAAAATACTTCTCCTCTTTAATTTCATTCTCTTGCACCAAAACTGTAATTTCTCCCATTATATTATTAAACGTCTTTAAAAAATTGCAGTTCATTTCAGTACAGAAAAAAGGTCCAGTTTTAAGAGAATTAAAAATAAAAATGTAAATTGAAGACTGTACGTTATTGTTCAGTGTTCTTGAACGGCCTCGACTTAGTTCCAATAAATTTGTAATAATCTGACAATGGAACTTCCTACTCCAATAAAAAAAAATATAATATCGAGACCTGGCCTCGCACTTAAAATCCTTGCGTTTTCATTCGTCAATTCGTAATGTATCGTAAGTTTTATTGATTACATTGTACATTTTGAGGCAATCATTTGTCATTTCTTTCTCTTTTTCTATATTATTTAATAGTCCATTCTTGTCAAGTTCTAAAAATGTCTAATCTTAGACATAAAGAAAGTCATCACCTTAAACGCCAAATCCACTCCTCTGATTAGGAGTTATTACGTACATAACGTGCCTATATTTAGTACAATTACAAAACATATCGGTTTCGTAAATTACAAAGTTTCCCTGTATCAACTTCGCAAAACATTTCACCATTATCATATTCAGAAACGTTTCATAATTAAATTGTGAGTTGCGAAACGCATGAGTCAAAATAACACCCCGAAATTGTTTCTCCGACCGACCAAATGGCGTATATAAATCATACAACAATGGTACGAAATGTTTTGAAGATATCCATTAAACACGTGTCTCCATTATATTTAGTACAGATGAAGTACCATTCGCATCCTCATCTCGCAAAAAGGTCAAATCTGTTCACCGCGTTGGTACTTCCATATTTAGTCTCCTCGCTCCCACTGACAGTTGCTGTTGCGTCAAAAATACATTTCTTATTTTTGACAGAATTGGAAACTGCGTCATTCATTTGTTTTCTACGAAGCACATCTATTATGTTATCCTGTAAATTTAACATATTTTATAATAAGTGGGTTCTATTATGTAGTTGTGTGTTTATTGTTGTACCGAAAAATATTTTAGTGTCTAACTAAATAAGGCAACTGCATAAAATCGTAAATCGAGGTCCAAAAAACGCTTTCACTTAATTTATCCTCGTTTAAAAATATTAAAACAAAGTTTAACAGCATTCAGAAGTGTTTAATTACGTTTTATTGTAGTTGTTTAAGCTAATTAATTACCCATTTCGAAATACATTTCTGTTGTAATTATAAATTTAACTCGACAAATATTCGAGTTGAATTTCAAATTGATACTAAAATTCCTTTTACGAGAATCCTCTAAAAATCTTAAACAAATCCAAAAAGTTTCATCACCATTTAAAGTTACGGAATACCGAAAACCGTAAACACAAACAAAAAACGAAGTGTTGAGCTGTGTATAACGTGTGATCGCGGTCTAATTCGGTGGCACTGCATCGGCGCTTGCGCATGCACTGCGTCGATGAGTCACGGTCGTCCACGGCCACTGCACCCCGACTGAGGTTTTGTTGTCATGTGTACTGTTATGTATCTTACGTTGTTTATATCTTCAAGGACCGTTTTATGAGATACGTTTGGTTGTTTTCCGTATGTTTATTTGATTGGTTTTCGAACTAGAAGTTTCTTCTTTTTTATTTTTTAAGAAACGTGATCTTTGATTGAATGTATGTAGATTTGGAAAAGCAGAAGTTTAGGACGTGGGTTAATTTTAAAATTACTGCAATACGTTTCAAAATTCATATTTAAAGCATTATAAGGTAATTAAATAAAAAGATTTGATATGCTAATGCAGAAATGCATCGCGCAGTGAATTGTAAGAAATCTTTGATATTCCATTAATTTTAATACAAGCTTTGAATGTTTAATTGCTAAAGAGGAATCCGTTAACTTTTATAACTTACATTGAAACGGTCGTCGGCCGCATCGAGATTAACTCTGTATTAAATTAACGCTATTAACATAAGGATTTAAACATAAATATGTTATGTAGGTTACCAGTTTTAGGTTGCCATCAATATTCAGTACAAACGGTCTTCTTATTCCAATACTCCTTATTATTCCTCGTTGCGTCTTCATTTGACATTCCAAAACATGCTCACTCAGGCTGTCTACTTTAAAATGTTTACCGTATTGAAAGACCTATTTACACAGAAAGTACTGTTCTTCTTTTGTTTCTAAACTTTTGTAGAAATATAATTAAATTTGAGATCGTCAAGGACTGTCTGTCGTCAGCCGTAACAGTCGTAAATTCTCAAAGAATCCAATTTCACAGTAATATAAAGATCTAAAACTAAACTGATTGGGATTCGTCTCGGTTGATAAATTGTAAAAGAATCTATAAATCAGAAGTTGTTAGAGCGGAAGTGTCTGGAATCAAACCGACACTTGATAGAACGCATGAGGGTCGGATGATGCCCTCTTATAACACAACGACTAAAGGATTCAAATTGATTCCCAATCGAGATCCCAATAGGATATGCTTCGTTGACTCCAAAAAATCTAAAGTAAAATGGTTTTATTAGACGCTGCTTTTAAAAGGCCGTAAAACTTTCAAAGCCCACGTCTGTTAAAGACATTAAGGGCTATTGGAAATAAAGAACCGCTGACACCGTTCGATTTAGTAGTATTTAAAAATAGTTCTCTGTATACCGAATACTCGATATTACAGTAAAATTACGCTTATGGCCCCTTAGGGGTGCTACACATGTCAGGGTTGGTATGAATTGGCAAACCAGGGTGGGGGAAATCGAATATGTGTGCATAATGGCTCGGGATATGAGTCGCCCGACCGGCACGTCTGTTCTTTGGTATAGATTATAAGTTTGTCGTAGACTCATGGTAATGCTGACTACAGCAAATGTTACTGACGCGATTTCGGAGGTGATTTTGGATTAGAATCAAAGAGCTTATTGCTGAATGGCTCAAATCAAGTCTTAAACGTAGTATAGTGAAAACCTCTGTATTTAAAATTGGTGACGTAAAATGGTTTTTATATTGAATGGTATGATTATAATATTATAAAAGACGTCAGAACAATTTAGTTCCCTCCACATTTTTGTATTAAACCTGATACTGTTCCTCTCCATTACCGAGACATGACAGGACCTTTGGCATAATATTAATTAATAGTTCCCAAGAGGCAAGCTGTCCCAAATGTCAGCTGTTGGCTACACGTGTCCCGTTCACATAACTCGTCGGTTCAACAAACTATAATAGATGGCTGGTAAAATCGCGTTCATTTGTAAGCCAATATTATCTATAATCCACCCTGGGACGTGTTTGTTCGGTATTGATGATGCGGAACTAAATCCGGGGTAGTAAATGTAGATAGTAGTATGTAGTAGCTATTTTTCCACTCCAGTTAAATCTTTTGTTTTTAGTAAATTGAAGGAATCAGATCTTTCAGAACGTTCTAGAAATTCCCCGTATTCCCAGACGAAATAAACAGAAATCAATTATGAAAAATGATTAAGAAATTCAATTAATATTACTTATCGGACGGCTAGAATGTAACCATATCTACCAACATATCACAAACAAATGTCAAAAATACTTTCGAAGATACATTTGCCTTTCAGTTTGATTAAAATTCACAGAAATATTTGGCTATGGTACTTAAGCGCCACGGCAACTCGGTTTTGCTTTAAAAAAAAGTTAGCGACGTGTACGTTTTTCAGTGAGTCAAAAGACTAAAATTGTCCTCGGTCATGTCTTCAGCTCAGGATGTGAAATTTACATACATTTTAAATTTCCCTCAGCATTTCAGTTAAAATTCAAACTAAGCTGGCGGTATTTTTATTACGTGTCATCTGGCTTTACGTAACGTTAATAATAAAACTGTTTCCCGTAACTTTATTAAATTTTTGGCAGAGAATGTCTGTGTTGGAGTTCTTACGATGGTTTTAACTGGTATTGAACCTCCTCTGATTTATTGCAGAAGTTTCGACGGGATTTATCTTATTTGAAATAATGACCAGTAGTTAGAACGTTACTTTATGTGGTAGGCGTATATTTGAATAAGGGTAGGATCCTTTTTGGCCCAGGATTGCGTAAAACCCTGATTTTATAACGGAAGAATAAACACGACTAAACAAAACACCCTCATGAGCCTCAAATTAGCCGTGACACTTTTCTGTCCACTTTCCCCTTCGCCCGTTTAGCCTTTTTATTTGTGAAGCAAACAATAAAATGTTCAGGATCGACCTGACTTGATTACCAGCTAATTACCGGCAAATTAACTCTCGGAACCATTTTATCCTGTCCAGCATTCTAATCTTACCACCATAGAATCCGATCAGTCTTAAGTCGTATATTTAAATGTCTTTCAAAGCGATGTTTTACGGTTGCGTTTACGGCACTTAGTATTTATCGGCGTTTGTTTTATCGCTTCAAACACTGGACTGAAACTAAACGTCAGGCCTGATGTTTGAAGTGTCAAAAAAGTTGGCATTGGTCGTTGCCCTCGCCTGGTAATCGATAGAAAGTCCATTGAGGGGAAGACCAAATGGTATTGTGTTATAGAATGGTTTTGTGGATCGCCCTGCCTTTTATTTGCCTTTTTACTTTAATTTCGGTATTGTGAGCCTCTATAGTGATTGACTTATCGACTGTGATCGCTGTTGATATGGTTTGATGTATCTTTCTATTGTTTGGGTTTTCTATGTACAGGTTTTTGTTACGATTACGTTGTTCTTTCAAAATGCTTTCGATTTTAACCGTTGCCTGTTATGTGTATCTCTGTAGTACGGTTAAAATTAGTACGAGTTTTCTTCATGGAATATTTTATTTACAAAAGGTACTTATGGCCAGTTGAGATAGTTGTGTGATTTTACTTAACTTTATTACTGCAGTAACCGTATGACTTACAGACCTTACAAAGTCTATTATTAGGCACCTTCTTAAATAGTTCAAGAACCTCTGCTAAAGTAAAATATCGAAAAATATTTCACCAAGTCTTACTCTTGGTTAATTATAATAATTATTCCAAGTATCGAAGTCCTATGTTTCTTTCGTTTGCAATTCAAATGATTTACTAAGATATTATCTGTATATATAAAACTCTTCCGTTACTGACTGACTGACTGACTGACTGACAGACAACGCACAGCCGAAACTACTGGTCGTAGAAAGCTGAAATTTGGCATGTAGATTCCTTGAGATATGTAGGGGTGCACTAAGAAAGGATTTTTGGAAATTCAACCCCTAAGGGGGTAAAAAGGGGTCATAACGTTTCTATGAAAAATCTTATTCCTTGGGCTTATAAACTTGAAACTTAGCACAAACACGTATATCGTCAAGTAAATAAGTTTGGCATTATAATTTTTTCCAAACTACCCTCCAATAGTGATTTAGGGGGTTGCGATTGGGTGACTGATTGACTTTCGCACAGCCATAACCGCTAAATGTAGGAGTCTAATATTTTGAACAAAGCTTCCTTTACTGACGGGAGTGAGCATTAAAAAAATATTTTTTGGAAATTCAACCCCTAAGGGGGGTAAAAAGGGGTCATAACGTTTCTATGAAAAATCTTATTCCTTGGGTTTATAAACTTGAAACTTAGCACAAACATGTAGGTATATGGTCAAAAAATAAGTTTGGCATTATAATTTTTCCAAACTACCCTCCAATAGTGATTTAGGGGGTTGCGATTTGGTGACTGATTGATTAACGTACAGCCGAAACCTCTCGGTATAGAAGTCTGATATTTTGAACAAGGCTTCCTTTAGTAACACAATTGACCACTAAGAAGGGATTTTTGGAGTAGCAAGCCCTTAGGTAGCGGGCGGGGGGGGGGGGGGGAGGAGATCAACTGATACTTTTAATTTTTCTAGACGATGTTTTTGTCTCGCTTTACTTTTTGTTGCATAACGTAATCGACAAACTCCAAAACTACTTATCGTTTTCAAACATTCACCATTAGAAAGCTACATCATCCCTGAGTAACTCAAGTTGTATAATGTAATTCAAATTGTAACAATTTTTTAGCCTATGAAAGAAAGTCCTGTAGAGATCATTAAAAAACGCCACAATCCCAAATTACACGTGGGCGAAGCCGCGAGCGGAAAGCTAGTCTTATATAATTTACTTAGAGTTATATTAATAGTTTGTTTTCCAAGTTACATGAACATTTCTGTTGTTTCAGCTCGGCCTTTGTAATTATTGTAATGTAATACCACAGTGTAAATACATACAGTATTGTATTAGGCTATTTATAAGAATAAATGCCTACAGCCGCGCGTTACGTTACAACGATAGGGCTGCCGACCTACAACATTTTAATAGCGTGTACAACACACAGACCGTTCGTCATTGCGACATGCTCGCGATTGAATCATGCCATAGTCATGCCACGATTCGATAGCGTAGGCATAATAATTCGCGTTGCGCCCGTTTATATGTAGACTTTTTACTGTATAATTATATACTGTGGTAATACTTTCCCTGTTGCTAAGAGCTCGTGAGCATAATTATGATGTAGCCTACACTTTAATTTATCGCTCAATTATCCATTTGAATGAGACTTAGAGCAAATTATAATGCTGGTTTTGGTAACCTTTTGTTTATAATAATAGGGTTTCATTGTAACTGCAAGAGAAAAGTCAGAATCTAAGTTACTTACCTTCAACTTTCTTCTACTTCTTCAGCATCGGTATGTGCCCACTGCATGGCATATTATGCCTCTTTAATTATTATCCATGCATTTACCATATATCTTGTTACAGGATTTGACTAAATTATTTTAAAAAGTACATTCATATTGTCTTTAGAATCCTTTTTTTTTCTAATAAAACAAATGAAAAAATGTCGACGTTAAAATGGCGCATTCGCCAATTTTAACCTGTTTATCTGTAATGCGACAACGAAAGTTTTACTAGCTAGAAAAAAAATCGATAATTTGTCTGCTATGCGTAACCGTGGCAAAATTTCCTAACGATTATAACTTTTATCGTATACACTATACGTTCTATTAGTAATCAGTTGTTTAAACGGTATTGCTATTCATACTGATCAGACAGATCTGACAGAATTGATAGCTAAACTTTTATAATAATTGCTGTTAAATTGTTCTTTTATACGATGACAATAATTATAATGGTGTTATCCCCTCAATTCCTAATAACACCAATCCTATACGTAAGTTTCTTAAATTTATTTAAGTGCTGACGTTATTGAATCGCTCCTTAATAAACCCTATCATGTAAAACTCTTAAACTGTGTCGAAACGTTAAAAGTTTTTTTTTCTAATATGATATGAGGCTAGTCTAGCTCCTCTGTAGTCTTAGTCAAATTTTCACAATCACTTATGTGACAATTTGACTCAGTCTTTTGCCCTTCCGCTGTCAATACCGGCGAATCCTTGGGACACTGTTATGCCTTACATCGCTGCATCGTAGTGTAATCTTAGTCAAATTCTCACAATTACTTATGTGAAAAATTTGACTTGTCTTTTGCCCTTCCGCTGTCAATACTTGCAAAACCTTGGGACATAGTTGTACACTGCCATGCCTTACATAATTAGTAAACGTAACATCAAGTTATCCTACCACGTGTTCAAGTCTGCCATTGTACCTGTCAATCATTGTGATGACTACTTGACATGCCGTACACGCTTGTGCAAGATGTACAGCTCAACACCATACCAATGACATTCTGTTGGGACGTCTATTAAACATAATGTAAATTGAAATATTTAAGTTATGTTTTGTTTAGTTATATTATTAACAACTGTGAACAAGTGATTACGTACAAGGCTACGTTTTAATAACCTAGTAAAAATGTTATTTTGACCGACTTCAAAAAGGAGGAGGTATAATATAAATTGAGATTCATCATAGATTCACACATACTGGGACATGTGACAGATTAGGCTAATGTTTATAAATAAAAACACTTTAACACATATTTGAAATTACTCTAATGTAAATAAAAACTGAGAGTAAAAATCGATATTCCGATATTTGTGGGTAGTACGATAAAACCTCCCGCTATTAATCAAGCTATCGAGATGTCGGATTACGTATTGTTTTATTGAATACACCAATTAATCTATTGAGGTTTAAATTCAATAGGATTTTTCTTTATTCACGCCGGGTGCTTTTGAAATATAGTTCATTGAGTTTATAATACATTTATTACAGACGAATTAGCTAGTCCTTTATGCTAATATTTTTACTACATTTTTCTACCTTTAATAGCTAAGCAGAAAATAGTCAAAATAATGCATTGCGAACTAAAAAACGTAATGTATATTTTCTGCTCACATTACTAAAGGAAGCACCTGAATAATACAACAGTATCTATAAACAAGTCGACAATTCTCAAAATCCTCATACATTTCTACCAATTACGGGCAAACGGGGAACCCGAATATTTCGCAGCTCTATCGATCCACTGCACCCAACTTGCATTGCTTGCAGTAATTTATATCCGAAGGGGCGCTTCCTACTTTAACAACCACCCTTATTTGGACACCCTTTAGGTACATTTTTGCATAGAAAGGGGGTTACAAGGGGTTTGACCCACGTGTTTCACCCATTATTGCGTGATCCTTTTTTATAGATGTTCAAATGTGTAGGAGGTGAAATTGTAGTCAATTGAATTTGTTCAAACAGAAATGGAGCTGCTAGAAAAATGTTTGCGGTTTTCTATTTGTTTTACAAATGATACGGAGAAACGGATTGGTTGTTTGCTAAGTTAATTTTAACTTCTTTGTGACCTTTTTAAAAAAGTTTGAAAAATGAGAAAGGCAGATGTCCTTATTATATTAATAGCGGCTTATGAATGCTAGGCAAAAGCCTCTTTTTCAGCTGAGAAAGAATGCACATTAATTAAATACCCATATTAACCTAAAATATTGAATACCACTGAATATACTGCAATATTCAGGCATTCCCGATCAATACGGCTGTATAAATAAGGTAAATATTTTGCGATGTTGTCAGCCAATGTTCTTCATCATCACCTTTCCTCGTTCCTCTTTATCATTATATTTATCAAACACAAATAAAAAGAAAGTACGTATATAAATAGTTGTCATGAGCAACGAGAATACATTACCTGTTAAGTAAACAACATTGTTATTTATAAGACTTTGTATAACAGTAAATAGATACATGTGTTCGCTTCCTACTGTGGTTCCCGTTTCCTATTTGTAATCTACATTAATATCCGTTAGTCATAATGTTTGATTTCCGATTGCGGAGACATTAGTTTCATAAGACTGTTTATATATTTCACTCTTCATGTATTTCATAATAAACTATCGTATCTAATACGATGATATGACTTTCTTTGATTTTATTTCTATTATTTTTCTGTCTGTTTCTTGTTTTTCGAAGTGTTATGTTATGCTTTCTCAATACTCCAAAATTTTATGTTTGGAAGTTTGATATAATTTGACATAAAAACAATTTCGTCATCGCCATCAACAATAGGTGTATTGTCTTCCCACTGCGCGACCTATGTTTTTCCTTTTCTGCATGTCTTATTGTCGATCTTTTGCCATTCTCATTCAGATTTGACTCTTAACCTTTTCATAAAATGATCGACCCATAAAGTTCCCGGGCGACAAACGCTTATCATGCCTTGCCTAAAAACTATTTTTACAACGGAAAACACATAAAACTTTCTCAAGTAAAATAAAAGCTATGAAACGTGCTATCGCCTCAAGTTTCTACTATCTAACAAGTTTGCCACCAAAATTGGCGTGAACGAATCGTGTTAGTTCGAGCCCTTATCGAGTACAAATACGAGTTGGAATATCAGTTGCATAGTAAGAGTTACGTAAACTTCGACATCGATATTCACAAATATATCTACCGAATATTAGTTTCCATATCTAGTTCCGTATCTGAAATACATTTGAGAGGTATTCCACGAGGCAGGATGAGAGTAGGTATACGTTTGCGAGGTAGTTCTTTGTAAAAGGTCGGTTAGATGTCTTAGTCTTAGGTCTTGCACTATTGGCTCCATTATTTTTTTTCCTGACCTGTAGCACTTTAGCACTGCTGGGCGAAGGGATATCCATACCCCATTTCCTATATTTGCATCGTGAAAAAATTATAGCGAAAATATTTATACCCTTACCGGAATTTCTGACAAAATGTTTTTTGGAAGTGGCTCTGGTATGAAGCCAGGTCCATTTCACATTGAGTTTGGTTTATGGTATAATGGTTTATAAACAGGTACAGGTAAGGGATAACTAGAATGGTATTATAAGAACTCTGATGAACATAACTCCAGAAACGCTACACAAAGTCAGTAACTTCTTTAAAACAGTATGAAATAGTATCAATACAAACAAATACTACATTACTTTACCAAATTAAAAACCTACTTTCCCAGTTAAAAAAAAGTATATTCAATTACTATTTGCCTTGTTACACGGCACTCGAATCGTTCGTGCTCAAACGAATGCGGCTCCGACCCCACAATACTCGCTCTCATATATTAAACAAACAACCCGGAGGGGCACAACCGAATCAAATAACTTATTATTACTTTAAATTTATCTGATTTTATCGACTTTTCTTAATATAAACTTGTATATATTGTCTAAATCGCTTTTGTTTTCTTCCAGGAAATGCTGTTGGATTCAATTCGGTAAGTTACTTAATTACCTACAGCAAAAATGACAATAGGTGTCGTGTTTATTAATTAATGAATAGGAGAACATCTTTAATTAAACCGTAAACAACTAGTCTCTAATCTTCTTAATGTTACCTCGAGGCCAACGAAATTCCCTTTGAAAATTTATACAAACTTAATAAGAATTTAAAACTCTTAGCAACTCAACAACTTTGCTCGCCCCAAATAAATGTTTTTGTTTTCTTTTATATTATTGTTTTCGAGCTTTCGATTGTTAAGATAACCAGCCGAAAATGTTAGGGTTATCTTCCTGCTAAATTAGAAATTCAAATTGTTATAAAAGCGAATATTAATTTTGATGTTAAACAATAAACTATTGAAACTGGATACTGTTGTGCGCCGATTCAGAATCTCGTTCTGTTAGAAAGTCATGGTGCTATATGAGATGATATTGCCATCTCTTTTACACGTCACCCTTTGATATCTAGACGCCCATTTAACTCTATGTTATTTTCTTTGATCTCAATAACATAATTTCTTTTGGTTTCGATGTTCAATCTTGCCTTTATACCTAATGACTCTAAGAATTATAATTATAATGATAAATATTTGGCAAACGGTGTCCGCCTACGGCAATCCGTTAAATTTATGCTAACATATTCAATTTTTTTCCATTTAACAAATAAACATTTATGGTCGTTCTGTGTTTGTTTAACTTGAACTTTACTCTCATATTTTGATTAATGAGCATGTTATTGCCTATTAGTATGTTATTTAATTGTTAAAACCTCTTTTGAGTTTAGACTTAAGTTAAGAGTTAAGACTTAATACTTCGACTAAGAGACCGTAACAGAAATTCAATTGAAAACAAAGAAGAAAAATAGTTTCACTGGATTACAAAAAACATTCACTAGGTACGGTTTTTACATATACATATATGAAGTTCAATTTATTAAGATAACAAATTCACTAAATACACTTTAACTCAGCCTTACAATATCTTGAATGTTTTTGTAAAGGAAAGCCAGTTAAAACGGCAGTTATTTGCGTAAGTCCCTAGGCCTAGATCGATTAATCATTTCTAGGTTTTCATCTACAGGCTGTAATGCAAATACTATGTTTTTTTTTCGTATTTAAAATTTCGCCAATTTTCTCCAAAAAAGTACTCTCATTAATTATTTATCGCTTGAACATTAGTCTTCATAAAATTATAGTCTCCAAAACAAAATATCACCCGTAGAAAGTTTTATAACCTAATCCAATCCTTTTTTTAGGAATAGTTCATTCTTAATGGCCTCGTGAAATAAGTGATCAATTTCCGTTAAAAATCTTCACATATTTGTATCACATCTTGCACAGTTAACATAACTGAAATGATTTTAGTTATCCTAACCGTAACGTTTCTTAACCATTGGACCTCAACGATTCTCGGCTTCCGTCTAGGGGCCTACAAAAACCCCCTCACGCTATGAATGGCTAATTGATAGAGGGGGGAATAAGTATTACTCTATAAACCGGTGATTTTCTATACAACACACTCGTACACGGTTCACGAAGACAAATTATGTTTTAATTGGTTAATAAGTGTGGCTACACTAACTTTGTTTAGCATATTATGTGGGTTGTTTCAATTTGGTAACGAAATTGTAATAATTGGATTTCCGAAAACCCATTATTTTTCTATTAATATAGTAGGTGTATTTTAACATTATAACTATACTGCTTAGTTCCTCGTACATGAAGCAAGTTAAACACAGTAACTTTAGACGAATTTAATTGTTTACACTTTCTTTCTTTTATTAGGGAGACTCGCAAACTTCCATTTTTAATGGAATTCTAAAAAGTACTTGTGTAACAAAAGCTTTAGATCCAAACGGTCCAAGTTCAACAGTAGCCCGTAGCTGTCATATTAAACTTTTAAAAGCGACTGCAATCTATCGAAGATTGCTTCCTCTTTATCCACCTAAACGTTCGTACTTCTTGCTATTAAATTTGCAACAAATCGTAATAATGCAATTCACAATCCAATTTACGTTCGAATCCTTTCTATACAGACATTTAGTTGGCCTTAGAAAGCAACGCACTGATTAATTAAGGGCTATGTCACACTGTGTTACACTGTCGCTGCGGCGTCCCACGTTGAAAAATCTGCGGTATTTACTTCTAGAAAGCGCGCTGCGGTTGCGCTGCGTTGCTTCTGCGGCGCCGCTTTACAGTCTACATAAACTACGTCTTAGCGGTGAGCTCGAGCGCCAAAGACAACCTGTGTAGCATCCCCCTAATAGCCAATGTAACATCTGCGACCGGTCTTACCTACTGTTACACATTTTATATGTGAATTTAATTTAAATAGTCAGTGAGAATGTGTCCAAACAGTAACTTGAATGAATGAATCGTTGTTTTTGTTACCGTTCTTAGTCCCGTAAAGAGCATGTTACCATTCTGAGGTACTATTAAGATCGCATTCGAGATAACTTACATGTTCTATGATATTTTTGAGGTAACAGCAAAGTTTACCATTTTCTGGCTTCGCACCAAATGCGTCTGGTACGTCCTCAATGTTCCTACTTTAGCTTGTAGTTAGCGTCAGATAAAAGATTTGTAACAAACATTTTCCTGTGTAAAATTCCGCACTGGAAATTCTTTAGAAATTCAAGAAGGAATTTATAGTGTACACTTGAATTTAGATATAAAAATACTCTTCGTTTTTGTCGACAACACGGCTGTGATACTTCGACCGGATATTTAATTTATTTTCTTACCATGTAAACGGCGATTCAGAACAAGTTTATTTTGTTCCGTAATGGCTTAGCTACCACTTTATATTCGAAGCAGGAAATAAATGCGAAAGTTTTGCAATTGTACTCTGGAATACTCTGGATGAACGTACTTCCTTTCTAGTAATAATAAACATTAAAGTGATTTGCGCGGTGGTTAAGTGCTCGACTGACTTGAGAACTCTCGTCCTAATCCCTAAGTGTTTTAATTTCGATCCTTCTTAAAATATTTGTTTGGCTTACAAACTGTTGTTTTCCTTTGAATTTTGTTTGGAAAAGTCAAATTTTCTATCAAAATTCATCAAATTTTCAGTCTCTTAACTAGCGTCATAGATATCTTTTGTATTGCAATACTTTTGTCTTCAACAACAGCTGTCTCATTGACACAACATTTTCCTCGTCAACGTCAGAACTCAAGATAACAAATAAACAAAGCTACATATCAATAAGGAAGCGAAGCCGTTTTCTCATTGCGAAACAGTTGAAACCATCATACACCACATTGTTTGATACAACATTGCGTCTCGTTCAAACAATAGCTTTTTAGTCACGCCTTGAAAACTTTTCAAAGCTATGCAACATTTATGTACAACAATCGACAACCAAGTAAGTACATACTTACATTCATACTAAAAACACCTTTATCTCTGTACAATAAAGTGAATTTTCCCTTTATCGTTTTCCCTAATGTGCCGTACTGAAATGGTAAGCGCGCACGTGCGACTTTTAATCGCTGTTCTTGAGTTTCTCATATCTATGCAATTTACAGATTATTAAGTAATTAACGATTACTTTTAACTAGCGTTCAAGTCGTTTAAACCTTAATGCGTTTGTAACATGAATCATTTTGAAGTACTTGAAAGGGATTGGGATCGAAATGTTGTTTACCTAAATAGAGGCTTAAATTTTACTTCACGTATGAAAAGACAGATTAAAAAATATATGGGCTTTGCAAGAAAAAGATTTACGATTACAAAATTAAAAGAAAACAAAGTAAAACTGTCGTTTAAAAAAGTGTAATGTTGACAATAATGAATGTTGTCTTGGAAATCATTTGACATCGTTAGTAGGGTAGTCCATTAATCGCAGTTTGTTTGTAATATTCTTGTTAAACAAATTCTATTTGAAAGACTAAATAAAAATCAATAAGATCAGTGTAGTTTAGCCATCACCTCTACAGTACCTCTATCAGTCTACTTTCCACGACCTGTTCAAAGCGTGAAGCCATTCCGAATAGCCCAACCTTTTGTTACAGACCTTTTTAAACAGTCCAATTTTACTGCAACGTGACCGATCCGAATATCTGTACAATAATCGTTAGTTTGCGTTATCCGTAACAGTTCGCTCGCACGCTAGCTTTCGATACATTAGAGAGAGGTTACTATCGAAATCCATTACTCGCTGACCAAGGACTCGACAATATATAGCTGTGTTTAAATAGGAATGTATATCGAAACCCTTTTTGTTGTCATTAATGTAAATGGATTTGTAATCAGGAATGTATTCTCTGTGGCACGCCGATGGAAGGTGTTAATTATACACAGAGGGGTCCTAATTAGGTACGGTGTTTGATATTTAATTGTTTATGTTTATTTAGGTATATTTAGAGGTTATTAGAATCCTCTGAGAAATCACCAGGGATATTGTGGAATAAGATCGTGGCCACGATTCAACTGTCAAAAATAACAGTGGCATGAAGGAAAATTGACATGACAGTTATATCGAGGTCGCGATCGTTTTACATAAAAAACCGTGATATAATAGATAACCATGTAATGTGAAATATACTACTTATACTTCTATAGCAACAATTGTGACAGCATATTAAAGATGAAATCGTACCCAATCGGGTATTATTTATTAATAGCTGTAGAATACATGAGGATAGGTAGTGTGAGATTCCTAACAAGGGTCTCGTTTGTAGCAATACCCAAACTTAAACTATCAATAGGTAAATGTACATAAATTATTTAGTTGTTGAGATGGCTCTTAACCTACCCGTCAATCTGCGCATCAATTAGGTACTCACACGTTTATGTAGCAATAGGTACTTAAACAAATATTATTAGACTAGAGTCCCGCCCCATCTTCACACGGGTGCAATAATGATGTGCACACGGGTTCAATACGATACAATATTATACACATAAATCTTCCTCTTGAAACATTCTGTCTATTAAAATATACATAGATATAGAGACAGACAAAGGTAAGCGAATTTATTCCATAATATGTAGTAATACTTGATTTTACCTGTGGAAATCGGCTATCTTTGCGAAAAATTGTCATTTCTTTTAGGTATCCCGTAATAACATCAAAATCGGTTTGAGGTTGAGTCGCAAAGTCGTAACAAACGAATTCACAATTAAATCATATTAAATATGATTTAGTTACTTGATCTAAAGCTACCTAAGCCTAATCTTATAAATGTCAAACTGCATAACTGACCCCAAGAGAACGCTTACCAGTGTTAATCCACTTCCAATAATCTAATTGCAAGTTTGAACGCAGTTAATTGCCGAGGTGCTTTGAATCACTTTAAGTACCTACCGTGTTAGTTAAACGTAGTTTCTTTGACCTGGTATAATTATGCAGTATTTAGCACTAGCTGACATGTGTTTAAATCGTTGGGCGTTATTTTTAGGGCTAAAGTACACACAAATAATGGGAATTTTTATGATATAGAAATTATCTAAAATCGGTTCCGTAGATCCAAAGGTACCGTCTTATACGACACAATCTCTCAAACGTAACCCTTTTATAATACAGGTAAACATCATGTCTTTACTAAAATTGTATATTATACAGCTTTAAAAACTTAGGAGACAGACTAATGTGTAATTGAAATGAAATGTTAGGATTTATGTTCGTCCATTCAGCAGTTAGGATTTAAAGAGCATATTTCTTAAGATTGCTAAACGTGCAAACTATTCGTCAGATCAAAAGGCTTGCCTGTGCATTTTACAGGTAAAAGGTCATCCTATATTTTGCTTCAAAGATGGATTCTAACTTATTACGGGGCGTTATGGAAAATGTTACAAAGTGAACATTTTTGCAGTCAGGAAGAAGATGCAGACACGTTCGTTCCGGTTTCCACCTGAGGTCTACACGTAAGCTTGCTTTGAAGATATTAAAAGAATGGTTCCTAGCCACCATTATTATGAAAGACATGAGTATTACAATTTCATAGTGGTTAGTTAGTTCTAACGTGTGTGGTACTCCACTCCATCTATTTGCATAGAAAATAGCTTAATAAAACTATCAAAACATGAACTGAAGATGTGTTGATGATTCTCCACATTTTATTAGTCGCAGTGGTTCGATATAAAACGACGATAAACTCTATAAATATCGGGTCTGTTAGCTTCAATGGCCACCCTCGACGCCGCTGTGACTCATAGGGGTAGAACCAGTATTAATAAAGCCGTGTTTGATATTTAATATTATACAAGACAACATGAAAAGAGAAATTTCTCTCTTTTTATGTTGTCCTTGTAACGTGTAATCGATTTGGACCAATATCGAATTTGTACTTGTATTGAATTTGTTACGATGTACTTGCAAATGGAGAATTTTGCGTTATAAAGTACGTTGGACACTTGTAGCTTTTGTTTTGCGGTCTCCTCTTTCATTGCTATTAATCGATCGTATAAAGGTACTTTGATCAAATTGTACGGCGGTAGTGAGTTAATGAATTGCAAGCTATCAAAACCATTTGCTTAATAATAGACCAGGATCAAAAAGGAAGTCTTTCCCCCCCAAATAACCCCCTAAAAATGCAAACTTACGTGACATGTCATCATAAACTGCCGACCGCCATTTCCTGAATGTTGGCTGCACCTGTATTGCCAATATCAAGGGCTACGTCATCATTTCGATTATTCAAATGCTTTTTATACGAGGGGCTGTGAGGGTAGGTCCGGGCGTTTGACAAATTGCCCTGGAGCCAGACAGGGGGCTGTTTCTGTGCGTGTAACTTCGGGGGTCTAGTCTTAGGGAGTACATTTTTCAATATATTGTACATTTTATTAGGTTTTATACTGCTGTTCTGTAGTAGATTATGTCTTTGTTCGAGGCTTTAAACTTGAAATTATGAAAACCAAGTGTTATATTTTTATTTGATCCTGTAGGTAAAACGATGTAGTGATGACAAAGTGCGTACATGTATTTGTATTTTTTACAACAGACATCTATTACTGGGTAAAAACAAAATCGAATATTTATGTAAAACAATTTGAACGCAAAAAACGTTTAAAACAATAACATGGTCGTAACAGAGTGTGGTACACGTATGCATTAGAGCATTTGCAATTCTATGAAATGGAATTGGTAGTAACACTGTCCTACTAAAGCGATTAGGTACAATCGTTTTAAAACCATTTTTATTCTATTATAGTGGTGTAATTTAAAATTAAATAAACATCCAGCAGTATGTCGCTAAATTGTGTTTGGAAGCACCAGTTAAGAGCAATTTCGAAGTATCAAACAAAAAAGTTTATTTTTGGGAATTTAGCTAGTTCTATATTATTTATTACCTACATACATTATATATACGATATCTAATAGAATCATTCTTATTCGAAACACATCAAGGTAACCAAAAATAGCGCTAAGTACAAAGTAAGTGATAAAGTTTAAACAGCATTAAATTAACATTAAGTAACACAAACTCGTAAATCTAAAGACCTTCTTACCGGAAGGTTTACATTAAGTGCTTAACTTACAATGAATTAAGGAAGAACTTTTATTTATTACTCCTACCCTCACTTACCACAATTTGTTTCGTCGAATAACTTCTTATTTTACCTTCTAGATTTTGTTTACGAGGTTTGTTCGTTCTAACTAAACAAAGGCCTTTAGTTCCTCACTCCAGACTGTCGCGACGGCTTCAAGCTTCCCCGTGTTGTCCCGGTTCCCCTCACTCCCCTCTTAAACAGACCCTTTTCTATTAGAACTTACAACTGACGATATCGAATCTTTCTACTCCAATTACAAAGTTCATTTTCGTTTGAAGCCCAAATGTAATCACTGACATTGACGCCGAAACAAAGGAGGTTGATCTTTAATGTAATGATGTTAAGGGTTTTTGTCTTGTTCTCGCAGTGCTTCGAGTTTAATGGAAAATTGTAGTAGGTGTGCCTCGTGGCCCCACGGTGGGCGCCAGTTATGAGGTGTCGACTGTGTCGAGGGACAATTTATTAATACCGAACGTTTGTTAACACTTCCTTCGGCAACTTTGTTTGTTTTATAACGAAAATTATTGGAAGCAGCTGTTTCATTTAACTTAGGCTTTGTTGTGTCTAAATTGAGTTCAAAATTGACAACAAATAAGCCATTTTCCTCAATCGAAATCGCAATTCCTTTCTATGCTATAATAACAGATAATTCGCATTGAATTTAGATAAAGTGTATCATTAAAATCTATAATCCAGAGAAAGTAACGACCATATTACCTTCTAATAATAATAACCGTTATAATATGTAGTACAAACTGAAATATTGAAACGTTTTTCCTTATAAGCTATAAAGAACTTTCTATTACCTTCGCAATATATTTTGTTACTATCGATTCGGAAATACCTTGAGTATACTTGGCCAGACAAGCTTCGGCGTTTTCCTCAAAAAACATTGTTTCTCATTTTTTTTTCACGACTTTCAAAGTTCGTACTTTTAATGCAAAACGTTGTTTTTCTTTTATAGAAAAAGAGCAATTAAATTATAAAGTTCTTTGTTACTGAAGAGAATATTGTAATTATTTATTAATTACTTACACAATCATTCCGGTTTCTTTTTTACTGTGTGGGTCTTGCGTCAAGATTTTTGAAAGAGGGGAAAACGTTGGAGGTCCACCTGTGGGACCTCATATACGCAAAAAAGTAGTTTTTTTTAGGTACCCGTTTTTTTTAAAGTTACTTCCAAATTAAAATATAAAATTTATGGGATAGTCGGTAGCACTTGTCTTATGATATTAGAACAACAAATCATAAACCGAAACCAAATTCATCCATGAAAAATGCCGTACAAAGGTTTACGCTATATCAATGTATCAGAAAGTACCTAATATAAACGAAGATTTCGTACCACTTCTGATAGTAAACTAGTCTACCTTTTGCTAGTATTGTAAAATATGTCATTTTATTGTATCTGAAATAAGCATCGCATGAAATACGACTAGCACCGTCGGTATCCTGTGTAGTGCGGCAGCCTGTTCAGAATTGTAAGCAGACTGACTATTCCTTTAGCTCTTGAAGAGGAACGAAGAAAAATATATCTTTTTATTCTTCTATCTTTCTTTATTTTTGACGTCCAACTGGCTATCTACCTTCAACGTCTCTTTTAAGTTTTATAACTTTATTAATGTTAAATTCAACGTCAAGCAGAAAGCAAACATCAAATCTCGATACTTGGATAAAACTAGCTACAGATTACAGATTAACTTTTAGAAATAACACCTTTAATGTACCTATTGTTTCCTTTATCTATGCCATCATCATTAATACTCAATTCTTTATTAGTATTCCACATGTTTTACAGGTACATTAAGGTGCTAAAATATCTCGTCGGTGCAGCTCTTTCCAACTCCCTCTACTTCGTGCCAATCCTTGGACCTCCTTGTACGTCCAGACCTCGATCTTCTCTTTCATTTGTGAAATATTCAGCCCACCTTTTTATCTATGTCAGCCAAACAAAAACGTACAAGTTTAATGACTGCTCTAATTTGCTTTCATATTTTCAGGCTGATATTCATTTCTACACAAATTCCCCGTTACCCCTAATACATTACCCTTGATATGTGGAAGCCAGTGACACGGTTAGATCAGTCATTTGCCTGCCAAACGCCAAGCAAGACCCACTTGAACGCCTTTGATTGTTCGGCAAAGTTAAATCGAGTGTAACATAACTTGTAAATAAATGAGCCGGCGTTTGGTCTTGTGGTTTAAGGATCGTTGAACGTCTTTTATATTGTACAGGTTCATGATGAGGTGTTAAGAAGATGGGGGTAGGTCATGAGTGATTTATTGTATTTGAAAAATGTTGTTACCTTTGGATTCTTGTAGGCACTATACACTTTTGAGTAGCAAAAATGGTTTACCGTTTCTGTCCCAATATTACGAGTATAAATGCAAAAGTTAGTGATTATGGATAGATGGATGAATGTTTCTTTTTCAAGCTTAAACGACTGGATTAAAATTTTGATAGACAGTTATTTAAGCGGGATTTTCCCCCACAATTCTACTGTACATTTTTACAAGTTTAACATATTATTACTACGAAATCGGATACTCGAACGATACATAAGCGAATCGGTTTTCCAGAAAATACCAACAATTTTAAAACAAAATTTCATATTGCATTAATTTTCATCAAAATTTCAAGTATGAGGTGTTACATAATTTTCCATATGATGTTGTAGGTCTAATTAACACGACCGCAATAAAATGAACACGGTGTTTTAACCGCAAATAACTGAATATTACGCTGTTTATTGGTTATTTCCTGCGCGACGGGAACTAGGTGAACCGAATTATTAATATGCTGTATTTTTTGCGAACAGAACGTGTTATTTGTAACTCGATGTATCCTATAATCGTTTTGGATATTCAGTTGTTTTTATATTGTTATGACAATGGTTTATAGAATAATTGGTATTTTTTTTACAGTACTCTCTGCTGTGACGTTCAGCCTATCACGGTATCTAGTCCTCCTTATCGATTTCGATAACGGTGACCCATAGCAAATTCACCTCCTCACCTCCTAGCGGGAGCCCTGAAGTGACTGGCTAAACCGAGTTTGGATTTAAAGACCACGGTAATACCTTTAGAGCAATATTTTAAGTCAGTAATGCGAACTACGCATCATACGTAAACTAGGTTTTATAAACAACTTATTGAATTAAACTCCCAAACAAATTAAATCCATGCTAACAAAAGTCTTTCACCTACCGAAAAACTGTAATTACAAAGCCATACCTTCCACTCCTTAATTACTTGCCGGATTTTACCGGTAACACAAATACAGTCCTAATTTTCCCAAGAATCCCTTAGAGAAATTACTCATGTCAAAATATTCCGTGTGTCTATCAGTCTGTCTGTTACGTACATTTTAATGTGACACAGAAAATCACTGTAGTTAGATGTCTTCCTAATTTCGAGTATGTACGAAAATAATTTGGGTCTTAAGTGATTAAAATTAAGAAAGGTGTATTTAATTAAAATAGACAAATTTACATTTATAGTATAAAACTAAAATTTTTATATTTACAAATTTGTTTACTTATACATATAGGTATAGTATACATTAGCTTAAAAAAATGCATAAAATTCGTTCGCATCATTGCCGGCCGAAAGTGTGCCGAAAATGCTGTTGGACTGCCACTTTGGATGGCAATGCCATTTTCATTGTTTCGTAATAGTTTTATAGATGTATTTAATAAACTAGTAATGTCTATAGCTATATAGCGTATCGTCCAGTTTAAATAAAAGAAAAAGTAAAAATCTACCATTATTTTTTTGCTTTTTTTTTAATATTCTGTTTTAATGTGGTTCATTTTCGGTTTCTTTAAGATGCCCAAATCATCTCTATATTCGAAAAAAAATAAACTAATTACTTACAGGAAGCTATTAATTTTATATCTACGCCAAATACCGTTTGTTCAACCAGGCTAATATAATTGAATTTCATAGGAAACAATATTATTATCGTTAATTGAATCAAGAGAATTAGCGCTGGATCTTAGTAATAACTCTTTGTGACATCTCGTTATATGTGATACCATTTTAGTATATCTTTCTGGACTAAATGTTTTAATGGTCGATTAGGTAGTCTTAGAATTAAAAAAAAAACCAGTTCGATTCCCATCCAGGACAATTGTGTGATGAGCGTGATCATTTGTTCTGTCTGGGTGTATTTTATCTAATACATGTATGTATTTAAAAGTATGTAAGTTTCATTATCAGTTGTCTAGTACTCATAATACAAGTTCTTGGTTTGGAACTAGATGGCGTTGTGGGAATGCTAACGAATATTATTATTATTTGATACGACTACCAAAAATATGTACCTACCATACATTAATTCTCTCCATGTTCTAAGACATTTCTCTCATAAATAATTTGTACTTGTCATTTGAAAAATACGAAAGTGGAAAGTGTAGTGTAATTGCGCGTGCTGACTTGAAAAAGAACATATTAAAAACGCAGCTACCCAAGGCAAAGCTGTTGAGGCAAAGTTGAAAAGTGTAGCGTTAGCAAAAGACGTTTTATTGAAATCACTGTAATATTTTTTTTCCTAGCTTTTAGGACACTACAAGCTAGGAAGTGGAACACTACTGCTGGGCGTAGGCCCCCTCCAAGTCCTTCCACGATTCTCTATCTTGCACCGCTTCGAACCAGTCCTCGCGGTGTACATTTAATTCATCTCGCCACTGTAATATTACGAAGGCAAAAAATACGAGTTTGTTACCTCTTCATGCTCAAACAGCTGAACTGATTGTGATGTAATTTGGTATGGAGTTATTACTATATTAGCTACTTTTTAACCTTCTGCGTTAGAGGGACTAATGTTTTTGCGGATATAACCGATATTCCCGCGGACGATGTGGCGGGCAACAACTAGTATTGTTTATATTTAAAATTATCCGTGTATTTCATTTTCTCTTACATTGCAGTTCATAAAAAAATCTCTTTCTCTATAAGAATTATTTAACGGAACTATTAGCATTGACGTATCTTCTCAATCATGTTAATTAAAAGTTGACGTGACGATAGCGATCTTCACGCATCGGTTGGTGAAACTTGCATTAAATAAATATGTTTCATTCCAGTTAATTATACTATTCATTTGTAACACAGAACTAACTTAAGATATAATATAACACATGAGTTAAAAAAAATAACATGTACAATCTAAATATTATTTAATCTTTTCAAAAATAAATGAATCATCTATCAATGTACGTGTCGTAAATACCAAACCAATAAACACATTTTTGTCCTATAAAACTGAACATAAAAATCTAGAAATTTATTTTCGTTACGCATTTTTTTGCTATCGTCCCATTGACCCATATAGACGGAGACATAGTCGGCTCATATTGATTTTTCCTGTCCGCACGTGTATTATACTTTAAATGAACATATTAAGAACTATCCCTCTGTGTAATTATATTGTTAATAGGTTATGTAACAAAGAGAATTAAAAAATACTTTGTAGTTATTTGTATCCGTTTAATTCATAAAAAGGTGTTGTTTAGTGAATGCAATGAAAGAAATAAAAGCGTATAGAATTATTGTAGACCAATAAAATGTAGAATAGGTGTTTTAGTTTAGTATTTGATTTATCACCAGTTATTTCCAATATTACGTAAAACTAATTATTATGTTAATTTGAAATAAGTTTAGTAAAGTGAATTTTAGTAAACTTATGAATGTAGGTAATGGTGTAAGAAAAGCAATATGATTAAAGTAAACGCACATTGGACAGAGTCGTTCGCGCCGAGTCGTTAAGATCGAAAAAAGATTTCAGAATACTGTAATCCAAAATTCGATTCGAAATCGACGTAGCAGTTACATATGTCACCAGTACCATATCCACGTTATATAATCTGTTTAATTAATCAGTGTTTTTCCTTGTTTTGTAAGTAAATAGGTCGAGCATGTTACGTAAGCCCGAACACGCGTTCGGGATGATTCTTAATCTCAAATTATTTAGCCAACAATGTGAATAAAATAATACAATGACAAAGGTTTGAGGTTGTGTGTGAAGGTTTTCTTTCAGTACTTGAGCATGATTTTTTTATAGATGATGCTGCTATGTAAAATAGTTAATTTAAATACATTCCAAGTTTGAAGAATGACGTTGATTGTAGAAAAACCTCTGTTTTCTTTTTAATTTTGTAATCGAATTACTGTAATTGATGAAAAATCGTTCAATTACCAAGTTAAATAAATCTCCATCTTTTTGGTAAATGATATCGCTTATCAATGATATATTTTAGTTTAGTGGTTTGACTATGGGTGAGTCCCATATACATTTGTAGTTAGTATGTAAAGATGTGAATTAACATATGTTACAGAGAATAGTAGGTAGGTACTTATGATTTGTTACGGTTGTACCTACGCTAGTTAATCCCATTATCCTATTTATATCCTTACTTATAATACCTTCTTGCATTAATTGTAAGTGAACAATTACGCACGAGTAAGTCATTATCCCATCTTAATTTAACTCTGTAAAGTGACTTTACAAGTTATTACAGAAGTTTTGAACTACGATCACTTCAAGTTGCAAGTGTCGACAACTTCATTAATTAGTTACTTTGATAATTGGTCTGTTGCCTTTTTAATAACTTTTAGGTGCTTCGTCTTATTGGGAATCTTTCATTGGAAAGGAGAGATGTTATTTATGAATTTTATTCATCAGTTTCCGGAGGGCTGACGCAATTACTCTTTGATTAAAGTAATAAAATCACGACTATAACTGGCTGACAATCAGACAAACACGTTACTTGAAGTTTATTTACTTATTATCATCCTTAACGACTGTCACAAATCCCAATACGATACAGGCCCGTATCAAACACACTAATGAACGAATAACCCATTTTCGTCCTGATTTATACCCAAGACACTAGTAAACCAAGGTCTCGCGGTAAACTTAGAAGTCATCAGTTTCAAATATGCACGACATATTTGCATCCCTAAAGATTACGAAGGTGAATGACCTGATGTCCGAATCTCTTACCTGTTGCTTTCAAACGTCTGAATTATAAACTGAAAAGCGGATACTTGACTAACTATTCATGTCCTCGTAAGATGTCTTCAGTACCTGTATTATGAGCTCTCAAAACAGTTGTCCCTCCTGTTAAAGTGAGATACCGCTATGCAGTGTGATCCGTCATCTTGCTTCCACTATCGCCATGGCTCTGCTATAAGAGTTCCGTTTTACAGGCACTGAGCATTCAGCATACTTATGAAGGCTTTATGCCTTTGGCGTTTGCCGAGACGAAATTTGCGACTTGTAATATTTAGTAGTTTTGTTACCACTTAAAGAGATTTTGAGACGCTGACAACCGAATACTAAAAGGACAATCAGTTTTACGTCCTTGTTTAGTCTCATACTGACTATGGTATTGAAGCATAGGTAAAGAAGCACCAATAAACATTTAAGAATGTTTTAAATTAGGATTTTTAAGTGCTTGGGGCTGTTCTAAATATAAACAACACACTTAACAGATAAATTCTAAGTAAATTCTATTAATGGCTTGAAAATAATTGTCCCCATTTCCATTACTTATAGATATTTCCCCTGCGACGCCTAACAAGACTCGTGAAATGTTGTGACATGGTGTGTTTGTGATTGACAGAGGATTCGAGGAAATTCCAACTGCCTATTTCCTGATCTTGTGTCCAAAAAAGTACTTTTCTGATCAAAGTAATACCATATCTCTGATATACAATAGACAGCTTAATGTGTCTGAGGGAAAATTATGTTTTTTTTTGACACCTATCCCTGTCAGAGATGAAAAATCTAAGTTTTAGGTGAGTTTTAGGTAAATCTAAGTGTTAGAGATTCTTGCCAAGTGTTTAATTATCGTTAGGTATTAATATCTTAAGCCTTTGCGACTTTTACACTACTTGTATATTTTAGACAAGAAACAGGATTTATTCGCGATGTAATTCGATATTTCTTTTCTCTTGAAGTTTCGGCCGAGTTGCACCGACCGTGGTCACGGGTGTCCAAGATCCGTTTGTTGTCTAAAATATCGTTGGGTATGTTTTGCATTAGGTAGATTAAATTATCTAAAGAATTGTTTTGTAATATTTCAAATATCACTGAATGGTGTCAATTGTCGAAGTTGGTGTTACGGAGTAGGTAATTTGTTTTTTTTTAACGTTATGTAAAATACTCAACAAGTATTGCGAAATTCTTCTGAGATTTTCTTGATTGGTATTTACGGTTACGTAATATTTTTTATAAAATATTTTCTTGGTGATTATTGTTATCTTATAACCTTTGAGCTAGTATATTATTATACTGTAACACTACTGTTCTTTCATAATGCGATCAGTCCTTAAAAATACACCACATATAGGTTTGAACCGTCCTTGAATATGCAGTTCTGCATACAGCGGCCTACTTACAATGACCTCTCTAAGGTCACGCGACCTTACACAGAGGTCATGGTCAATGACACCGTAAACTTCACTATAAAAGCGGTAGGAAACCTTATGAAGATGAATTTGAAATATGTTTTGTTCGTGTCATTACACATTTTGATATATCAATGATATCAAAAGGTTTTAAGTTAACATTTGTAGGTTGTCGCTTTATTGTATTATTTTTGAGGGGGCATTGTGTTACTCATCATTCCCCTGCCCTTATCCCAATTATTACTATTTGGGGTCGGCGCAACACGTCTTCTAGACGTGTTGCTTAAAGTTTTGGCTATGGTTTTATAGTCGGCCGCCTGCCTGACACTAACCCTCTTTGGGAATGCGATTGTTGGTGGTTTACCCGCCACCATTCGGGTGACCCACGGTGCTTGGTACAGTGCACTGGGTCTTAAGGTCCATTAGTCGCCTTTTACGACACCCAGTGGAGGATATGGGGTGGTGCTATTCTTTATATCCGGACACCACACGGACATTGTGTTACTATGTAAACATAATTCCGTAAAGTAAAATTTTATACACTTGAAATATTTGGAGTTTGTTTTATAACAACACTTGTCCAGCCGAGTTCCTGTCGTAACACTATAGAGGATGTCGTCATACATTAAATATCTTTATCGTTCATGGTCTAAACACCATAGTGCCACTTTCCTTACTATAAAAACACACGCTGACATCGGCCTGTCAAAATATGGATAGAATTGGGCTTTAATCCTTGTATCGCGGGGTTCCACAGTCATTCATTTCACATGCACAAAGACACCCAAGCTTAGAACAAGCATCTATCTGTTCATTGCACAAGATCTGGTCCTACGCGGAGATCGAACCCGCGACACTTCGTTCACAGTGCTCGGCTATCCGTGCAGTCAAATAGGTACTTTGTCAGTACTGTTTACTGCAACCTCAGTTGTTGATTGCTATGTTGTTGAGAAGAGATGAGAGTTCAAACATAAACAAAACAGTATCTTCCGTGTCTATTTAAGGTTATCGTAATTTAGGACATCCAAGTACAGAGTATAAATAAAGTAATACATTAACACCATGATCTGTTTTCTCTTCTATAAATAGGTTCCAGTAATCCGTTTTATAAACTTCTTCATATGGAGTAGATTACAACATATATTACGTTCGTACAATCTTGTAGGCGTATTATTACCCGAAAGTAGTTGCGAGTTTGACGTCACGTTATACAACATAATAGTACACAATAAGTAGGATAATAATACAATGTTGACAATAGTTATAGTAGCAATATCATTTATCTCAATTCTCCGAAAAAGACATAAATAGTTTTCTAATGATATTCGATAAGATATGGGATTAGGCCTGTATTATTGATAAACTATTTGCCACCCATGCTAGTATAGTGTCAGAATCTATTGTGGAATATTACATGTTTAACCTAGCTATACCTATGTCTGGAAAGTGCTTAAAAGTCAGTCGTTTCGTCATCATTATCATCTCCGCCCCGTGAAGACGACCAGTGCTAGACAAAGATGTGCCAAAAATAAATTGTTGGATCCCTAAGAGATCATGGATCCACCTGGGTAAGATTAACTAACAACAAACCTTTCATTTATATACCTATTATTAACTTTTACAATGCAGAGAAAGTTGGTGTAGTTTCCTTAAAAATAATAAAGATCATAAAGAGGAAAAGTCCATATCCCCAAACACGCTATAGAATTTAGAATATTGCTTCACCTGTTCAAGATCAAGAAGCAACAAAACTATAGTTACGAAAGAACAATGTTTAGTTTGCAGTGCACCAGTTCAAACATTTATTCAAATAACAAAAGATAAACACTTATCTAATTGCAAAACCTAAAACTTATTAATCCATTACCGCACAAGATAAATGAGAAGCTAAATGCCACTTGCTACAAATTATATTAAAGTTTTCTTATGACTAGCTTGAGCATCTTGCTAAACATTTTACGAGATATTTCGGGACGTTCAAGAGCTGTTTGAGAGGTATAAAAGGCTTTGTTATGCACCTTAATGTTTTAGCTGCAAGAGCAAGATAGACTGGTGTTTATGGCGTAGGTACATTTTATGAAAGTTTTCGTCGGTTTCACTTAGTTGTAAATGTAGGTAAAGAAGATGTAATGTTTTAAATTTTGCGAGAGTATGCGTGTTGTGGTGGGATTTGGATATACCTGTGGTCAGGAGTGAGACTATTCCCCCTATAGCTAGGCTAAGAAGAAAATACACGTTTGAAATTGAAGGATTTGATATTTATGATTTCCAATTAATGTATAGTGTTTCAATCAGAATAACGCTACTACTTACTTACTGTCTTAAAATATGGATGGATTGTATAAGGAACGATATGAATGAAAAAGGAGTAAATGATAGTGTGACGTCTTATAAGGGAGAATGTAAGAAAAAAAACGTGTTGCGCTGACCCCAAGTAAATTGGGATAAGGGCAGGAAGATGATGATGTTTACTTACTGTCTTTACATACCGTTAAATGTTACCTAATCAATTACAAAAGACAGTTCAGTACTCGGTACTTGAACACAAGTAAACTAAACACGTAATTACCGCAAACCTACTCAAGTTACAAACCGTCATTATAAATCAATCTCTCTATAAAAATCTAAATACAAATTGTAGGTCCACAGTAGCAGTGAGACAGAAAACAGTAATCACTCAATCACAGTCAGGACGCAAATTGCCCCGGTGGAACCATAGTGCGTGGATCTGCGCGCGCGCCGCTGTGTAGCGCGTTTATTGGAAGATTGCCTCGGGGTGGGCAAAGTGTAGGAATGTGCAGTAGGTTAATTTTGGTGAGTTGATATATTTCCTAAACAGAGTAGGATTTTATTTTATTGAATAAGGCTTTATCTAAATACAGAATATCCATGTTCATATCTAAAATTATTTTAGGTAAAACGTTAATCATATGAAGTAGTTTATTGCACATTCTGTGAGATCAAAATATTAATTAGTGTAATGCGTTGTTTGCTAAATATGTACTTCATCTTTGTTTGAGAGTAAACTATGCAACGATTAATTGAAAAGCTTAGGTAAATTGCGTCTGTATCAGAAATACCTCACAGGAAAGTTCCTGTAAACAATCCTCGTTAAACAATACTCAATGTTCAGACTCAGTCCATAAAATACCTTCGATACAACGTAAATGCTTGCATGTACAAAGAAAGAAAAACTTATAAATACGAAGCACGAGCAAAGGATTTTCCGCTACGATTTTAGAATGGTACGGTCCGGGAAAGAGGTAATCCTGTTGGCTCACTGGATAAGCACTCAGCTTTCTTCACTGGTCGCGTTTTTGATCTCAGCTGAGGCATTATCTGAGATTTACATATGTAAACAACCCGACGAAATGTCGACAAGAACTTGAATAATTTTATTTAAGTTAGACGTTTAACCAAGAGTCGTAGTTCGAATTTTTTTCACCGAATTAATTATATTTAATTACGAATTATATATTATTTTTATCCGATCCGCAGCGGTTCCAGCGTATTTGTTTTCCTATCCTTTAGCGTCCCACTGCTGGGCAAAGGCCTCCCACAAGTCCTTCCACGATTCTGTGTCTTGCGCCGCTTTGAACCAGTCCTGGCGGTGTACGTTTAGTTCATTCCGCCACCGCTTTCTGGGCCGGCCTTGGCGGCGCCGTCCATCTGCTGGCTCCCAAATAAATTAAATATTATAAAGATAATTTTATTTAAGTTTTGAAAGTGAACCTTCTGTTCTTTCTTAGCTCTGTGCCGTCACTAATTGGAAGTTTACTACTTTAAGCGGTGACACGATATCATTTAATGTGTCTTAATGATCTGGGAATTAGGGAGAGGTTATATAAAAGCGCGCTTTAACTTGAGCTGAATGTAGGTGCGATAATGGTTTAATGGTCTAAGGATCAATTCATGCTACAGTAAAGTCCAAGCGCATTTTACTAAATAATTTAGCTAAGTAATCCTTTAACTACGCATGAGTATTTTTTTTTTCTAAAACGCGTAAATTGCGTGAGTATTACGAGTTGTTGAAATTAATTTACTTAAACAATTATTATTTACTTTTAAATTGACGTTTTAACACCCTTCTCTTTCTATTTTGCTCTATAGTAACAGTTGAACAAAATGCTCTAAGTTGAGTAAGTAGGACCATGAACTCAATAGACTATTTATTAAGTGACCTGTATATAACTCCTGTATAATATAATGGAAATAGAGTACCTACTCCCAATAAATTTGAGCTCTCACCGTCCCGGCTACGGTGGTGATAACTTGATAATATATTATGCATCTGGTACCGACAACTCCTTTGACAGTACGAATTAACATACAAATCTATGCTTAGTGTATATCTATAGTTAGGTATTACAGGTACCTTTATATGTATAGATGGGCTTAGCAATTTTTTTTCGTAGGAAATCATCAAATGACCTCGCCCGCTGCAGCGTGTTAGACTTTTACTGACTAAAACCCACTATGTTTCTCCTGGAGCCCTTTGAATGCTAGAGTCGCGGAATTCGCGGCGTCTTACGAACATCCGGCTGCCCCGACAGGCTCTAGCCCTTAAGAACCTCGCCAATTTGATGTTGTCTTAGGTTGAAGAAAAATCTTAAATTGACGTGTAGAAGTCGATAGGCTGTCATCTACGTAAAATGCAATAAGTCTTCTAAATCTAACACAATAGATTCTGATTTTTAAAATAGTTTATGAAAGTGCGAACAAAAAGAGATGTTACATTTATTTCTGTTTACTATTTATCTTTACGTTACAACAACTAACAGATGAACGATGTTCGTTCTATCATTTTCCACACATACTAGCTGTCTAACTGATGCAAAAACAGACAAAACAGGTTACAAAAACATTTCGAAATTTCAGACAGTACTCAAAACACGATAGATCATTTTGTATTTGTATTTCCTGATAAATTTGAGGCCGACTGGTTGGATGCCACTCAATTTTTTATACTGTACCCCAACGATGAATATAAATAACGTATTCACTCAATTCGTTATGATTTGTAGTTGTTTTGTTCAACCAATCTGCAATGGACTCGCTCGATTGACGGTATGTTGCGAAAGTGAGCTCTTCATTTTATTTAACTGTCAATATGGATGAGGATAGTCAATGTTTTTGCTGTCAAAATAGAATATGAATAAATGTTACAGGTTCTGTTTATATTTGGTATGCAAGCTGTGAATTTTTTGTGTGTGACTTTACACTAGGGTTAGTTGTTTTGATCTGAAACCTTACATAGTACACAGAGTGTCGTTTATATGTATTAACTGATATACTTCATGGAATATTAACTTTTGATAAAGTAGTCGTTATGAAAATGTTGCAATTGTTATAAAGATTTAAACTTAAGAACTTTTTATTATTAGTATAAAAAATCTAAACTGTAAATCATTACCCCCATACGACGACGTTTCTTAAGTATTAAAAAAGATTTGTATCTCTATTTCCTAGTTTTAAAAAATAATCCTTTCTCATGATTCGCCAACAACACGAAAACATGTCCTTAATCAATGACTTCGACCTACTTATACGTCAATAAAATCCGATTGCATTATCATTATCTATACTGCGTATGTTAGTGACGCAAGTGACGTAACTGCGTCTGTCGTAGGCGGGGTTCAGTTCTCGACCTTATTACTTGCGATGTTTTGACAGACAGCTGTAAAAAATACTCGTGTTGCCGTTAGACTTAATGGGCGAGCCAACCGGCTGATGTTATAGTTGCTTTTTTGTTTATGAATGAAAGAAAAAGTGGAAGTGTACGGTTTTTGCTTTTTTGTTGATTCTTTGGTTACTGTGTCTTAAGATAAGAGTAGACATGCTATAGTTGTTGTCATAAGGAACGAAAGATTATAAAATTGATTTTACAAATATGGTTGGAAAATTACAGCCACGTGTCCCAATCAGGATGTGAATATAATTTTGAGTGAGGATGACAAAAAAAGAGAAATCTATAGCTAGCTCTTATAAAAAAATCTTATTGTTTCTGATAATGTTACTAGTCTAAAAAGAAAAATCTTTAGAGTAATTCTAAAAACTACAATAAACAGTAGCTAAAATAATTCGCTGTATATTTCTAAACATGTGTGGTAGTTTGGTAGCTTGCAAATCGACAAATGGCCGCAAGGTACGGTAGAGCGACGATTTTCGCATGTACTATCGTTGATTAGGCAAAATGGCTTTATAGAGCTGTACAGCTACGGGCGTTCCGTTAATGTATGGAATGGTTCAAAATTGTTATCGTGAATTAGAATGCGCATAGGGGTTAAGTTGATTGTGTGTTCAAGTATACATTTATTTGCCGGTGACTGTAGGTGCACATACTTTGAGTAATAAATATAGATAAAAATACTTTTCAATTCTATTTCTTGTAAATAAACAATAGAAATAATCAAATACGAATTTTGTTGCGATTAATTAACCTTTGTGATTCTTGATCTTTGGACGCCTATACAGGTGTAATATGTGTTTTAAATGAAGAAGAACTTATTACTTTAATTCTACGGTATAATTACAGTTCTTAACCATTAATAAAATAGCTTCATTCATAAAATACTATTCCCACAGCAACAGTAATCTCGTGTCAACAAAGTAAGTACGGAAATGCGCCGTTACTCGATTATCGTATCCGGTGAACATTACTGACAATTCAAATACGAATTAAACTTTAACTCACAAGTAAACAGGAATTGCTCTAGGAACTTCACAAATACACAGGAATTACTCCAGGATTCCAAGTAAAAATAACACACAATTTATTAAACAAAAGTTCTCGGAAGTCGGTGATTGCAATGTTTACTTCAACACTTGACAATATCCACAAACGCTTTTATCTAACAATACAATTTTGCTTTTAATCTTGAAACAGTTCTAAGAAATCCACATTCTTTCGTCTTTGTCTGTAAACAAACTTGGGAAAGGTTTTACGTCACTGCATCTGACTTGTCAGTTGTCAATAGCGCACGTTGCATGCGTGTGCGCAGCTTCGGATGTGACGTCATGACGTCGCGACCGCTGTCTGTAGCGGTATTCACTCATTATGTGCCCTACATTCGTTGAGAGCAGACGTGTCTGATGCGTGACCGTTTGTTTCGTAATTTATTTTGTTTTAGAGTAACGTTGATGATAATTGCATTGTTATACCTATCTGACATGATTTAAGATTGTTTATTATAAAAGTACGGTTTTTTATAGAAAAAAACGCAGCACGTAAAGTGGCTTATAGATAGCTTGATTTGAAGTCATTACCTAGATAGATGTTTACTATTAAAAATACTTTTTTATAAACAAACAATGTCAGAAATAAATGTTGATCCAATAACAGAATTACGGTAATTTTGTTTATAAATAGACCACTTAAGGGATCATATCGTATGACAAATTATCCAGACACTTTATTTTGTTTTTCGACATTGTTTATTTTTTTTTTCAACAAAACAAAAATATCAATTTTATTTTGACACGTAAAATAGTAAAGAGAATATTATCTTGAACTAGATACAGATTTATAGACCAAGGAAGGACTTGGTACAACCAGCAACAAATGTCTATTAACACAATCAGGTTTTCAAAACACCCATACACAATCAAATACAAACTATACATACCTACTGTAAGGTCATGTATACCCTTTCATAGTGAGAAAAGATAAGTAATAGACATCTTAATACCCGTTGACATTATTGACTCAAAGCAAAATTAAGTAATCAGTAATATTAAAACTCACTTAATTTGACTGTAAATATCGCCCACGTGAGTAATGACTTATACGTCTGGGTAATGTATGTTATGGGGTCAAGATTCGACACCCACTCATTGAAATATTGGTCAGTAGTTTTTGCAATTTATGTAATAAAAAATGGTATGACACAAGATTGAAATTTTCTATCCAAGTTTTGGAAAATATGCCAGATGTGTGAAAAATCTTAAAATTGCGCTAAGTGTTATTATTTCCAGCATAAAATTAAATGTAGACTCTAGAAACGTTACTAAGCGCAGTCTAAAGATATTTCATTGGAGAAATCGAGAATTCGTATTCTTTAAAAGGAGTGATTTTATACAGAGGTAATTTTGCAAACAAAATTGTTATTGGTAAAAATGTATAAAGATTTCCTATTCAAAATTGCAACTGCACTTTACTTTCCACTCAAAAGTAACCAAGTTTCCACAACTTTGAATTTCAACCTAAAAATCCTCTCGATACTGAATACAAGCCATTAAAGGTGCCACATAAGTTGTTCACTCGTATCGGTTATAGTTATAACACTCAAATAACGTTCAATGAAGTTCGGGCCACCATACAATAACGTGTTATGAGCGTCAAGAAACATGGAAACGTCGTCTTGGGGCCGATCGGGGTTGAATTGGGCGGACGGGGGTGGTTCCTGTTCCCCCCCCCCCCCCCCAGACCATCCCCTATTCAAACCCCACTCCAAGCATCCCCTATTCCGTACCACCTTTGTCTCGTGCGTTTCCGCGTTTCGTATCCTGCGAGTTTCCCAGAATTGTACTTGTAGCTTGATATTTTAAATTGTATGTAAAATATATTTTTTGCTTTGCTCATGTTTAATTAGATGTTAAAGTATCAAAATGTTTTTCCTTAAAGAGATCTTTATCAAACATTTTATTTTCATCTCTGAATTATTCCGTTGCCTCTGTATTACATTTTACATTTACAGTATTTAAAGCTAAGAAAATTTCAAGTAATTCTTTACACCCACACGAGATTTAGCTTATTCTAACACCTTTATTCTTATTTATCTTTCAACAAAATGATACCAGAATCTTTCGGTATTCTTTCTCATTCATTAATGTCAGTTTCCTTTTCCAGTCTTTTACAAAGTTCATTACGTTAATGGCGCTAACACTAATTATCTCTTCAATCCTTTTTACTCTTTCAAGAGCCAATTTGATCTCAAAGGAAGATCAGACAATATTGTTTGTAAGGATTACACGAATAGCTACTTAAACAATAGGTACTTGTTTCATCCCAACCCTGATATTGGAAGCCTTTAAATTATGCTACATAATATTTTGAATCAATTAATAATCCAAGGGTTTATGGTATCGTGTGACAAAATAATGAAGTTTATTCACGTAATGTTATCAATGGCTTTACTGTTTCCCAGTTTCGAGGATCGGCTTTTAGTTTCAAATGTTTCAGATTTGCCTTTAACTTGTGTTTTAAACAATCCTATGGTTATGGTATTATAACTTTTAGGGTCACTTCTCGTTTGAAAATTTTAATAGAATGTTTTAGATAAATCACGTAAGGATTCAGGATAAGTTTTGAAATGTCAATTACGGGTACTTATAATTTGAAGAGATAAAGAAATTAATTGCACGTAGTGTGTGCATATCTTTAGATACATCTTCTGTTGCTTTAATTTCTTCGACAAATTCGTCTTAAATAAGCCTTCGTAACAACATTCTGTATATAGTAGTATCTATTCACACTTATGGAATTTCATTTCTTGTTTGTTAGTTTAGGCGTCGCCAGAGAAAGGCAAAAGGTAACATACCTTATCTTCTTCGCTAGCTACCAGTGTTTACTGTTTACCTACTTTCACTCTTAGTTTAGTGTTCTTGTTCTAGGTGACGGGTTTTGCTAGTCATTGTCTTGGATTCGAATCATGGTTTTCTTCGTTTTGTTTGGTACTTGTAATGGTAGTTGCAAGTTTCTTTTCTGGTGATTTGTTTTCCAGTCTTTTACACGTCCATCGATAACACCCGTTTGATAGTTATGGTAAAAAATATTTTCTCTTTTCTTTTTCATTGTTAAGGAAATTGGGGTCGTGCGTATCAATTAATATAAATTGTCTAGTATAGTGCAAATCACGACCATTTCCCTGATTCAAACGAGCGTTCCATCATCTTAATAACCTCTTACAATGCCCATGGGAAAAGCACGACCTGTTTAAAATTCATGAGTCGAATCAAGTGAGTGAAACGACTGGGGTATGTCGAGATTTAAGCAAGTACAAATCTATGGATATATTTTACACTTCTAGTAAAATTGATTTGGACCCATAAATGTAATGAATTACTTTTGAGTTGATATGAGTAGGTACCTTGAATTCATTAAGGGCGAAGTTTGATCAAATTTTTATGATTCAGCCCTGAGGCATACCCTATTCATGAAAAAATAATCCTATTCGAATTAAAGAGTATCATTTAGTTGAATTGAGAATTGGGCCCCTTTGAAGTCAAGACAATGTGATTTTTAAACCGCTTGCTAGCATTTGTTATCGAACTTTATACCTATAAGTCAAACTTAGGTATGTTGCCAAATAAATTCTCTTTAAAAACAAAATTACGCGCTTGATCGCTTTCAATGACATTATACGTGTTGTAAAAAAAAACTTTTGCTTATGTAAAGCACTTAAATTATCATTTGCGTGAATGACCGCCTGTTTTTACTTAGCATAATTGAAAGTGTCTTACTTGACAACTTTACAAGTAGAAATTATGTTAACTGTTGTTATAAGATTTTCTTGCACTGAAATGTCTTGTCTGTATAAAGATTCCAGTTTCGCAGTTTCTCTTACATTTTTCTATGTAAAAATATTCTTTTGTTTGTCCTAGTTTCAGTCGTCTATTTCGTATAATAACATTCCATTAGGCAAGTATCTCTGAAGACAAAGATGATCTATTTATCAATTCTGTATACATTACTATTATTGTGAATTGATCAGGCGAACAAAACTATTGTTATTAGGATAACAATATGGAAAATGTTTCTATTGATAGCCAACTTAACTGTTTTGCGATTTAGGTCTGTGACGTCATCATCCTTAATCGCGCTTTTACGGAATTTGTTGAACTTTAAAAGGTTTTGAATACCGGGGATTCTTTTAAATTGTTGGACGCCTACGATACAATTTTCCTGGTATCGCGCGTAAGGTAATAAATCTGCTCAAGTTGGAACATTATCGCGCTTGTAATGCTTATGGGATAGGTAGAATTGTTCAGATATCTTCAATTCTTCACCTTGTAAACCCCATGTAACCGAGTTTGTCCTGAATACAAATATTAACCTAATGGATATAGGTAATTACCTTGAACAAGTATACGAAAATGTATCAAGACCGAGTCTATAAATGAGATTGTATTTATACGACGCACGTAAAAATAATTACAACTAATTATTCCGAAGGTGATCCCATGATAGGGAATCTATTACCAATCTATATGTACATTACTCGATACGTTTCCTAATTGGTGAGGTAACAAAACTTGTATTTAAGAATCAACACAGTCTAAAATCATCAAAACTAATCGCATTATGTAATCTTAACAAGCGTAGAGAAACATATTCTTCAAATTTCCTAAGAAGTGTAATTTCCGAAGTCAAATCAACACTCTCAAAACAAACATTTTGAATGAAAATTATTCTCAATTATATTCCTGGAAAACATAGTAAATTAACAAGTAATTTTTGACAATTAATCTAAGCCTTATCAAATAAAATCAAGGCAATAAATTAAAGGCATTTTCTTGGAAATCGGAAGCATTTCACTTTTGTTGACAAGTCATGCCAAATAGCACTTAGAAGAAATCAGTGCCTGTATTACAAACTCATAAAGCAGGACAGCCGCTGATGTGTAAGCGAGATAGCGTACTACACTACAAAGAACGGCGCGTGGCGTCTTGCTCCCACAAAGTTGAAAGTACTGCTTTAAGAGCTCTTAGCAAACGCTTTCGTTCTTATTACCTGGTGCCTCTAGAAACATTAATGGGTAAGAAATAGGTCAGGGTATATTTGAACTTCTTACTAGTTTTCGTAAAACATTCGCGAAGTATTTAGTTAATGGCAAATAGAGTGGGCTGTAAAATGCCGGTGTCTTGGACACGTAGAACACTTATTTCTTTAGATGCAGATTGAATAGAACTTTAAAATGTACTTCCAGTGAGGTTCTTAATCTTATATGACATTGGAATTTATGCTTTTGGTTATGCAGTGGTAAAAATTTCCAGCTTTAAGTGTATACAACCTTCTTAAAAAGGGGATGTCAAATTAAATATATTTTATAACCCTTAGTAGCTTTAAGTTTATCATTCTAACGGGGAAGCTCAAATTAAATGAAATAGGTTTCCAAAAAATATACTTGAAAAACCTCGTAAACGTAACTAAGGTGTAAAATATGTTTTAAGGTTGGATATGTGAACTTTTCGAAAGTTTTTGATATGTAGAATATTTTTTTTCGAAAACTATTATTTTGACGTCTATTTCAAGGTAGGGACCTAATAGCAGAAGAAAAAGGACAAAACGTCGAAAACATAGAAATAAATCATTTTATGACTTATTGACATTATCTTAACTTCCTATCTAAGGGGTAGGATCGGCGATACATCACTAGTTTTGGCAATAAAAACAGTAAATATGGCACTTTCTTACGAAATCAAGATGTTTTTGGAGATATATTGTGAGGTCTATGTGGACAATACTGGTGCTAATATAACACATTATTCTTATATAAAAGTATGCAATTTGTAACAATTTTGTCTTGGTCTGTAGGGTAGCTAAGTACCTATCTAAAATTGACAGTTATGTTGAGTTAAGAACAATGCAACTTATGAAACGGTAACTCTTTCTCCCAATCGATGTACTCATGAATACCTAGTTAAATACAAAATTATTAACCTTAATATTAATTAAAAGATTATTTGTCTAGACTGTTGATAAAATTATAATTGTTACAATTTTAGAATACTAAAAATAATTACCAATGTACACAAATGTTATGGCCTATTAATAATTTAATTAATTTAACCAAGCGTTGGTATATTCATATGAAAAAGATGTCACTTGGGAAATCAGGATGTGACGTGTGAGGTATCGTTTAAAATAATTCGGTTATCTAAATATTAACAGTCGAATTCGCAGAAATTTTGATACTATTCTTTATTAAATACCCAGGTAATCTGTCCTTTAAATTAATTCCCTAAGTATACTAAAATGTGTTGTATAAATACACTGCGAGTAAAGGCATCTTGCCTTTATAACGGCTAAGGTTCTGCTCATACTCTAAAATTATTAGCACTTAATGATAATTTCAAATAAGAGAAAAAAATGTTCTATGGTTTACTAAGTTTTATAGTCGTTTCACAATTCATTGATATTTAAGTTCCTGAATGATCAAAAAGTCGACTCTTTAAGTGCTAAACGTCCATTCCTTACAATTTATTTCAAGAAAAGTCAAGCTTTTCACGATGAACACAATCAAATCCACTTCAGATTTGTAAAGAATTTCAAGTTGTCGCTTAGTTGTAGGATTAGCCGAGATTTTACGGTAAAAGTGGGTTAATATCGAAAAAGTTAATCCTCACTTTCAAGTGTAAAAGTTAAGTCTTATTTGACTGTTAAAAGTACCTGTCATGCTTTTCTGTGCGGGATTAGAACGCCATCTAGTTTTATTATTACGAAACTTATTTATTGCAGTTCTGTCCGAATTATTTTATTATACATTTTTTAAATTAAACTTATTATTTAATTTTTTCATTTCAAGCATAAAATAGTGACAATAAAAATATGATTTGTTTAATACAAATAAAAAACCTAACAACATATAGGTTAGGTTTTCCGTACATGTAGCACCATCTAGTGCGTTTCTGACTAACTACAAGCTTTTAACGTTGTCCTGAAATGCAGTTTCAGGCTTTCAGTATTTACTAGAACATTTCAATAGGTGTGGAATCTCGTGTGAGAGACATCTGTAGGTAACATGGAGAGCCTGTTTAACCTCCAAAGGTGGTTTTCTGGGTAACACTGCATTTTAGTATCCATTTTTTTTAATTAACTTGAATTTAATATTATTTAGATCGCCTTCTGGTATTAAATTGGATTATTTGCAATAGTTCTAAATAAATACAATTGATTTATACTGAAAAGAGAGCCGTATTTTACGTTTCGTGTCGATGGTACGTTTTTGTTTAATTTAATGCGTCCAGCATTTAACCGTACCAAGCATCGTACAGCATCATTCGCGAGGATTAGATTCTCCAAAGTGCAAGTGTGACTTTAGGCACTCCAGCAAGTTCGCCATCGTACGTTCTCTACAAGACTAACTTAAACTGTGACAAATCAAGCTAACACTGTAAAAGAGATTATCCAAACCAGAATGCCCCATTATGTCACCTTTGCATGCAAAACGCAACAAATAAATCAACCCATGAATAACATTACACACAAATCATTAAACTCTTACAAATTACAAAGGCCGTTTAAAACCTCGCGGACATCTTTCATCCCTTCATTTTTATCTACACAAAACATGTGACCCCACCCGGCCGAAACCTGATTTAATGTGTAACGAACTGTGAAATTTGTTTTTGCAAAGCATTATAATATTATTTTATCTCGTCTGCTGGTATTTAAACACAATTGGCTTGTGTCTTGTATTACATTTTATAATGGAGACGGAGAAAACGCGTATTTTGGGAGATGTCTGCTCAGTTTTTTGGTTGGGGAAATTTTGAGCGTAAAAATTTAGACTTAGTTAAGTATTCATGGTATAATTAAAAGATAAGGTTTTAGGTTTTATGTGTGGCGATATTGGTAGTTCTGTTATCACAAGATGTCTAAGGTGTTACTTGATTTATTTTATGCAAATAGGCCGAAGCAATAATGCTAATACAAAACCAAAAAAGTCAGCTAGTTTTACCTATACTATATGTGACATCAGATTAAATTAACGACCGCAAAACCATTTATGTATTTTCACTGCACGTCCTTTAAATCAATATATTATGATCCCTGATCACAAACGTTCATACGTAGCTATCTCTATTCAAAGCATACGATATCCATGTAATTCTATATCCAATTACAAACTAAATATGCAGACATACTCCTCAGAGAGAATAACTTAATTGTCCGATATAAACACAATATGCTAATAATTCAGGACACAACCCTGTCCCGAATACCATCTAAGTTAGTTCAGCGTGTGAATGACCAAGAAACTTAGCTTTCGCATATAATTGACTTCGATTGTATGTACAAATATTTACATGTAAATATGTAGTCGAATGCCTATCAAATTAGAGGTAAGACAAATGTAATGATAACCGGAACGAAACTAAATTTGTGAAACGATTATGTTTGGAAAAATGATGATCTACTTATGAACCAAAAGCATTTCAATGTGTTTGATTTTTAGTAAATGACTGTAAACTACCAAAACCTTGTAAAAAGAGGTCTAATTACTATGTATAATATGAAAACCTCGTTAAAAGAAGTCTAATTGCTATATATAAGCGTTAGTTAGAAAATAACCCTAAACGTCAAGGGGCTAAGTAAAACATTTCAAGTTCATTACTATTGCTTTGCCTCTACACCACTCAACCAAACACAATCTCAATTTGACTTTCTCACCCCCACTCCCACGTGTTAAAACAGATTTACATGCTACAAATCAATATAACATCCACTCCATATTCATTACACATAATCTTAATTTAATAACATACTCCATTTGTTCGTTTGAGTGTATTATACAAACATTTAACACATTAAACACCATACATTATTTATGACAGCTAAATGTTTACGCTTAACGCCATCTAGTGCGTGGTTTGCGAACTGTCAAGGGGTTGGTTGCAATTTTGGTTTGAGCCCTTCGCTGGTTTGTACCTAGATCGTGTACCGTCTAACTTAGATAAAATCTGTTGTAATAGTGCAGTTTGTTTATGACAGAGTGCGTTGTTATGTATTTTTTGCTATAAATTTATTTATTTTTGGAGACTTTTTAACTGGCTATTTGATTATACGTTACTTTAAACTTCAAAGTCTATTTTAATAGAAGTACTTATAACATACCAGAATTACAGATTGTTTATTAATATTACTAAACCTTAAATGCCTTTTTACACTCTTAAAACAATAACATAAAAAACTCACAGATAAACCTAAGTTCCTAAGAATACACTTTATGTTTCGTTACTTTAGAGTTTAACATAAACCACACAAGTTATGTTTATCACACGAGACACAATCATAAAACTGTGGTAAAACTCCGTAAAACCCATTTATGACATTTTATGCTCTAATATCTTAGTTTTAGCTCTACATTTGCATATTCCTTGATATTGTCTGTCAAGTAATGTGCTCGTTATTCAATGTTTAATAGTCAGATCTGATAATAATAAATATGCTGTTTTATGACACTTTTAAATAAAGTTGAGATGTCCAGTGATAACCATGATGATGTTGTCTGTTATCCCCCACCAGGGACATTGGGCTCGCAGAAGATTTGTCCACTCCTTTTGATCTTGAGGTGCCCATTAAATAGTCTTAATATTTATTTACATTTTCGTTGGTGATGTTTCTGCTGTAGTCTTGTTTCAAATTTTTCCGTTTCATATTGAAAGAGTTACAAAGAAAGCTATAATGTAAATGTCAAGTGTGTCTCTTTTCTTTACAAAACTATTTGTGTAAAGAAGCGTAAAGCAGGTATCACAGAGAAAGTTTCCTTAAAACGATACGCTATCACAATTTCAACCCCGCTTCAACAAAAAGATTGAAAAAAAATAACCTCCGTAAGAAAGAATCAACCGGCAAACTGAAAAATGCCGGCGTATTCAATTCTTGTCGTGTCACATACATATAGAGAATTCAGCATTTAGGTCACGTTCCTTGTTACACGAAACAATATTGCCAATAGATGCAGCAGTCAGGTAATTTAGGAGACTACAACAGTCATGTCAAAACTATATCATATTCTGTGGCTGGAATTCAGCCTTTGTCTAGACTAAAAGTTATTAAATTGCTTTTCTAGAATAAATTGCGTCGGTTTTGCTTCTGGTTGGATTGTAGTATTTTTGTTTAAAATAGTATACAGTTTAAATCTTTCCGACCGCATTGATTCTTTTGATAAAATTCTTATTTGTTTAACAGTAAACTGTTTAAATGTAAACATATGTTGGTTTCCACTATCATATTAACTTCCATTTCGGGACGATAATTATCGCCAAAAGTTATACAAAAGTAATCAATCAATATCATTTTTAACACGTTCCTGAGGTCTGACTTTGCATAGGTATTACCTATTTGTCGAGTTCATAGTTGGGTTCGGTATTCAATGCAAAACCCTACGAGTTTTGAGGGTTCTTACACAGCTTACCACATAGTTCAACTAAGTGAGCTGTATCCTGTTAACTATGTCAGCAATAAATAATTTCGAGCAACATTGTGCAAAACGCTTTATTAAGATATGAAAGCTTAATTTGGTCATACGCAAAACGAGGCTGCATTCACGGTTCCTCCTACGCTTCCAGTTGAAATACAGCCTCATTAAACCATAATATTGCACAAATCTGTCCTTTGTGCGTGCACTTAATTAAATAAAACTGAAGTTGTGAAAGAGATATACCCTACGCTGTATAGTGGTCTGTCTCGCTTCAAGAAATGCAAGTCTAACTTTACAAGCGGTCGTAGGCCTATTCGTTTCATAGTTCACCTAACTTAACCCAGCCCCAATTTCCTGATTAATAATTTATACCTCTCACAAACATACCAACTTTCTAGCTGTGTGAATATTAATAGCAAACTATAGCTTGCCGATATTACTTATCGTTTTATGCAAATTTCTAAGTGGAGGGTTGGCTTTCGACTTGCGAAATGCAGCTGAAATTCTGAAGTTCTGTAGTGGAAATTGGGAACTCCCATTAGTATTTGATCAACTTTACATTTATAAACTACTGGAGGTAATGAAAGGAAATGTAGTGAGTGTTATGTGTGCTTATTTAGGCTTAGTACTCAATAAATACTCTATTGTATGTATGACTTAGTACTAAATGTATCGTAATTTTTTTCACACAACGCCATCTATTCACAATTTCAGCATACTAAAGCTTGTGTTCTAGACAAATGATAAACTTATTTATATATTCCTAAATACATGAATAATGTATGCAATCAAACTATACTGTCTTTTTAATTCCCAAAAGTGGTCTATTTCTATGAAGTTAAAAGTATTTTTAACACGATGACAAGTCAGAGATTTTACCAATCTTCGCGTCCAGCTTAATTTAACATTTGATTGACTTGTAGAAAAACAAAGGAAAACAAAAATAGACTACTTAGAATAACATTACTGGAATTACAAAATACCACGACTTTTTTAAAACACTGAGAGTCAAGACAAAACTTTTCAAGATACCTGAATAATTAATAAATGTTACTGGAGTCAATTTAAAATTAATGTTACAAAATGTACGTAACATTGCTGTTAATTGTTCCTTCTCGCGTCCGAAGCTTTGAGACTTCAACTTACAACGTTAATTTACATTTTAACAAAGTTAATGAGTAATTAAAATACAAATGAACAAAATAAGACAACGTTTTACCTTCTTAACCTTAATGATTAGGTTTTGTGAGAAAATGTTTCGGTAGACAAGTTGCTGGATGATATGGCAATAAAAAATCATTAAACCAACTGGGGTATGAAATAGGTTTTTAACTAAAGAAACATTATCTTAAAACTATATTTTTACGGTTTTTTGACGTAACAAACTGTTGATTTTAATGTAGTAACTACATTTTTGTGTCTTGATGATTATTCGATCACACAATTTGAATTACTCATTGCAGCGCCCATTTTTACTTCGCAGTCTAGACATATTTCTACTATAACCAGAAATAACTTTATTTTAAGATCGCAAATTTTAATCTATCTTACATATTTTAATTTTAAAATTCTCTGTTTCAGGTATGTACAACCAACCTAGTCTTCGAATATTCATCTCCATAAACGTAAGTTATACAGTTCGACGCAGTTATTAACAATGAATTATCTACATGACAACATTTTGGTTGGAATTATGAAAAGAGGCTAACAGTAAAGAAATCAAACTCTCATAACATACCATTCTACAAAATAACAGTATACCGTACAAATCTGCAATACATGCTATGAATACGTATGAAATGCAATAACGTAAGCCTCCAGTATCGATCATATCCACATTGTGATCGAGCCAGGTCTATTACGGTAGCTCTGTGGCTGATGCAGGCTCGGAATTGCTACCATCCGACCATGAGGACATCTCACAATACGGATTTAGGTCGTATATCCCATTATATTTCTCATGCTTGTCTATTTCATATTTACCCTGTATTTTTGTTTGTACGAATGAATAGTTTCCCTTTCTAGATATTTATTGATCTGTCATTTTTGCGTCGTGATTCGCGATCCTTGTATTGCGATTAAGTTTTTAGATGTTTGACAATTTCTCGATTGTTTTTCGGGGAATCAAAAGACAATGCTTCATATTTCTGTAAATTTTATTTCTATGGATATTTTTTTTTTATTTTAGTAGTAAATATCAATTGCAGTTACTAAAACGCGGTCTTTGGCGTTGCGTACAATGTTACTCGTAAGACTGCACGCAACACTATAAAATACTAATATAGTATATTTTGAGGTTATTTATTCCAAAATAACCACCACACACACCACTAGTGACACGTAACCTCGTTATAAATCCTCGCCTCAACCCAAAATTCAGTATCAGATTCCCGAGTGTTCCCCTTACACTGTAATGCCACTTGATGCGAGCATAATTAACACAAATTATTTTTGGGCAACCACAAAAATAAACCGGTTGACGCGACAACGCTTTCAGGCGTAGTATTTAAGTACGCATGGGTTGGGGCCAATTTTTCGGCTAACATCAAAGGCAAGTTTTAGCCCTTCAATTTTAGTGTGACGTCAAAGTTACCTGGTGATAATTACTATTCAAATATTCACTGGGTTAACACCTTATTTTTATGGCTACTCGTGTTACTTTGTTCCCGGTTTTTTAAGTTAATTTACTCGTAGCTTGGATAGTGATATTAATTTCTGTAAGATAATTTTGATAACAAAATCTTTGAGGCGATGAAATTGCTTTGTGCTCGTAAAACATTTCAGGAGTAGCTTAAAACAGCTTAATTTCTGCTGCACAGAATTTCATACGCCCCGCATACTTATGTTAATACATAAAAAGGGGTGATACAGCTGTATGGATAACTTTTTCCTTTTTTTATACTTATGTGTATATGTGTAAGACATCTGCGATTAAGTCCATCTTTAGGCTGAATCTTTTAAAACTTTTGAACGTAAATATGTAAGTATATGTTTATGTTAATTTTTTTTTACTATAATAAATTAACAATAGCACAGGTTTTCTAAGGCTGGAGGGCACGGGTCGGTCTTTCACGGGTGTATTGCATTACCGTAGTTTACAAAATATTTATCTGAATCCAAATGCGAACAATCCCCAGAATATTTAATGTTACTTGAAAAATAGGTTTCATTTTTGTTAATATTACCATATTATTGGTCTTGTTAACGATGTTGGGGTTGTCAAGGGTTCAATATCTAAGAATTTGTGTTATTTTATTTCGGTATTTCATTAAGATATTTTTAGTAACAGCCCTTGGTTTCTTTGTGCCTAAGAAATATTGGAAATAATATTTGTCGCAATTTTGACAAGACTCCTGAGCAAAGAACAATTTCCAAATTCAGTGTTAATTTTTATTATTAGATATTATTTAAAGGTACGATTAACATTGTCTATTTTAATTAAAATTTGTCTATATTTTAATTCGAGACATCTCGACTTATACCATCTTGAAAGTTTCGTCTAAACACACCATAAAACTCCATACATTGTAAAATCAGACGCCTACAGACTAGATACATTTCTACCTACCACATCATACAGTTACATAAACATACGTCTATAGAGCTATCGTCGCCGGGATGCCATAAATCAATGAAGCCTGTCCTACATAATAAATACTGCATCCCTTTCTACCAACGGGAAATACATGGAGCCGAAAATTTCCAGGAAAAGTGCTAACCAGTGCAACCCTGTACTATGGAAATGCGAAGCAACTAGTGCGACTCGAACACCCCCCAGAGAACCAAAGGCTCAAAGTACATTTACAACGTAAACGGAAAATCGACTGTATTACAAAATGTGTAAGGTTTATTTTGATGTTTACGGAAACTTCCCAGTCCCGGGTGACCGATACCTGCAGTTCGGTCGTGCAGCCATTAAGGTTTGTACACATTACTCGCGTGTGATTTATGGCTTGATGCAAATCACTGGTTTTATGTAAAGTGAAAATATTTCAGGTTGCATTTCGATTTTCATTTGGAACTGGTTTATATTTTAAATCCAAACACATGTGAATGTAAGAAAACGATTTACTTATTTTTAACTTAGATCTTCAGATTTTTTTTTTAGATTACGTTACACCTTCTCCACAGCCACAGCACTTAAGAAGCGGTAAATGGTGAGTGAATCAGGATGCTGTCTCATGTAATCTAAATGATCAACAAGTGCTACTTAGTAGCTTAATTTGGATAAATGACATCAATTTTGACAAAAGGGCCATGCTCTACGTAATCTTTACACAAATTCGTCGGCGACAATCTTCAGAGACTTTTTCCGGAAGTATTCCAGATTGAATAAATATGCTTAAACTAAAGTTTGAAAAGTAAGGACATTCCTAGCGTCAAAGTTTTCTTGGACTCTGTCTTGTTCTCCTTATTGTAAAATCAAGTACAGTTTCTGGGGTTTCGGCAGTTTCTTGAACTTTTGTTGCACTAACTTTTGCTTCCTGCATCCTACCTTATTGATTAGTTATATCAGTAATGTTTTTTTGATTTTATCGGTTTACCTAATTGTACTTACATATGATACAAAATCGCAATCGGTATTTGGGTAAATTTTTGTGTAAACCTAGGCACCTACGTGCCTACGCACGCAGTCATCAGCATGACTTAAAGACATTGATAATTTATAGTCGCCTTTATTGATTTGCGTATTTATTAAGAGTTGAATGGTTATGAAAGACCCAACATAAAATTTAAAAATGAATTTTGGTTCGATCCCTTCCACCGAATTCGCTGATCGCTGATTTTGGTCAAAAATTTGATCGTTTTGTTCACGTTCCATGTGAATATTTTTACTGTTTAGAGCTTACAGAACATGATTGTAATTACAACTTATTACTTATGCTACGACATGTTTGTAATGTTCATTACACAAATCACCTAATTTAAATTATAATTAAGGTCACTTTTTATAAAACTGAATTTGTTTAAAAAAATTGTTCTTCAGCAAAAAATCTTTACAACCGGAAATGTAGACGCACCCTTATTTATATCCGACTATCGTGAATTTCGCTATGATGCGATGGTACACGGTGCGTCGGGGGCTGCATCGAGCGGCCCAGGCAAGGACAAAGGTCCTGAAATTATTAGCTCGCGAGCTGTCGAACCTAACTGACGTGCGCGATAACACTGATCAAAAAAATCATTAAACACCCATCAAACAAAGACTTTCTAATCAAATCTTAACCAAATTATACAAAGTGATATCTCCGGAAGCATTTTGCGCGAAATTTCCCCAAAAAAAGTGGTTCTACGTGGACATTTTGGTGGTGGCAGTGATTGACTTTTCCTACATTGGCAAAGGTGAACTTTCTTTGTGTTCGTGCGAAGGTGCTTTTGAAGATTGGATCCGGTTTTCGAGCTGATGGGAGCCGGCTGCTGAGCTCAACAGGTTGACGCTTCGACGGCAGGACGAGATTGCAGATACCGTGAGAATTAGTGATAATGAATGTGTTAGCATATTGAACTCGACTAATTATATTAGGTCATGAACTTAGTGCCTAATCTTTAATTAGGGATAGATAGATTATTTTAATAAGAATTTTTTGTATTATATTTATAGCTGGTATTAATTGTAGCGGGACAAATCTTAGTTCGTGGATTAATTATCTTAATGAAAATATATTTTAAATTGTATGTGCAAATTTTTGCGCAAAACCCAGTTATGAGATTTTCTGCTAGAATTAATCTACTTTAAAGACTGAAAGGCAGTTTCGATTTTTTTTTTCAAAATTTTGAATTTCTTAATTTTGTGCAATTAAGTATAATATGGATGTTAGAGTGTGTGTTTGTAGTAAGTCAGATTAAATCTAAGGGGAGTCAAAAAATTTCACATATTAGTCATCAGATTATGTAATTCCTATTATTACGTAACGAAGGCGCATCTCGCGCATGCGTGATTTGTACTTTTGGTACTCCTCAAATCCGCATTGCAGATACAGGGGCGTAGCTCCAAATAGGTTATCCTAGGTAACCTGCAAGTGACCTAAATTATATGGAGTTGCGCAAAGGGTTAGGGCGTCAACCCTCGCGAATCTAGGCAGTTCACTGGATGACGTCATTGTGAAAGGTCCTGTAGTGTGGTGTCAAGTGTAAATTTATCATTATGTGTTAATTTTCTATACACTTTTGGTATTATTAAGCAGTGAAGTATAAACTGATGTGGTGATTATAATTAAAATAGGGAAATAAATTTGTATTAACAATCGGTAATACGAGACGTTCCTGGTTATTCTTCGAAGTTAACTATACCGTTGATTTGGGTTCTGTCAAAAAGTGCCAGATAAAATAAAAAATTGGAGCTTGAGCTTTAAATCAGACTTATGTAGAGGGCGCCACTAGAGATTTCGGACGCCATTACAATCAATAGATCGTATGATTTCTGGGAATTCGGTTCACTAAATAGGGTAAGGGGAAGTAGGGGGCGAAGACCTGATTTAATTTATGATATTGCGCATTGCGCAGAATATTACCGCAGTAGGACTCCTGGATTGGCAAGCCTAGTGGACTTTGGGAGGTCATTGTGGTGTCAGTTCTTAAGTATTTCTAATTGGCTGGCATTAGCCAGGGTAATGCAACGTTCAGTGCAGTTACATATGACTATTTAGAATCTATCCGGTTTGCTATCAGTGATTTGTGACGTTGATCATAATTCGCTTCTTTTATTACGATTAAGAAGTGCCAAGATAAATTAAAAAAAACTGGGACTGCAGGTTTAAACCAAAACCTTTGTTGGGGGCGCCACTAGCGATTATCGACGTTATTGGTTCTAGAAATTCAGCTTCAGGTACAGCGGGGCAGGGATATAGAGTGGGGGGAGGGGTAGTGACCTAATTGGCGATATTCCGCATTGCGCCAGAATACCAGTGCATTGAGACCCTGGGAATTATTAGCTCAGTGTTGTTCAAGAGGTCATAGTGGCAAGTCACCTTGAGTTAGTTCCTGGGTTTCTTTGTTTAATTAATACATTCATTAGTCATTACAGTGCTAATATTCTGTGTTAAGTTAACTATAGTGCTTGGTGAATCAGTGATAAAAATAAATTCATAACCCTACGGCCTACTGTCAGTAAAATGAAGGTCATCGTCAGTTGGATTGTCCTAATAATAATAATTATAGTAATTATCCAAAAGTATGTATTTAAACCTAAAATCAAGGGTTTGCGGAATAAATCAAAACCATCTTGGGTGCGTCACTAGCAGTTTTTGAATGCCATGATGTCCCCATTCGCGGTTCTCTTTGTTCCTAAGAATTCAGCTTTAGGCAAAGGGGGAGAGAGTTGTGACCTCAATTATAATATTGCGCATTGCGCTGGAAAACCAGCGCATTCAGACCCTGGGAACCAGTACCTCAGTGTAGTTCGGGAGGTCATAGTGCCAAGTCACCTTGCTCAATCATCATCATTTTTTCTTAGGTTTTTCTAATAACTAGGATAAAGTGATTCCAGTTTTTGGTGCAATGAAATATCAACACAATTAAATCAGTTTTCTATCGGGAAATATGACGTTCGTTATCAACTTGATTTTCTAATCATCAGCTACTTTTCAAAGTACCAAGGATAAAATTTAATTCTGGAGTTAAGACTTCAATAAAAACCAGTTAGGTGTGCCACTAGTCGTTATTGATTTCGGACGCCATATTGGTCCGGATTTATCAGGTTTCAGCTGGTTCTGGGAATTTAGCTTCAGGTCAAGAGGGGAGGGGGGTGACCTAATTAGTCCTATTGCGCATTGCGCCAGAATACCAGCGCATTCAGACCCCGGGAACCAGTAGCTCAGTGCAGTTCGGGAGGTCATAGTGGCAAGTCACCTTGCTTGAGTTCCTAGGGTTTTCTGTTTTTATAATACATTTATCAGTCAGTGAAGTGCAACTATTCAGTTATGTTAATTAAGCTTAAGTGTTTCGTGTGTCAACAAAATCATTTAAGAATCAATACGGTTTTCCATCAGTAGTTAAAATACGTGACGGTCATCATCAACTCAGAAGATAAAAATTAAAATCGCATCCTGTTGGGGGCGCCACTAGCGATTTCGGACGCCATGTTGACCCAATTTAGGTATCATTCTTAGGTTCATGTAAGGGGGAAGGGGTGCGACCTTATTTGAAATATTGCGCATTGCGCCAGAATACCAGTGCTAGAAGCCCTGGGAAACACCTAGCTCAGTGTACTTTGTGAGGTCATTGTGGCAAGTCACCTTGCATCAGCTTTTAGATTTTGCTTATTAATACAGCCATTAGGTAGTGTTAAAGCGAAACTACAGTGTTTTGTGTATCAGTGATCTAATGATTTCAAAATCCAAAGATTTCAAGTTGAAAGTTCCTCAAGTAGGTATATGTTAAGGGCCCCACTTGCGATTTCGGGTGCCATTAAAACCCAATACCTCATTAAATTTAGGATTTCAGATCAATGTAGGAGGGGGAGGGGGGGGGGGGTTTAATACCTGACCTAATTAATCGTATTGCGCATGCGCTAGGACACAAGTGCATCAGACCCCGGGAAATAGCTAGCTCAGTTCTGTTCGGGAGGTCACAGTGGCAAGTCACCTTGCATCAGTTCTTGGTTTTTTAAGTGCAACTATTTTCATTTATATTGAGTTAGCTTACTAGTGTTTGAGATATTAGTGGAATACTTTCACGAGGTTTCAATCAACTTTTGATATGGGGCGCCACCAGCGATTTCGGACACCATGAAAATCTAGGATTTCAGATCAATGTATAGGAAGGGATCAATGACCTAATTAATCGTATTGCGCATTGCGCCAGAATACCAGTGCTAGAAGCCCCGGGAAACACCTAGCTCAGTGTACTTTGGGAGACAAGTTACCTTGCATCAGTTCTTAGGTTTTGCTTATTAATACAATCATTAGGTAGTGGTGAAGTGAAAGTACAGTGTTTTGTGTATCAGTGATCTAATGATTTCAAAATCCAAAGATTTCAAGTTGGAATTTCCTCAAGTAGGTACTATGTTGGGGGCGCCACTTGCGATTTCGGACGCCATGTTGTCCTCGTTTACCAAACCCTTAGCCTGTCTTCGATTTTGGGGATTCAGCTTCATGTAGGCATCAGGGGGGGGGGGGGGGGGTAAGGTATATGAAGGAGGGGTCCGTCCTGATTCGAAATATTGCGTAATAGCGTACCAAAGTGGGAAACAGCTAGGTCAGTACTGTTCGGGAGGTCTTAGTGGCAGTTCTGATTACGAGCAATTTCAAAATATTGGCCAGTATGACCCCGTAGCGTACTTTTTGGTTTTTAGGATTTAACCAGATGTAAAGGAGGGGCGGGGGGGGGGGTTATAGGGGAGGGGTGACCTAGATTATAGTATGACGCATTGCGCCAGAATGTCAGTGCACCTAGCCCCCGGGGCGTAGCTAGCTCAGTGTTCTGCGCGAGGTCATAGTGGCAAGTCACCTTACATCCGGATGTAAGGTGACTAACTTGCTGTTATTCCAGGCTTTCTTTTAATTTGACTAATCTTTTTTGGTGTAACAGTGAACAACTAATAGAGTCAATTAGGTTTTCTATCGAGGATGTAAGCGTAGGTATTGTTCAACAAGGTGGTATGTGTTCAGAAGACATAGGGCGAGGCGGTGGCAAGTTATAAAAAGAAGCTTGTGTCAGTGAAATTTAAGACACGAGTTTTCTTTGGTTAGGCCTAGATATTTACTGATTAGTACTACAAAATACAGGAGTTCAATTTTCAAATTAGCTTCTACAGTTTAGTTTTACCAATCAGCCACTATCGATTTTGGGTGCGCCACTATCGATGTTTGCTAGTGGCGCCACCAAAGTATTCGGGCGCCATTTTGACCACACCCAGTCCTGCGCAGAACCTCACATATTAACTTCACGCATAGAGGGGGTGGGAGGTTACACCTTGCCTAATTTATGGTATTGCGCTTTGCGCAGAGAGCCAACGCCTTAAAGTCTTGGAGTACACCTAGCTCAGTTGTCTATAGGCATTCATATTAGGAAGTGACTTCCACAACAGTTTTTGGAGAAGCCTCTGCGCTTTCTGAAGCATTAAGTAATTATCACTGTTGTTAATCATTCTTGAAGTTTTTGCTCAATGCACAAGAAAATTCACTTTCTTAGAAATTCAAATCAAGGCACTCTTTCTTTTTACGAAAGTGTCTATCATAATTTAAACTATTGTAACAGAATAAAAAAAAAATATTTTTTATTTAAACTATTTGTTTAAATAAAAAATATTTTTTTTAATAACAACATGAAACCAAATAGTTATTTGACTGTTTTACATAGAACCTACACTTAACACACCCTTCATAATAATTACTTTTGCCACTTAATAGAAAGTAGTAGAGAACCGTTGCGAGCGCTTCCGACTCGTACCTGGTCGGTTTTTATTAATCCAATAAATATAATATTCAGTTCTCACCTCTGTGTTCCAATAAAAAGTACCGTTCTATAATTAATTCAACTAGATCATCCCACTGCGACATAGTTTAGGCCAGGTGTGCTCTTACAATAGGCTTAATTAAATATTATCATTAGGTTGAACACCTATCACATAGGTGGGCATTTTCCTCATGATTCATGAAGTCATGACACGCGCCCTTATAATTGACATGACTTGTTCTTGGAAACGAGATAGGAATTTTTAACTTTAACGACCTACTAACATTTTTAGTTTAGCCTGCTATAGTAATGCTAGTTGTTTCCCGGGGATAAAACCTTTGCATTTATCTAAAGACTGAGCTACTACCTCCACATAAAATATTGTTAGTATAAATTCAATCTAAACATCAAATATGATGACATTACACAACGGTATTCTGAATATTTAATAAAATCACTGCTCTACAATCATAAACTGAGCTACCTTTCTTCCAAAGTTAATTAAAATACCTCTTAATTAATCCGAGCATACCAGCGCTGTGTATACAAAACATTAATAATAAAAATACATTAGCGTTAACTAACATTAATCAAAAACAACACTACCTCCCGAAGTAGTACAATTGCTGCTGTGGAAAAAAGACGTCGCTCCACCGAGTCTACACTCTGTAGTGCTTTGTCTCGCTTTCACAACTGCATCAGTCTTGATTTAACAGGTGATGGTAAGTCCACTGAATTCATTTTGTACTTTGTGGGCGTTGTATCTCTCAAGTGTATTTACTTAAACTGTAGTGTTACTTAATTATCTTGGCATCAAAACTTGATGTTTTTCTCGTGAACGTCCCGTATTACCGATCGTTAAGCGTCTGTTAGTCGCCTGTGTGCTAGTTTATCCATTGTGAATTGTATTTTACCTGTGTACCACCTGTATTTGAGAGTATTCCTAGGAATCTGGAAATTTATGTAAATATATCAAAGGTTTTAATATTGTATTCAATATGTTAACGTATGAGGTTCGAAACTTTTACTTGCTTGATAAGATTTAGATCTTATAAATAATAAAATTCTATATTTTTACAAAATACAGTATTTGTCGAGTACTAGATCAGTAGGGGGTTTTATAAAATACATTATTATTCTTAAAATTTTAATGTCGTAAAGACTAAGAAGTGTTTCACAAAAAAAGGTTTTCGTTTTCAAGCTACTAATATTAAATTACGTTTCAGATCTGTAAAAGGCTTTTGATACACGACACCACCAACTTATCAAGCAAGTAAGAGCAAACTTCAGATAACACCTGGGGGCCTACTACCACGTATTAAGGTAAGTCTGTATCAGCTGTTAAAGCGAGATGCCACATACGCTGTGTATAACGTCGTCTCGCTTCCACAACTGCAACAGCCTCACTTTAAGAGATAGTGGTAGGCCTCGAAATCTGTTTCACGTTTCATAACGCCTTCGATTCTTTACTACTTTATGTGAAATAAAGCACTTTTATTACACTTGCTTTCCAGACATTTCGGTTGTAAAATGTAACTCCGACGTAATTCTTGTCTGGAATATGTTCGTAAAATTTTGTAAAGCAATTTGTAATAGATCATGTTGTCTTACTAAATTATGTTTAGATACATTTTTACAAGTTATAGGAGCGCTCGTAAGATCGATTTCTGTCTTGTATAGGGCCTTATCTTAAATTGTAAATTAGAATGCTTTTATTAACTGACTGCACATAGAGCTGATATATTATTGTAGTATACCAATACATATCTTTAGGTTGATTTTTATAAACTTACCTGCACATAATATAAGTGTTGTGTTTGTATAAATAACAGTAACAAAGACTATTTACCTTGTCGAGACATCCAGATCGTCAAACCAAACCAGGATTCTAATTCGTCAAAAATTAATGTGATCCAAAGCAGTGAGAATTCGATTAAAGCACTGCGTAGCTCATCATTAATTCTTGCCTAATTAGGTTTTATGCTCCCAGGCTGATGCAGGACTGGTTTTGATATATAATTGACTGTCTTTGTAGTTTTTGTGAGACAAACATTGAGTGAACAATGACAATAAGAGTTGTGGTGTTTTTTTTTAAAGACAGGTACGTTTTATGCAAAGAAATTGTGTAAGTGTTAGCTGACAATAATTATTTTTAAGGTATTTCATTAGGATAATGTGTCTTGCTCTAATTTATTGTATGTAGGTACACTCGTGTCGTTAAGGAACCATTGCAAACTTTACCTTCGTTTTTTCATTCGAATACATTTACACATTTAAATCTTAATAATATAGGTAGCTGCTAAGATTGTTTTTAGGATTAACTATTCCATAAAACCTTATTCTACGATCTTTGGAACATAGAATTTGCTACTAAACAAATTCAATTTGATATTTTGTTTGTCGTTTTAAAGAAAAATCCTATACGGCAAACGATATACGACCGAAGTAATATTTGCTTAGCGAGGAAATCGAAACTCGGTGAGGAAACCGCGCTTACCCGAATCAACTCCGCCAACGCAAGCTTAAATATTGAATAGGAAGTTTCGTTTCGTTCTCTTGTAAGTTGATAACCTTTTTACTGTTGTTTTTGTTTACTATTCCTGAGCCTTATTGCTTGCATTCGGCGGCAAAGTATCCTTCCGGTCGGTTTTAGTAATATGTTTCTTATTAAATCTAATTTTGTGACAATAGATTGAAACTATTTCTTGTATGAAAACTTGACAGTTAAATTGATTACCTAAATAATTTACCGAATTATCACTTGGACTTGAAATTTGATTTGATGATTAAATCAAAGGCTAGACATATTTTGAAATACACATACAAGCAACTTTTTCGCTACCAATAATAATAACCTATACGATTCTAAATTAAATAAACAATAGATAGTTACTTTCAACTTTACCATATTCTGTTAAGGTTAACAGAATCTTTAAAACCAGCTAAAAATATTCCGCACTCCAGTCAAATCGGTCAACGCGATCGCTAACTCATTATACTATTTCTGGAGTCGCATGCGCCGCCAGGTGCGCACGCGCATCTGCCCGAGATGTCCGCACTCCGCACGTGTACACTTGCCATTGTGTTGGATACTTTATGTTACTGATCTTTTAAGATTATTTGTAGTTAGGGGGCTGGTTACAAGATTTCGGTTATAAAAAACTTCGTTACGTTATATTAACAATTGAAATACATTTTGGCTGTCTGGTTGTCGAGTTTTGCGAGAGAGTAACTAAACAAATATTTTAGTTTCACATCTGTGCATAAATTAAAAAGTAGTAATCAACGTTGTGATTACAGTCTTAAACAAAATCATGGACGTATTTACTCACATCCACATAGCTACTCGTAGTACAAAATAAAACGTTTTTACAATGTCCCTCAAAAATATAAATGTACTTATTTGTACAAGCGACAAAAAAAAGATAACAATCAATCACTGTTATTAATAATTCATATAAAAATACGACTTTTTCCTCTTTTTTTCTCAATTTAAACCAAAGACCAATGTTGTTCTATTAAACAAACGAAATTGGCTTTTAGAAATGAATTTTGGTTCAATTAAACGATTCGTTTACAATTTTCGGCCGTGCGTAGGACGTAGGTACGGTCAGCAACAAAAACTTATTGAAAGCAGCAGATTTTTAACAGAACTAAACAATATCAAATTCAACGACTTTCTATTGTACTGTTTGGTAATAAAGATTTAACGTCTAAGTATTATAGTTAAATCATAATAAACAAATATTCTTACGTCACTGAAATATACTTTTACTTTTGTAGAAGCTATTTGTGTCAACCGGCTTTTGTTGCTGACTGTACGTTACGTTTAATATTTTTTAATTAAAATTTTGTTGTTTTATGATTATTCGCGGCGCCACTTTTATCTCTTCACTAATTTAAAACAGGAGTAATGTTGATGTAGTAGGTTTCTGGACGGGGCGTTTCGTTGTTTTAGTACTTACTACTTATTATCGGCCAAAAATTTAAGTAATCTTTGAAAAGATAACGTAGAAATTTGTCGATATATAGTTATCTCTTTTAAAACATAGCTTAAAAAAAATCTAGGCAGAATATATTGAAGCTACTTTTTAGCAAAAACGTTTGAAAGTATTTTGTTACCTTTTACCAGCCTATACACAACATACTGCTGGGCACAGGCTTTGCTCATACTTAGAAGGTGTTTATATTATATTAAAGTAAAGAACACCCATTCCAAAACGAAATAATTAACAAAAAAGAAAGCAAACAGTGCAAAAACGCAGCTAATAGAAAACAAACTCCCTTAACAGTTCCCTTTGGACGTCTAAATTAAAAATCAATAGGTATTTCCCTCCCATAGATTTTCCAGTCTAGTGACTCGCCACCATAACATACGGACAACGGGGTCAACGCACCCGCGCGTGCCATAATTAAATGTTCTCTTTACGTTATATTGCTGTTTTTAAAAACAACACGCTGTATACAATTGAACTTATAAAAATTAAGTTAAAAATAAGTCTTAATATAAAGTTGGAAATTATGAAAAATAATCAAGTTTAGGAAAACACAATATATGTAATTTCGTTTATTGATATTAGTTTATTGGTAAATGTTGATGAAACCTAATGTCGGGCCACCTTTGAGCTTTACACAATTAATGAAAAAATCTAATTAAATTTTGAAATCGATTCACAACCCGGAAATATCACGTCAGACAAATATTTAAAATTAATTTAGATTTAAATTAATATTTGATTGTCAATTGATATTTGGCGATTACCACTTTTAATTAAAATTTGATTTTCACTTGAAGTGTTGCATGTTAAGGCCTGTAGAGAAATTACATTTCACCAACATAAAGTCACGTTACTTATCGACAAGGAATGAATTCTATAGATTTGAAGTTTTCTCCTTCTATTCTAAGGTCCAGGACCTTAGAGGACCTCTCATCACTTCTCAAAGTAATATTATTGCCGGTGTGCAAAAGAGACGCCGCTTTACGCCATGTAGTGCGACATCCCGTTTCCACACCTGCAGTAATATAACTTTAGAATATATAGGTAGGTCTTATGTTCATATATCGCCTCTTTAATTATCAACCATTTTCAAGAATAGCTTACAAACAATTCATCTACTCTTTCCGGAGTTCTTTTTACACTCAGCCGCATGCATTAAGCTTATGAAATGCATGTTTACATTCACAACCATCAAAGTAACACAGTTCCTTGTTGTTTTAACAAAGCTTTTAATGTTCCTTTTAATTTTGATCTTGTATCAATTAATTGACAGTAACCCTTCTGTCTTAGCGACGTCATAACGTCACATTTTAATACGTTAATATAGAGCTAAAAGGATCTTTTGGCACGTGGATGGCATTGACATAAAGCGTTGGTGTGCATATTCGCAAGAATCAAATCAACTGTCTGTGGTGGTTTTTCATGTACGGCATTAGTTCCGATTTCGGCCACGTGCCGAAAGATACTTATAGCACTATATTTAATATTGGTTTAGGATTTGTAATTAATACAATTTACACTTGACTTATACGCTTAGCGTCATCATTGGGATATTATTTCTTTGATATTTAAACCTCTTAGTGTTCCGTATGTCATAAATCTACAATCTACTCACAGGATTGAATGCTAATAAATATATTTATAAATACATGCTTTTGAATTATAATGCTCGCTACTTTTGAAAGCACTCTTAATCAATATCACTGAAAATTAAGTCATAAATTCATGTTAAAATCCTTATTCAACTTAAATTAAATTGACATGTTCAAGTGTTTCTATAAAATTAATTAAGTAAAGAATGGTGACAAATAAAGCATGAAAAATATTTTTTGACCTACATAGTATCGGTATTGTTGATAGATTTTTTATACAATATCTATCACAATACTTGTACCATACAGAACAAAAACATTAGTACAACCCAGAATATCGTAAAATATTTTTAAACAGTCTTATATTACTTTAACATGTTTAAAATTATCCATTAAATTGTATTAAAAGGGGATATAAAAAATCTTTGACCAATAGCATTTATTTTTTGTTTAATGTGGCTCATACATGCTATGTGGAACACTAAAAAATAATTCATAATAATTAATAATTCTGCAATAAAAAAACAAAGGCTTTGTAGATTATTTTTTAAGGTTTTTAGTTAACATAAGAAATTGTTAAGTTCACTTGTGTATTAAAAATGGCAAATAAAAAAAAAACAACCAAAAAAATTTCAGCATATCGCTAGACACTCTAGTGACAGGTTTTTTTGATTAATCTCTCACTAGTTTGTTCGTTAAATATGTTGCTGAAATAACATTCTACAATCAAGCCTTGGGAAGGAGAATTAGAACTTCAACGGCATACATACCTTAATACTTAAATATAAGTACCCTGTTCAAAAACTTGATTCCAATTGAAATTGTATTACCTACACTAAAATTTTTCCTTATATCGCCATTTCTTTAAACCCCGAATACTTAAACGTAGGTTTACAACTCTTCTATTTCCATATCTACTTTTTCATTCTTTCCATCTTCAAATGCCAAAGACAGCATCAAACTTAAGGCTTTTAATTCTGATTTACGTTTCAGTATTCGATCAAGTTCAATATTTTCTTCAGTCTATTGTGCTATTCATATTACAGTAAATAAATCTACTGATGAAAAAATAAACAGCAGTAGTCATGATGATTTCAAAAATCAGCACTTGAATGTTTTTGACCTCTGGTGTTAATTTTTGCAATCAAAAGACTATATTGCTAATACGTCGGCTACACCTCAGAAGATTGTCTCTATCTTTCATCAATTTTTAAAATGTGGTTTAGGCTATATGTATTGTTTGTACTGTTTCTCTGTTCTTTCATGTAATTGTCAATTTCTATAATAAAAAGACACACAATATCAGAGACAAAGTTGTAAGAATTCAGTTTTACTTGAATCGCACTTCTTTATCTCTAGAAGTGTGTGTTTCACACTTCGGCTTTTGAAATTAGGTACTTCGTATTTGGTTGGCTCCCCTCGAAGTCTTCTCTGCTCATGGTGGTTTACCATCATGACGAAATGCCGTAGTGTCTATCACGTTCGCCATCACGTCATTGTGGCAAATCAACGTGACGCACAGTCACTCACCACGGCTGGTCTACCCGTCTACGTCTTCATGTCTGATCCTATTCTAAATCTTCTTTCTATGATCAATTTTGTCCAGTTTTTGTATAAAGGGTGGTCCCACACCCGCGCACTGAGCGTGCATCTATGAACAATTGAAGTTCGTATCTCCTTTTTCTCGTCCCTGCCGATCCAGGTTGATAGTTGCATGGACTCCCCGTTCTGTTCTTCCATATTCATCTAACTGTAATCTGGAAGAACAAAACGATCAGACCATGTCAACTCAATCCGCTTGATGCGAACTGCTCTTGAAGTCTTGAATATCCCAAGATGGAACAACCAAATTGCTCAGCTTGTCTGAATTCGTTGGTGTGGTTCCACCCCTATGTATCTAAATGTTGTGATGAGTAGATGTAGTTGATATGGTTGTATTTGTGAATGATGTTAGTGTCGCTGTGACTTCGCTAAGGTTCAGTTGTGGTTTCTTAATACTCTCAGTTATTTGTCTTCCGTCCTGGGTTTGTCCTAATTTCGTTTTGGCTGTTTAGTACTCGAACTCCCTTGGTTGTAGTTTGCTGTTACATATTTTTTTATTTTCGTACTTCATGGTCTTCAGTTATTAGTTTATTTAGCTTGATTGCTGTGGATTGGCTGTAGTGTAGGCTTGATGTTGCTATTACCATCCAAACATATAAGCGTTAAGTTCGTTAGGATTACACGATCATACGACTTTCATTATCAGTATTATCACTATATTCGCAAGTATGTTGTATTCATAGCTATCGCGCTTTTTGGTGTGATTTAAATGTTTTTTAATTACATTAAAACTAACATGAAAATTACACCAAACAATTGCGATAGCCAAATTCTTCGAGATACAGTGCTATGTACGAAAGGTGTAGTGTAATGCTAATACCATTCTAACCAAAAAAAAATACTATAGTAAGAGGCATTTTGCCGCTATAACCATCCTCGCATTCACTAGTATTAAGTACATAATTAACAATTTTCACTAGTTCAACTATCATCACTATTCTCGCATGCACATCAGTTTCATGGCTATCGCGCATTTGGTTAATACTGTTCGTTAATTATTTATTTTAAAATTAACAACAGTAATTTGCCCAGTTTGCGATGGTCGAATACGTCGACGGAATGTTCTATATATACAAGTGTACTGCAGTAACGATACCATCCCTAAATGTTAGGTTTTTAAAAAGAATCTTGTGATTTTTCTATGGTTGGAGTATTTTTTTGCCTTCATCCTGGGTTTGTTTTAATTTCTTTTGGGTCGTTTAGTAGATTGCAAATTTTATTTCTATTTTTTTTTTGCTTTTTTTTTTCAAGTCGAAAGTGACTTGCATTGAATTTGCTTAAAGATATTTTTTTGTCTCTATATCCATCCTCGCAATCATTAGTAATAAGTAAATAATTAACAGTTTAGCTAGTAGCTAGTCCAACTATCATAACTATTTTCGCAAGCACATCATTTTCATGGCTATGGCGCTTTTGGTGTGATATGGTTGTTACTATATTTATTATGATTAACAACTGTAATGTACCAAACTCGCAATAGTCGAATACGTCGAGATATGTGCTTATACGACAAGTATACTACAATAATGTTTTGTATTTTTTAATCTCGTTGTGCATTTATAAAGCTCTGTAGTTCTTTCAATTCTCCCACTTATTTATTTAAATGTTATTCTATGTTTGTGCTTAGCAATGGCTTATCAGATATAGTTCGCTTTAGTAACTGGATTCATCCAAGTAATCATTGAATTAGTTCATAATTATAATAACTAGTCTTCGCTAGTCCAACTATCATTATCACTCCGTTTGCAAGCACTTATTATCTTTCATCGCTATCGCACCTCTGGATTGTTATTAAAGTATTTTGTTTATTTTACAAATAAATACTAGAATACCACTCCAACAGTGCTATAGTTCGAAAAATCATCATCAAACAATATTAAGCTTGCAAGAAGTAAACTAGAAGTAATGGTTAAATATCCCGATAAATCCAAGTTTAAACTAAAATTTACGCCTTTTTTAAACTAAATAATGTAAAAATACATCTTAAATATAATCCAAGCAGTGAGACACCATAAACTATGCTAGGTAATGCCTACAAGAAACCGCGATATAATTCATTTCAAAAATATAATATGTTAATTATAATCAGCATAAACCTTAAATCAATATATTTCAATTCGTTATCAACGCCGTAAATTCTTTAATACTACATACAGGTGAAGTTTGCAATGTTTATCCATTGTTGATGTCCCTTAAAGTTGATTGACCTCTCGGCTGGCGCCACGGCCCACGCCCTTTGTAATTATATGTATATATCTAGAGTGGTTGTAACCTTAGTTTTAATATTATTCTAGTGTAACATACTGTATTTGTTTAAAGTTTAAAATTCTACTGTATTGTTTAGTTTGTTTCTTTCTGTAGTGCTATATTGGCTTGAAATCAGTGCATGTACTGAACTGAAAAAGGTTTGGATGATTGGTATTAAAGACAATCATCCACCCTATTCAGTTTACTACCAACACTGTACAACTCAACTGCCAAATAGTTCGAGATAAAGAAACGTTATGTTCAAAAAATATTTTTGAGTGGTTGTAACCTTAGTTTTAATATTATTCTAGTGTAATATACTGTATTTAGTTAATGTTTAAAATTCTTCTGTATTGTTTCGCTAGTTTCTTTCTGTAGTGCTATATTGGCTTGAAACCAGTGCATGTTTTAAACTGAAAAAGGTACGGGTGTTTGGTATTAAAGACAATCACCCACTCTTTTCAGTTCACTACCAACACTGTACAACTCAACAGCCAAATAGTTCAAGGTAAAGAAACGTTATGTTCAAAAAATATTTAGAGTGGTTGTAACCTTAGTTTTAATATTATTCTAGTGTAACATACTGTATTTAGTTAATGTTTAAAATTCTTCTGTATTGTTTAGCTTGTTTCTTTCTGTAGTGCTATATTGGCTTGAAACTAGTGCATGTACTAAACTGATAAAGGTAGGAGGATTGATATTAAAAGACAATCATCCACCTTACTCAGTTTACTACCAACACTGTACAACTCAACAGCCAAATAGTTCAAGATAAAGAAACGTTATGTTCAAGAAATATTTTTTAAATTGTACCTTGATATATCATTTCTTGTATGTGTGTATGTGGTACCAATATTGGCCAAACCATTTTGGCACCATTCAACTTGTTGCAAAGCAAGTGTCCCATGGTTTCTTCTACTGTCTAATGTCATTACACAGTATTGGAAACTATGTTCTGTCGTTTAAAAAGAAATAGTAAGGACCCCACTGAGTTTCTTGCCGGTTCTTCTCAGTGGCGTAGGTTTTCCGAACCGGAGGTCAATTAAAAAAATGAATATGAATGAAAATAAACGAATTTGATTGGTATTTGCTTGTTTCTATTTACTATTACCTTACCCCTGCTGCTAAACTAAAATGGTCCTCAATAGCATTTTGGAACATGACTCAAACCAATAAAATTGTATCATCATAATATATCACTCACAGACACAATGCTCAACAGGACTTTAACACAATTATGTAAAAAAATATCTTTGATGAATAAGTTTTCACTAATATTAACTTAACAACAACTAATCACACGCTTCAACAATTATTTCGTTAGAAAACTTTACTCACTCTGCAAAAGGGCAAAGAACCATTCATGACTTATGTAAACATTTCAAGACAAGGAAACACGAACTGCCTACTCACTTAAGATGTTTTACGCTTCACAAACATACTCGAATTTCTCTGAAACACATTTGGTGTCTGATATAAATGATATACCTATAAAACATCGGGTTTTATCTCAAAGGGAATAAGTAACTTGGTTATCCTGCAGAATATTTTGGTTACAAACGTTACATATTTGCAAAGAATTCAGTATTAACACACGTTCCTATAAGAAGCCTGAGGAGTGATGGAGAGATTTTAACTCTCGGTCAATGAACTCGGTAGATTATTGGTAAAGCGACAGTAGCAGGTTCAATTCCTGTCTGAGTTCTAATTTCTTCCTATACACAATTTGTATTTAATTACAATCACTTTGGTTTGGCTCTACGACGGTTCCTGAATGCAGAGTGGAAGTCCAGATCACCGGGAAGAAGATTTACCGCTTCAGTCTATTCTTACACGAGTAGGTATCACTTTATAATGGTCTATTTTTTTAAGCTATTTATTCAAAATTGGCACTTTTTGAACGAATTGTTTGAACCCATCTTAAAAAATACATTTTAAAAATTATGCATTATGGTATTATATCGTATCGCAGTATTACTCGCCTATTTGTACCTTACTCCAGTCTCTCTTTAATTTAATTATTTTGTTTTAATCCGAGGTAAAACGTGTCAGCGCGTAACTTCGTCCATATCCTCTAAATAATTTTTGCGATAACAAGTGCCTAACTTCCATCCATTCACACTAGTTAAACTAAATTCGATATTCTAAAATTTAACACAAGCACACGATTCCCGGACACATCCTTCCAGTTCATAAATCCCATTTTACAAGAAGGTTAAACGCATAATAGCTCTATATCTCAATTAAATCCCGGGATGGTTGATGGTGCAGTTTAGTTACCCCGTACGCCACAACTTTAACGCTTACTGGTTTAGTTTCGTTAAACAAGGTTTATTTTTGTTTTTGTTGCGAATATATGGAAGAAAAGGTTGGTTATAAGCTTGAGATACTTTTTAATGCATTAAAAATGCAGACTCGGGTAAGATAGGGATGTATCTATGGTAATAGAATTCACTTTAATTTTCCCCTTTTTATAAATTACCCTGAATTTGAACTAAATACAAAAATAAATGTATCATATGTATCTATTTAATTCCCTTTTCATGTTATTTGGTTGATTTTTAGCCTTTTGGTCAAGCAGTCAGAGTTCAAAAATAAAACTAACCAATCTCTTAGAAACGTGACTATTCTCTGAAATACTACAGTATTCTAATAACAACTAAAATATGTACAAAAGAACACACAAACACTTTACCTTTTGTAAACTACTTGAAACAAATCGTAGGTGTCTATCTGTGTATCCGAGTGCTAGATCAAAGGCAGCCTTTACAAACGTATTCTAAATTAACTACAACAGGCATTACGAGTACACGACAGTGACATGTAAACGAGGATATTGTTTTGTTTCACTTTAACTTGGGGTAGTATTAATATCTTCAGTTTTTTTTTGTAAAAAAAGGAATATATTCAAAACTAGCTGTGCCCGCTAATTTGTCCGCGTGGAATTTTATTAAAAAAGTTAGTAAGTTTATTTTTTGAATTAAAATAACTTGTCTTAAATAAAAGTAGCTTAAGTTACTTCTAAAAATATTTTCAATACTGATTTGAGTAAAACATAACAAAACTGATTTGAATCAACGCAAATAAACATAAATACAAAATGTTTTTTTTTTTATACATCATCGTATTTCATGTATATTGTTTGTGTATTATCATGTAACAAATAAACAGTTCTGTGGTAACTCCCGGTTTCTGGAAGGCTGATCAATTGAATCTGCTGTCAAATCAACTGATCACAACTGTGATTGTTTGACCATAAAACTTGCAACCAATCACAGAGCTTAACATGAGATTCGACCAATTATTTTTTTTTTGCGTTTGAGAAATCAGCGGTTTGTCTTTCAATATTTGACCCTTTAGTTTAGTCTAAAACGTTATTATGTTAGGAGTCACGTTCACTTTGTACTACAAACAAAGGCACCATTTACTTTTTAAGGTAACCATCTAACTAAACCTGTTTTACCTAAAATTTTCACTCCAGTTTTGGGAGAATTGGAACTGAGTGACCATTACTGTGAGCATGTGGATAATTTAATTATGTCAAAGGAAAACCTTACTAATTCATATGATATTAAATGGATATACCTACACATTTTCTATATCTTTTCCGGCCAAAAAAATATATATTGCAAAGTATGATATAACCATTTTCTTATTAATATAACGTTTATGCCTAGTATCCCTACTTCCCGATTATCATTAAAACTATCGTTAATTTCCTTCTCGTAGAATTACCTTTCTTTCATAACTGTGACATTAACACTGCTAATAAATAAAATGCGTTTAATTCCTCCTCAATAATGTTGATTTTAATTTCATTTAACGTAACGTCAGTATATTAAATCGACGCTTCGAAAGGGCTTTGTTAAACTTTTTAATATTCACATGAAGTTCAATGCAAAATTACGTCCTAATTAGGTATTATAATTTGATCGGATGTTAACATCCTCTCCCGCATTGTTATGCAAATCGATCAATAATGAAACAAATTATAAACCAGATAGCGGAAATAGGCTTATGTATAGCTAAGCTCATTGAAACATATGATATATCTACATTATCTACATCTAATACGCCTTATTTATCGCACAATAAACATTTGAGAAATGATATGCCTAGATTAACTATGATAATTTGTGCCGGTTATAAACTAGCAATAATACTATACTTCCCTTTAATTTAATCCACCGAAGTAGTATTATTGTATGAGGATTATCATAAAATATATTGCTGTATCTTGGAAATCGGAAACATAGTTGAGCGAGGTATCAAATATCGGTAGTCGTGTTTGTTCGAGACAATGCTTCAATCCGGTCATCAGAAATCGTTTTCCATGTCATGAATATTACATTAGCTATGAATATGATATACCGAACTGAGGCAAGTCGGTTACACAAAGTAAGCAAACGTTATCGATACCAAAATACTCCCAAAATCTGACTTGATTTGTGACCGGAGGTTTTCAGGTGGATCCTGGATATTTAAACTATCTTTGTTGGTAGCCAATGGTCCTTCAATTATTATTGTTACTCAATATAGTGTTGCTCAATACCTACTAGGCGCATCAAATTTAATAAAATCGTACCATCGACACGAAAAAAAGAAGAAGTATGTTGAATTCATTGTCAGCGTCTTCTGGACATACCGTAACATGTGGTAAGTGAAGAGCCTATACTGAATTCAAAGGTACAAAGTAGGTAATTTTTAATAATTATCAGAAAATACAAGCTATATCGTCCTAACCTATAACGAAACAGATTAGATATATTCTAGACCCAGAGCGTAACAGATCAGGTTGAATACAACTTTGAAGTGAACTGTTAGATTTAAGAAACGAAAATGTTTTTAGATGACCTCCAGAAATCTCGTCTTCTGTTTAATACATAATAAGGTTACACCCAGAAAAGGCGGCCATGCGACAAATTTGACCGCGACCGTGCTGATGAGTTTAATAGGGTTTTTTCCAACGCAGATTGTAGCGTTAAGTAGGATTATTTTAGGGAAAACTCGTTAAATATTAACAGTAAAGTCCTATATTAAGTCGGTGTCAAGCTAAAATAATTTCATTGGATGGGTAAACTGGGTAATTTTGGGGATTAGTCATTTTATTTCTTGTCAAAAACCAGTAAAAAGCCGAAAGCTCTTAATGTTATATTTGATACTAAAACCTTAAACCTTCTTGTAAAAAATATTATATTTATGTACAGTACTATCAGTTCTATACCCGACACAAACAAGATTGCTTTCTGGATTACATTCATCGCCTTTCTTGCCGGTCGCGTCTCGTAAATTGGCTCAATCAATGTCCGTCACAATTGCGTACAATCTTTACGCTCAACTAATTGCTAAGACAACAATTAACAATCAATTCATTGTGAGCAGGGAATGCTGATACGTTTAACATGAAAACTGTTTGTCTAGTATTGTTTCCTTCGAAATGGAGATAAATGCTGAACTGTATACGCTACTTAGCGAAGTTGGAGCTTAGCAATTTGCTTCAAAGTTCGACCCATAATAAACAGTAAATGAAACACAGCTTGGAAAATACTTGGACTTTGCCGCCGTTTTTTTTCTTTGTTTGTTGTTTTACAGGAAGCTGAACCACATAAACAGATTCTGGAGATACAATCTAATGAAGAAAAAGAACTATCCTGCTCCTGAAAAAGTCTTTATTTGAAACTAAAATTACTGTATTAAGACTCAATACTAATGACCCTATTTCTTTTTTACAGGTACTTAAAGATCGGAGTCCAACGCAGTAAAACGACCACATAAAGAAGGCAAGTACTATAGGCTCCTTTATAACAATGAAATAAATCACAAAAACATCACTCTTTAAGTCAACATGCAGTGACTAATATTACCTACTTCTTCTGCATTGATCTTTCCTGAAACTCATTTTAGATCGGCCGGTTTTACCGGATTTATCAGGAACAGTTTTTTACGTAGATCGAAAGTATATCTGAAATCCACAACCAATGCTATTAAATAGGCACCTGTTTCGATAATAATACCATCCAGAATGCCAACATTACCATTTAAACATTGTCACCTAGATCATCATGAGTTCGTCACAATTTTGCATCTGCAAGCTTCTATCCTACACCAATCAATAAACAAGTTAGCTCACATTTTTACGATACAAGATTCCCTTAATGCACATAAAACATTAAGTTAAACATACTCAGAATCACCGCTTGTCCACAGCTTTAACGCCACATTACTTTTATTGTCTGCTCATTTACGATAGCATTTAATGTAAACGGTGATTTCGCGGACAAGTGGGACTGTTCACAGGGAACTAAGATTTTTCGTATGCTCTAAATGTTGTCCTTTCTGGGATTTGAGATGTATCCTAAGAAGGGTTAGATAAGGTTTCGTTTCTTAATATTCCTAATTTTGCATAGGAACTAGAAGCAGTAATTAACGTTTCGAAAGTGCCTATAAAGGCTTACTTGAAATAAAAATATTTTAAGCTTTGATTTATTTTCAATTATTAACTTAATTTGGCACTTACTGACTCGTGGCATTGACAATATTTCCATCCATATGTGAATCCAAGTTGTGTAAGTTAACAAATAATTTATAAGTTTCGTTGAATGAAAAACGTATCTTCCTGGACTTTTAAAGGATGCTGTTACTGCATCTAAAAGTATACCTATAGATTATTTTAAATACAGCAGTCTCTTACGGTAATCTCGGTGAAGACAAGTGCCGAATATTAAATAGCCAGCTTAATATAGAAAAAAATAATAATCTTGAACCGTTTGTGCCAACTTTAGGCTGGTTTTCCTGTCACGCCGACGGTCGGCGCTGACGGTCGACGCGTAGCTTGTCAGCGCTGATCGGTCAGCTTGTATCGTTTTAGTATCGCGCTGACCACCGTGAAGTACAGACGCAAATAATGTCGATGGTATATACGTGCGTTCAGCGCGAAACGAAAACGCTCACTGAGTGTTGAAACGCGTCGGCGCCTGCTAGTCAGCGGCGCCGACGCGCGGCGCGCACGGTCGCGTATAGCTCAGCGCCGACGGCCGTCGGCGCTGAGCGGTCAGCGCGACTCAAAAACGCTATCTTTAACTACATACAAATTGACCCATCAGCGCCGACCGTCAGCGTGACAGGAAAACCAGCCTAAAGGTCGGCCGACCAGTAGAAGCGGTTTGTTACAATGATGTCATTTTGATTAATAAATTGGACACTATAGTAAAATTTAATAAGGCGTGGTATACCTACTTCCTTAGTGAAATTTGTAGAAATGAATATTATGTCTACAATTCGATAAGCGTGCTTTACTAAGAGGTTAACTTCTATAAAAAATAAAGACCAAAACCCTTTGCAAAGGCAATTTCCGATAGGTTCTTTTATATAGCCATGACAACTGTTGCGGAGTGAACTTCGCCCAGTACTCCCCTTCCTCATTAAAAACCCTTTTTTACAATTTATTTCTCAGTCAGGTATTAATTTTACGAGAAATCCCTTTTTACTTATTGAATAGCCTCTTTTAGCCTTGACTATGATGTCATTGTCCAGGCTAAAAGAGGATATCATAAAATAGTTCCTCAAAACAGCATATTTCGACAAGTCATAAATAGAAATCATTACAAGTGACCCCTTTAGATATTATTCAAGGCCGGCTTGTCGACCCCACCTTGTGTAGCGCTCCCGAATAGGGTTCGGTTAATTCGGTGCCTCATGAGCCGAGCCCGACCTACACGCGGTTCGTGTACCCGAATACGTCATACTTGTAGATTTGCGAAAAATATACCTAGGTACCTACAGGTTAAAATTCTCTTCGGTTGTCTAAGGAGTTTCGATTGTTTTCGTTGTTGTTTTGTCTTGTCTGAGGTGGACGGGATCAGAAATTGTAAAAGATTTTTTATTGTATTAATCAATGTAATTGTAAGAGAACCCTAGCTAGTTAGAGTAACATCTCTTCGAGTTTTTCCTTTTTTTAAAGGATAATCGTCATATAATCTAATTTCCACAGAAGTTGAGTTGTTTCCATTATTTGAAATTGATTCACAATCATCGTCGATGGTGATGTCATCTATCATTATCATCGTCTTGCATTACTCTGTATCTCTCTTTTGTAATTATGTACTTACACTCATCCTAGAAAGAAATTGTCCATACTGACACAATCATCCAATCCCATGGCACTAATAAAGACCCCTCTTCTAATTCGACCATAAATCACTAAAATTCAATCACATACTTCACAACCGAACCCACGCAGTTTATATAATCCCGAAATAAAACGAAGAGTAAAACGTAGTTAATAATTTGATAACAAAATCTGTTCACGTTTTGCCGAGAAAAAACAAGATCGTAATATAAGGTACTCTGCATTGTTTATATTTCATATCATACTTAAATAGGCGTTTTCGCTATGTTTATAACCTTCCTGGTATTGTAGCGTGAAAATGGCTACAGTGATACGTATTTAGCGAAAGCAGAGCGGTAGCAAAATATCGTTCGTGTTAGTTAATGTAATGACGTCGCGCAACGCAGAAATAATATATTTATAGCAATTATTGTTGTCAATTGTTGTCGCTTCGCTTTTGAGAGATACTTAATATCGTCGCGAAAAAGACACTTTATTGTAATTACTTACTTACAGTAACTATCAATTATTCATATTAGTCCGTAAACTTAACGACTAGACAGCGAAAAGCAAAAATAAGTACAGGAGAGACCTCTTCAACATTCGTCTTTATTCAAATTCAATAAAGTCTATTTTTCAAAATCCTGACGTGTAACCGAGTATACCTTTGACCATTTAAAATTTTTGAATTATCTATTGCCGTAAAAACTTTTGCCGGATTGTCTTGAAAACTCTTTGGTATATTGTTGTTTGAATTGTTGGACATTATTTTCGCGGGAAACAAATAAAATTGTAAGTGAGCTATCCCATTATAAAGATTTGTTTGTTTGTATTTACAACTGTAGTACTATTAAGGCGTGTACTCTAGACGTGCGAACAATTGAGGTAGACGCATAAATAACGGCTATTAGAAGGTAGAATCTGATAAACAACAGATAAATGTGTTTATTTTTACAAACTAGATTTGTTTTTTTCTGAGACTAGTTGTCGCGCAGTAATCGAAATTGGATCATAAATGATTTAATTTAAATGATAAGCTATTACCATTTTTAAAGACCTACATAGCTAGCTTAAGCGTAGGCTTTAATTCCTTTGCCTTTACTATGTAATAATAACGACTGCCCGATCATGCTGTTAGTCGGGTTAGACCAAACTTCTCGTTATCAAATAAAACGCTTTCTTTAATTTATTATTTATTTAATAGTTACACAAAGCACTTCAATATGACACAAAACATGAGTACCACGTAATAGTCTCTCATAATCATTCCGCATTACTCCGACAGTTCTCGAAGCATCTGCTACACTCTCACTAGACTGTATATTTTTATTATAATGTCTACCATAATGATATTGTGTTCCATTGCTAGGCACACACCTGCTTCCGTTAAGATTTTCCTCTTCACTTTACTGGGGCGATCCTATAAGATGTTTTCCCTTCATACCGTTGCCTCAACTAACTGCTTTAATGTTCTTATGAATATGTTAAGCTCTTGTAGCAGGTTCTAAATTATGCCCCAATTTTTTTGTCTAGTTCCTTAGTTTTAAACATGTCTCTTAGAATGTAATGCGTATATCATATTTATATATTCGTTCAAATATATTTATAAATTACTTATGGGTCATCTACTTTGCCCGTTAATAAACAAAACAATTCCACTGTACTTACAACATTAGTACAACAAAGTATAGAAATCAATAAGAACGCTTATTTCTTATCTATCTAGTGAAGTACGAAAAATCACATATCCAACGAAATCATTTTCAGTTATTAAATGACTCCTTCAAGATGTGATATTTATGTCGCAAACGCCTGCAAGTGTGTTTGCATAACCGTCATTGCTGACACGACAGTAAAACCAGACATAAATCGCATTAGCTCCTCATCGTCCTCCACTCGTAAAAGTCGACTCAGTCTTGTTACTTATTACTGATGTAAGATGTACTTAACATTGTATGTAAGATTGTCTATTTATTATTCCCTATTTGCATCTTTCTTTGTCTTTCGAAGTGTATGAATTTTTTTCTCAGTTTCACCTGCCGCTGCCAGCTTTGTTTGGTTCGGACTGTCGCAGCGCAATGATTAATAGTCTACTACTAGGCTTCCAACAAATAGGACCTCCTTGTAAAAGTGCCACTTCAATTAATGGTGGGTGGTTACCAGCTGTTTGAATCTGTCCTTTAAGTCCTATTCTTTAAGGTGCAGTTAAGATTGCATTCGCATTTGCGATGAAAGGAACATGAAGGAAAATTAATTACTAAAAATTCGGTTTTTGTATAAATTTTTCGTATAAACAAACTTCATTGAGATAACTCAATGAAGTTAATATTGCTTATTGATATATTTGGTAATTGTTATTATTACTACAAAATCATAATTTGCTTAAGCCGAAAATAGATAATTTTTAATCCAATATCTACTACGTAGGCTTGGTTTAACAGTTAACTTAGTTATATTGACGCGACTTTGAAACTTATGATTTATGGTAAGCGAAATACTTTAGTAAATCATTTCATCCAAAATATTGGTTGTTTTGAAGCTTCGATAGCGGAGCTATTAGTCAACCAGCGCTCTAACTTAAAGAAAGTCTCTGTTGGCATTGTAGATGCAAGACATCATACGTTGCTAGTGCATTTTACCGTCTCGCTTGTACAACGGCAACTTTCCTGCTTCAAGAGCTCATCGGCTCTGGACGTTCAAGGAGTTCTTCATAGCATCCTTAATTAGCTGTAGCTACTTCAGAATATCTTGGAAGCTTTGATGCAAAGTTCATATCTTGCACGTAAACATCCAATTAATTTACCACGATGCAGCAGTAAGGTATTTGTAGCCAGTATTTCAGCTACTGATTATAATTATCAGTTTGGCAGGTACAAGAACATATTGTCTAATTTGTTACGCCTGTGGTCCATATTTTTAAATCATCAAAATGATAAGACATCAGGAATTATTCGTTCATTCACTCCAACAGGATTTCTTCCTCAATCATTCCAATAAGAACTGGCGAGGTGCGACCAACATCCATATAATAAGCCCGTCGTTTTCCGCCCATTCAGTTTCGGACTCCTCCGAAATCCTTATTTATGAGGTTCTAGCGAGGAACCGTGTTATCTATGATAATAGAAAAGAATTGGGGACTGTACGAATGTGCCTTGTTAAGGGCTTATCAGGCTTTGGAGTTTCCGTCGCCTCTCTGTATGTATGGTGTTGTTATTATTATTGTCACAGGCTGTTACCACGTCAGACCTTATTACACTTCATATTTGACCTTAAACTTAGAAGACTGTTGAACCTAAACCACTTTGATCTGATGAAAACGGGGCCTATGTTTAAGATAGCAAATTGTATTTTTTTGTCTAAATAATACTACAGAACAAAATGTAGAGCACAAATGTCGCCTCCTAACCGCATTTTCCCATTCCCAAAAGTCCCAATTTTAACTGTCTCATTAAGTAGAATTCTAGGAGACCTTAAATTAAAAACTTTTTATCCAACAGCGAATACGGCCACAACGGTATGCATTTACTTTGCTTTGACTTTTATGCTGACATTAAAAAGGATTTATGAATGCATACAGTTTTGGTAAGTAAGGAAACCAACTCCTAAAAATGTATGATAAACTTTTTGGTAGTTCTTACGTGGTCCAATTCTAAGTGGAATTTAGGAAGCGGGAATTTTAAGTATAATATCGTATTCCTGCAAATGCCAAGGATAATCCGTGATATGAAAACGTATCTGCAGTTTTATCGTTTGTCACTGTCTAGCGAGCAGAAATTTGTCCTCCAATGCGGATTTCGCACCGAGAGAAATACATGCAAAATTTATATTTATTTTAAATGTCATCTCCAGTGTTTCATCCTGACATCACTGTGAGAAATGAATTTTGCTGCTTGTGACGAAAACCATTTGTTTAAACTAGATAGGAAAAAGGTGTTTTCGTATACGAGTAATATGGTTTACAAACGTGTATACAATGAACTAATAATAGTAATTGTCGATGCATTTATCAAACATTTACTTGCGCTACAGTATATCATATTACATGACTCATTGTTTTGCAGAATTTCCTTACAACCTAACGGAGTATAATACTCAATTGGACAATAAAAATATACTTATCATCTAAAAAGCAATCAATAGCCAACCGAAAGTCCATAACATAGTATAATACAGCCTACTTAACACCCGAGTCACAATCTCGTCACGTCTCAGGCATACCGATTGCCTTAATGACAACAAACTCTATTGTCGAGGTCTTAGGGCCCTGTGTATCACCATTTATGATATGATTAATCATCGATGACGTACCTGAATTTTAAGTGATTGAGTATTGTTCGAAGGGCTAATCTGTGACACGTGGTTCCCGGGTTATCGATTGGTATCGGCTTTGCATACGATGGTGCCTTAAGGTGAAGGGTTGTTCGGTACAATCCGTACCATGTAGAATAACATGGGTCGTGGGTTTGTGTGGGTTATGTTGGTTGGCGTTCTATAATAATAATAATAGTTTATTAATGTCTAACTGTAGGGCAAAAATTGTTTCTATCGAGAAGGATTTAACGTGAGCATTTTTCATAAGAGTTGCTCACGCTATGGCTATTCGAGATCCTAACTTTCAATCCAAGTTTCTTAAACTGCTGTTTTACTGTTTGTCAAGAGTGTCGTTGAATAATAAAAAAAGTAAATAGGAGTAATATAGAACCTCCCTCGTCCATCACACAAATCGATCTTCTTTTAGTTAATTTCTCTAATTTCATAACACCTTTACTTCTGGACTGTATTACTTCTAGCCTGAACTTTCCAAAACCCATAAATCAAACAAAAACCTAACAATCAAACAGCAATAAACCAACAAAACGAAAGCAATTAAATCGCAATAAAATCACTAGCCCTTACAAATAGCTGTACTGTATCCACCGGTTGTAAATCACAGACATCTTGGTATGCCGGTCGTGGCGAGTGAAAACTGCTTCGTCGCTGTATTAGGAATGCGAGTAAAAGTATCCAGACGCCGGCTGGGGACACCATGGGTTTGGTGCTAAGGGGAATTGTCCTGGGACGCATAATTAATTGTACTGGTATGCTGCAATTGTTATTAACGTCAAAAAATGCAAGAAAATAAAGTTTATACAAAGACTTTTTTTTCTCTAGCCTATAGTGTCCTACTGCTGGGCAAAGTCTTTCCACGATTCCCTATCTTGCGCCGCTTCGAATCAGAGGATTGTCAAAGTTTTAAATTAGGTAACTAATATGGAATAAATAAATCTTCAAATGGCTCAGTTGAAAATATCAGTACCTACTAGAGATTAAACCACGCTTTTTTTCTAAAAGCAAGTAAACGCCGCTACTTAAATATTCATCATTAAAACCACCAACACCTTAAAATCTTAGTACAAAAACAATGAACGTATCATTCGTTCTGGACAATAAAATCTCATTGTTATAATATTAAGGGCATGTCAATTGATACGAAGAAGCCTTGAACTCGGTATTGTGCACGAGTGTTTTTGAAACAAAAAAACATCGCGTGCGCAACTGATGTTTCAATTGAATCCGTGTTAAAGTGACGTAAGCATTAATTTGATTATGACATGCCTGCTATATGTGTGCCGATTCATTAAGGAAGTATGTCTGTATGGTGAATATTTTAGTGGACTTTTTACTCTTTCGGTTGGGATCGTACATGAACTTAATCCGACTTATTATAATGTAGTCCCTGATTCTACTGGCTTTTATAGTACTACTGTCTAGTAATTACCTGTAAGTCTGTGAATAAAAATCGGGTTTTTTTTCCATTTTTTTATGTAACTGAGTGACCGCGTTTTTTTTTTATTGTCTCCACTCCTAAAGCAGAAAATATCGGAAAGAATCAACACAAAAAAGGTTATTATGCAACTACATGGGGTTCAGCTAATATCTTTTAAGTTTCATGATTCTTTTACTGTATGAAATAATTACCAATAAACTCAAACTATAGTTCTTTTAAAAAAAAGCTCAAATAAACAACCAATATGAATACAAAAGATACAAAGACAATACCGCAGTCTCAATCAATTAGTGTCACAGTACTAACAATACAATTCGCTAAGGATTATCATTATGACACGTTATATTCGCGATCCACTTACTTTCGTTTCACTTAATATGTATCATGTTTTTGTTGCTGAATAAATAAATAATTTTGTAATTATTCTTGACCTGTTTTCGTAGTTTATTTATTTTGAGGCTGTTGTCCGTCACGAACGAGCGAGGTGTTTTTATATGTGGGCTTATTTAAAACAAAATTTGTTTAATTATTTTTTATAATGAGATAAACTTGCTCGTATCCATGATGATTTTTGGTACAATTTTAGATAATATCTTCTGCGTAGTCTTTTCTAAAGCAATGTTGGTATCAGCACCATTATCTTCCATTTTAGCTAGATTATTCTGAATACCGTAATTCACATGAAACCAATCCACTATTACTGCCCCTCTGCATCTTTTGTTCTTCTAATTTTGGCAAATGGCTAATTTTGGTATCATCAAGATATTCGTCTTCGTTAAATTCTCTTAGTCTTTGCAAAATTTTATTTTACTTAATTATAATGTCTTGGCTTAGACAGCTGCATATTTATAGCTCCTCGACAGTGCACGCATGACCAGTTCTTTAAGCAATGTAACATAGGTCAGGAATATTCTAACGTGTGGGAGAAATATTTATAGTTTCATCTATACGAAGCATACTATACATTAGCTTTCGTGTATTTGTTGTAATTCTAGAACTTCACTTAAAGTAAACTTGTTTATAGCATATCACTTATCTCCATCGTCTTTAAGTAATATTTTGTGATACATTTAAACGAAGAGACTTTTTTAAAGGTATTCGATATCCTGCTACTGGGCAATAATAGTTCTTACCTTTCATATCAAAACTTATTTGCCCTTTACAATTTTAGGCCCCATTTTGGCCAAACAAAAATACTGAAACCCAAAAAATAAAAATTAGTCAAATTTTTAAAAAAGTGTCAGCAAAGGAATGGCTGTAAGAAAGCAGTTCTAACGCCTAGTTTCAAACTCAATTACTGTAGCTTGTAGTCATAAAAATTAAGTATTCATGGCTACGAGCGTGAATATTGTATGACCAATCACGTGGCCTGTAATTAATATTGGGCCCAACATTGGATCAAATTCTTTATGAAGCCTACAATTTTACGCGTTTTAGGACTATCATTTAATTCTGTAAATATGTTTATGACGCTTGTGATTAAAAACTATTTGCAGTTGCAAACGACTTATACTGACTGTGGAACATAAATCAATTTTATTTTAATTTTTTGATGATAATGAGTCTCCAATCAAGTTGACAGATATTTTCGACGATTAAAACTCAAGAAAACCTAGGTTTCTAAATCATTAAGAACTTACTGACATTAATTGGAAACTAATCCTTAAAAGGAATGAAAGTACAGAAAAAGACACACATACCAGTCGAACAAAATGTAATCGCTAGACTAGATTCCAATAAAACTATCATCAGATACATTTCCCCGGAACTATAAAACCCATGTTTCTCGTACGGTTCAGAATTCCACATAGTTTAACTGTGTTTACCTTACAAACGGGGAGGTGGGGCGAAGGAGGGTATCACCCAATTTCACTCTTCCACCAGGTACATGAAACTTTTTAATTGGTTCTCGATCGAGAAGGTCGTGTCAGCCATTTTGATATTTTTAGCCTTACTCTGGTACTGGATCATAGCGGTGCAGAATTTTTGTTTGCCTAGCCTAGATTAGTTTTGGCCGCAGCTCGCCCGGTTTCGTTTAGTTTTGCGGGTAGGTTTGTTTTTTCTGAATTCGATTTTGTCGAACTAGAGTTTTTGTGTTAGCGGTCGACCGATATTCGAAAGTTACAGAGTGATGTATTGAATTTTTGATGTTTGGACAGTGATTGTTTCTGTCTCCGTCTGCTATTATAAAATGTTCGATATATGTTAGTATTTCCTAGTGCAAAACTTGAAGCAAAATATGTAACGACAGTTTGACAAACTGCTCAATAAATCTAAGACGAGAAATCCCGATAGAAAGTTAGCCTATTTATAAACCAAACGCAAATTCCAAACTTCACTTGCTTCTGAGAAATCACCTTCTTAATTAGCACATTGCCTGAATCAATCTCCACGACGTTGCACCGTCCATAATTCAATTGAATCAGAATAAATTTACATAACATCAGTTTAATAAAATAAGATTAGAGGAGCGTAATAGTACTTAATAGTATCATCTACATATATCGCCAGACAGACCTTTTCGACTTGTTTGTTAGGGAATGTAAAACCGGCTTATTCGGTCGAAGGGTTCACTCGGTCATTCTCGAGAGGCATTCCCAGGGGTCAGTATTCGTGAACTTGTAAACAAAATGTAGTAAACAGTCATACGGATTTTGGAGATAGTTGATATTGCACGCGTTGTTGATGACGTCGATGATAAAGAAGATTAGACAGTATTTGAATTGGGTGATCTACAACCGATTAAAGATATCTCTTAAGGAAAGAGTTTTTAGATTAGATTAATACCAAAAAACAAAAGATGTTAAGATAAACGTATACTTTCTCAATGAACAAAAACGTATAAAAACATAATGTTTCCAAATCACAGTGACCTACCACCACGTGGATCGCTTAGTAGATAAATATCATGCTATAAACAAATAAATCCCAATAACTGTCGTATCTTATTCAAATAACTCACTTTACAGTTTAAACCCGCTTCCCACGGGGCGAATAAATCTCCGTTTGACAATCATTCAAGCGAGAGTACTACTAGCGACATCTGTTGGTATGAGTAACAAGTTTGCTGGATTTATCAGCTGATGCGCGCACGTCGAGCGTTGTTGTGTATCATTCATAGATGGCGTTAGTCGTTCACAATATAAAAGTACATGTGGTGTTATAAAAACAGTGTTTTTTTTTTTTATACTAAACATAATTTGTCACATACTAAAATAAGATTTTAGCATATTAAATGAAAAAAAATTATACTTTTATACGGTATGAAATTTACCCAGTGCAAAATATGCTTAAGTTTACCTCTATATCTCAGACGCCACACATTATTTATTTTACGATGAAATATTCTCAACTCCGAAACACTTAAGCTGAAATGCAACGTACAAAGCAGTATTTGTCTAACATTTCTCAAATAAATTCCGTGGATACTGTCCAACACTTAATATTATGCTGCATTGCACCATTTTCTTGTTATTCCTTATGTTTCACTCCTGTCTTCCTAAATATGATTACAGTTGCAGTTTGTAAGAGGATAATTTCATTAGCCAGCGGTGTGGGAAACATGGTTAAGTGAATTAGCCCCTGTATTTATCAGGTTAACGCTCAAATTTGGTTGTGGCTTCTTGTCTGACAGGGATTTATTATTTGGAGGGGCCTCGGTTTAGTTTATTAGGATATTGTCTGTTTTTGTTATAATTCATGAGCGTTTGCACAAATAACTTACTTGTTTGTCTCCATTTATGTTAAGATTTCACTAATGCAGTAGGACTGCGGGTAATGGTGCATTCAATTCCATTATCGAATCAGAAAAGCGAATAATGATAATGAAATGAAGAATCTACAAATGATGTTGAAGTGGTTTCCATTTATTTTGCGTTATCCTAAGACTTACATTTTATAAAACATCTCGGACAAAAAACAGTGTTCAGTAAGCATCATCAATGTAACACTACGCGGGAAGAGGTCTTTGCTCAACTGTGGGATGTTTACTGGCTGGTTTTAGCTTATTTATTTATTCAAAACCGTAAAAGTCCGATCAGTCTATAAGATGCTCATTTCTTTTATCAGAACTCACAATCAAGAATACACTGACCTACCTCAATATTTTCCAATCTTGTACTATATTGGCAACAAAAAAGATCCCGTCCTGGGAATAGGGACTCAATCAGTCACTTATATAAACTCGGCTTCATTGCCGAGTCGTGTTTGATCTGTGAGATGAAACCTTATTTCATTTGATATCCCAAAGGAACTACCCATCCGGCTGGACAAAAAGTGTCTTGTACCCTTTTCTTTGTGCGAACTTTTATTACTTGGTTAGCGGTGATATGATTCGAAAATTCTATATTTATCTGGAAATATGGGTCTTTTAATATCTGACATAAATATTTTCTAAGTTTAGTATTATTGCTAACACTATCAAAGGCTTTGGATAAATCCGAAATATCTTATTTTGATATAGAAAGTTAGTTTTTGGATATTCGTTTTTCTGGGAAGTAATGATCTTGTTAAGGAACCTGTTTAGTGCCAGTATCTTTCCCTTTACGATTTATAGATAAGTAAAGTACACAATAACATGTTGACTTACGTAACTTGTAAATAAAATTCAATAAAGTACTTTAAAGTTTTCAATTTTATTTTGCTCCTCTCTATGTGGGTTAACTTTTAAATGAACTAGTGTCATTTTATTTTCAGCTTACATTTTTGAAACTAACTTTGTTAAATCCTCAGTGGTGTCGACTCTCGGAGCATTTAATTAAAACACGTTTGTCTGCAACTCAGTTTGTTTGATGCTTTTTTTTAAACGCCGAGTCAGCAGGAAAAAACGTTTCCAATGTATTTTTTATAGATCTCCCTGCTAATTGGAAGCTGGACTAACAGTAGATTGTATCCAAAAAGGAAAAGGCACTAAGTATTGATTGGACTCTCGCAGGATTTTAATGAACGTTACAAAATGATTGATCGTACGCTTTATTGATAAGCTTTACTTTATAAGAAAAGGATAAAGGAATGAGATATACTCGCAACATATCCCAATAAAACGGGATAAGGGTGGGAATTATGACGGACGTACTAAGATGGATGGTATAAATTTCGGGGAAAGAATAAACAAAAATGTCCTCTTAAGTGCGGTAAAGGCTGCAAAGAGGCTGTCGCCATTGTTTGCAAAGCGTCGTAAATGGGACGGTTCTTCCTCATTTTAAAGGTCTATTAAATGACCCTTGGTTTGCTGAGAGCTATTATAACCTCTACGGTAACGTTTAACAACAATGACGGTAATTAAGTGAAGATTTGGAGACGACATTGACTTTGCGTAACACAAGAGATTTGTAAGCCAACCGTGATTGTAATGAAACAATGACGAAGCTGCATGCTCTTTTGTAATCAGTTCAATATTATATTAAACAACAAGTGGGTCAGCAGTTTCAAACACTAATTGAATGTTCCGACGGCAGGTTATTGAACCAAGATTACTAAATTAACCTAAAGCGTCAAAGAGCTCTATTCTTCTAAACAATATGAATAAAGAGACGAAATTCCCACAAAATAATGAAGCAACAATTTTAAAACCTGTACTTTTGAAGTATCAAATGTAATTGTTTTCGGTCTATCATTACGGTATCTATCCTTTTAAATATCCAGTAGCTAATGGCTAAGAAAGTTTCTATTGTTTTCATTAAATTAAGTCGAAAATTTTCTTCGAGTTTTGAATAACAAATTCTCTCGAACATTACCAGAATTCGAAAATTATTTTCGACTTTCGGATCTCTAGCAAAAATCTTAAAGAAAGTAAGTGTAGGGGAGATATACCATAAATAAAATCGAGTGAAACTTTCTATCGGTCACGAGTAATGTTACGCGTTTTATCTTTGAAACGGTTTTAATTGTAAAATTAAGTAATTTCTCACTGGCCGTCGAGTTGTCGACTCATTCATCTGAGACTGGCCAAGGCAAGCGACACCCGGAATCGGAGTGATTTTGTGGTGCAAGTTGTAGGATTACAAACTTAATTAAATGTGGCATTGATATTTACGTCTTTTTCTTGAATATTATACCTAAACCGCTTTGGCAATATTTTCTTTCTAGCCAGTGTTATACAAATGTTAGTGCAGGGGCGACTCTACTATTACTTGCATTAATATTTCGTGTTAATATATTGTTGTCACCTACGCGAAATTCTCAGTAATAATTTATAACGGCACTTCAAAAATTGTCCTAGTAAGATTTGTAACCGTTATTCCTATTTTATAAAAGTATGAATTAGTACTAATAGTCGTACAAATACAAAGGTCAATCATCTAAGTATTTACTACCGTTGATCGAGTAATGTCGTCCTCGATTCTCTGTGTAAAATTAAATATGACACATACAAAATAAATAACATTACTGCTTAGTCGAAAATAATTATTTGTGTTAATCCTCTCTTAACCAAGCACGAAACTACGTTCGGTAAGCTAAATGTTACTGACGGAAATCACAAACTATGCCACTAACATACGAAATAAAATTCCGAGTATTTTTTTAATTTACGATTTTTACGCTACTGAATCTTAAGTGCTTATTGAGCCAATCGCTGTTTCAAAATAAAAAAAAAACGAGGGACTACCATCGCTCCTGAAAGGCCACATTGTGTTGTCTCGCTTTCGCAATTGCAACAGCCTTGCTTTAAGAAGTTAAAGTCAAAAACCCTTACTCAAAATGGGCTACTAAGTAGAAATTTTGCGGAGGTCAAAATATAACAGACAGCACCCTCCGGTACAAAAGCAAGAAGAAGAAGGTGGTAGAAGAAACGACACAACGAATTTCTCAGGTGCTTAGGCTCAAGAATTGATCTTATAACTTGGACCACACGTCATTACCATTTATCACGTATTCTTCCGGCCTGCAATGTAACTAATGCGATGCTAACCGAGTTAAGAGGAGATTCATTATGAAATCACATTTAACGAGTACATTGTGAAGACAATTAATTAATGTCTTTTAAATTAACTTTAAATGCGCGGAACTAATTGCGTCAGCTTTGTAATATTTGCATAATTCACTAAGCATAGTTGAGGTTATTTGACAATATACAACCAATATTTCTTAAATTCGGAATCTAAGTAATTCCTTTGTAAATTGTATTTTTCATACGATGTCTATCGGGTTTCCGCAGGGCATTTGCATGCGATCTCGTCACTCCGGCAAAGATAGGGACGGGACCCCGGTGTTTTAGGTCTAAGCAATTCCGACATATTTCCATGTCGTGCTCTCGGCGTAGGTTGAAGTCGTTAATGTTTCGCCTCCAAAAAAGCACTATTGATTTAACATCTATAAATTTTAACCCTCAACGTGAATACAGCGGTTCCATTATGTCACCACACGGTTATATTATTATAATTATCAGCGATTAATAAAATGGTTGCATTGTTGATATTTTTCTGAATGAAGACGATGCTATGTTTAGAAAAAATACTCTAAATAAAAAGTAAATGATATTGTTAGTAATAGAAAACATAAATATTGCCTGACTCATATTTCAAAGTTTGATAATAAACGTAAACGTATCTCATATCAAACTTTTGTATCAATAATATTGTTGTCGTCATTTTATCAACGAGTTATCACTCAATAGCTATTCAATATTCTGTAATAGATGTGACGAACATTTGTCATACAATTACCTACAGACTTTGTACTTTCTTCATACATTTTATGACTCATGTTTCTTTCAAAGGTCATTTGTCTATCCTTTACACACGTAAAACTTTATCTTAACTATAAATTTTCTTGAAAAGCAGTAATAATTGCGAGAGTAAGCACACGAACAGTTGTAAACCGCAAAACATAAAAGCGCTGGAGACACAAATATACGTTTTAAGGTCAAGTAAAACAGGAATATTACAAACATGCCTCCACAATCCACTTGAACGTAATATAAGAAAGTTATGTAAGAAAACATCTCTATTTGCTCAAAACAACCAATAAAGTGAACAGTTTCTGTTATTCATAGCTTTGTATTATCATAGTTTCAGACGTTGTAACTTCATACGTCTGCTATTGTATTCCGCGCACTTTATGAACTGAATATTTCGGGTTCTCATACCAACAGAGCAATTTTCTTTTTCATCCCCAACCCTAACGGAATGATTTATTGTTTCAGATGCCAACGATGTAGACTGAGCGAGCGAAACATCGCAACACTGAAAAACTTCGACATATTTCTGCTCGGGAAGAACAGTTATCAAATTCCCATCCCTGCTGTGTGTGCGTAAATCTCGTTGTGTGAGTTCGAAATTTAAAATGCGCGACCGTGATTGGTCCGAGTGTCGAGTGTCATTGTGATTAGTGATGTGCAGTGTCGATAGTGGTTATCGATAGTCGTCAAGATGGCGACGATGGATCTCACCAACGAGGTGGTCCGCTTGAGGGCCGAGCTGGAGAAGGTGTCTTCAGAGCGGGACATGCTGCTCTGTGAAGTCTCCAACTTGCGGCGGGAGCTCGAACTGAGCGAGTTGAAGCACTTACAAGATGACGTGAGGTTAGTAGCTTAGTTTTATACTAAAATATTTCTGTAACACGGTACATAGAAGCTTCACATACAATCTTTGTACATGAGAACCGTTTCCGAGCAAACAAAGGGTGCCTACGTCTTGCAGGTCCTTTCAAAAGCTCGACAGTTCGTCGGGGACCTCTCATACCACAGACAATGATTATGGTCCAAGTTGCACACTTATATTTTAGTTTTGAAAAGTTTTAATTAGCTGCGTTTCTTTTGTCTACGTATGTTACGTTTTGACTACGTGTGTGGCTTAAAAACCATTTTGTATATGGAATATTTTTTTCGCGTATAGACATATTCCGAGAACTCTTTCTAATAAATCAATTCGCTTCGTGCAACAATATCAAAACAGTTAGCATGATTGTGCTAAGCATCAGTAAAGCAAGGCACGAAAAGGTGGTTGACAAATCATTAAATGATTTATGATAGGGCTGGCTTTATAACAAAACCTCCTAATTCAGTGATTATTATAATCTTACCACCAAAGACAACTTTGTTCTACAACTCTAAACATTTTAAATGCAAAATGATTTCAAAAATTACTCCAACTCCCTCTACCACGCTCCCGCTTACTCTCAACCCCCGTACCACGAACTCACGCGTGCCTATTACTCCCATTGTTCGCGGGGAGGTTTCCGACGACAGTGACGCCAGAAGGTCCTCCGCATTCTTTTCAAAAGACCCTTTTACACAAGTCGACGTCTAGCTTATAAAGGAGACGTTGACGTGACCGACTATACACGTGTGTGAGTAAAGTATCTTTATACGAATATAAAATTTGATTTATAACTTTTATTGGCCATTTTGATGGATTAAAAGAGGTTTTGAACTTTGCGGTGAGGATAAATAGGTGAAAGATGTAGTTGTAGCAAGAATTTACATAAGTTTTAGTCAATATAGAAGGGCTAAGAGTATTTTTTGTTTGATAAATGAATACTTTACTTTCTAATGCTTTATATGTCAGACATGATGTTACTTGAACTGTTTCGGGGTGATGTGAGAAATATATACAATAAAACTAAGGCAAAAGAACACAAAAACATGTAACAGCTGATTTAATTCTAATCGAAGTAATTAATGAAGCAACACTTAAGTATTGTTATTACGAAGTATAAAGGTCATAGCTAAAACAATTACAGGGACAGTCAGCAACAAAACTGATAAACACAGTCAGACTTAAACAAAAGAATGGAATTAGTGGTTATAGCAATTAGGAAGTAGCTTTAATACGCTATCCATACTCAATATTATTGTAACTCAATATTTCTTAATACTTAAGACAGTAATTCTCTCCGTTATGCTTTTTACAGCTAAACCCCTTAGTGATTTAGAAAAATAGAGTATGGTGCTAGTTTGAACCCCCAATGACCCGATAGTAAATAATATCTACGCAGGTTAGCTACGGGGAGAAGTCTCTACAAAAAAAAAAACTTATACATATGATACTTGTTGTGAATTCTGGTCTTACGATTCATGAACTTTTGTTGATGACTGTACATACTATAGGTACAGATGAGTTGTTTTCCTCAGCTGACTCATTATTGCATGGGAAGATAATGCATTGAAACACGCATCGTTTGTTAGTATAATCGTTTCAAGTAATAAATAAATGTAGTATTAAATAGAATCCAGATACTTTAAATACCTCTATACATCTATCTTTGCCTGTTTGCAATGGTGTGCTCATCTGCCCGCGTTGTGCGCGAACTTTTAGCAACAAGGTTGACTATGTTAGGCATGCAAGAGCTCATCAACGATAGCTGTAATTGAAAACAGAGTTAAAGAGGTCAAGAAACCGAAATCGGTCGAGGAGAAGAGAGTAAAAGACATCTGTCTGTGTCTGCAGGAAACCTACCATCTCTTAAAGTAATATTATTGCAATTGTGGAAATAAGACGCCGCTCTACGCCGTGAAGTGCTCCTTCACGCTCTCGACTGCAAAGATTAGTTTACGGCTTAGCGGGTAACCCTAAAACTTGCTATAGTAAAAACTTAAATCCCACGAAAGGTCATAGGTCACACGATTACTGATATCCATGCAGGTGGAGCCGCAGGCAAAAGCTTGTATTTATAAGTATAGAATGTGTGTAGGTGTATATAGTAAGGTTCGAAGGTATGTTTTTGTTTCGTTTACCCTGAGGCAAAGAAAAATGTGTAGGTTATAAGAAATATAACAATCTTTTAATTTCATATACTTTAATTCTGCAAGTTATTGGAACAAGACGATGGTTAGCTATTCTGAAATTTCGTTCCAATGTAAGGATCTAACAGATATCACCAAAAATGCAAACTACTACTTTAGTGTCTTAATCTACTCCCATCCGTTCTTCTTGTTGAGTTTCTGCTGCCAAGAACTAAGAGTTGTATTTTTTAGCATTGATATAACAAACAGCCTTCAACTAACCTTCTCGTGTTTTAAACTAATTCCAACTCACGATCGTTCGAATCATCTCATACAAATCCATCTTAGCCACCTAGAAAGAATAATAATGTAATATATTACACGACTCTACATAATGCAGCAACCCATAGAAAAAAACTCTGATTACATGCTTATACGTTACCCATGACAGACCATGATTGATATACCTGCAAAATACAACAATTTAGTCTACTACACCTAACAATTGTTGGTGGAAAACATCAAAAAGAGTTCCGTGTTCCTAAGTTTCGAAAAGTGACTAAAACCACTAACCTACAATTAAGCAAGCCCAGTGATCAGGGGTCCTACAGGAAAGATCCCTTGACCTAGCAATAGGACATACATAGACCAGTTATATTATTAATTCTACTTTCACTGATGTACACACAGTTGCTCGATTTGCATGTGAAAGTGAAACTATGGTATTATGCTACACTTACATCACGTAATATGTCACTGTAGATAGCCATTATTACTATTTGAATATACGGGTCGTCACAGTGTCTGATCACGAAAAGTATTAAGTCGTGCTTTGATTGTGCGATGTCGGTAAAATGTTATATACACAATTTCGTTCTTGATACATCATCGAAATTTTGGATGTGTTTTTTGTTACTTGGGGATGATACAAAGGCAACTGAAATGCTTTTGCGGTAGTTTGCGCCGCGTTCCCATGGTCTCTAATACAAGGAAAGGGTGAAACACTCCGGTGGTTTTAGCCGGTCCTCCACAGGGCTGAGAACATCCATGAAGATTTCTCCAGGAAAAAAAGGACCATAAGCATTTTACAAGTCCTTTCTCCTAATGATCTCATCATCTACTCCTTTTTAATTACAACAAATTTCACGCAATTCATCCTGTTTTTCAAACCTCTGCTTGTTACCTGCCCATTTCTGTGTAGGTAGTTTTTAACGAAGTCACCGTCTCTGCATAATTTAGAACACTTTGCGTAACATATTCGCATCATTATATTATGTGGTCTCCCTTAATGAATATGTCACTAACTTAACGAATTATTAATATTCTTTGCTTTACTAATGATATAATCAGTCAACCTCATCTAGTGAGAGCTCGTCTAGTAAATTCTAGGTTTATTACATTATGCATTAACCTAGATGGACTGAATCCTATTAGTATTAGATATTAACACTGCAGTCTTTCCCAACCTTCATTAGGTTATTTACCTAATCATGTATTTTAACATTAAATATTATTCGATCCGTACCTTTCCGTGGGTGTGTACACGCAATAAAATTAATTCGACTACCCACTTCTGAGCTAATAGATTGGTACCTTCCATGTTTCAACCGAAATACCGTTACACACAGAAGGTTTAATCTTAGAGATTTGCTTAAGACCACCAGGGTCGAAAAACTGCAGAAGAAGGAAAAAAATCATGATCTTCCGCCCAAAAGTATCAAAACCACTAAGGTCCTTATTTCTAGCAAGAGGTAATGGTAAGTAAACAATAATAATAGGTGATCAGATGAGATCGCTGTTGATAAGTAATGTGACAGCAGAACGTGTAGAAATACATTTGCAGTAATATAGATCGATCACTATCTAGTTGTTCACCTAAGCGCAACAATAAAAGTAATTTCCCTATTGACCCGTTACCTTAGTAGACATTGAAGGCACCATCTGCAATATATTTATGAGATGGAAAGTATGTCAAGGGACACATTACCGCTAGTTTATCATCAATCTACTGTCTTTCATCTCTCTTTATTTATACTTACAAACGCAAATATTATAGAGAAAGTTCGCGAAGAATATTTCCGTCCTTAGTATATTCAGCATTAGAACGGTCTGGGTTGTCTACTTTTATGTCATTTTCATTTCTTTTGACCTTTTATTTAGGTTCACGTTGTAAAACTTGTGTACAAAATGTTTGTTTGTTTTACCCCTCAATAAAATGAGTAAAACTACCGTACCTTTTTGTTATATGAGAACACATTGCGGCGACTAGTCCGGCCGCCCCCGGCTCTGACGTCACAATACTCGTTTCGGCCGTGGGCAGGTTCGTTACGTCATCATTGAAGTACCCACGACCTTGCTGGTCAGTTGAATTGCTTTCCGATAGAAACCTAATTTGAATTGGACTTAGATTAACTGCTCCAATTTGAGTGAGTTATGCTTCCTGGGTTTCGTAACGTAGGGCATTTGATTGGCTCTTATGGAGTTAGTGGATTTGGAAAAGAGGAATTGAAGTAGAAATTGTTACTTCTAATCGTATTTTTTTTTTAAGTTGGTTGTAAATGTAAAACTAAATGGTGAGTGGAATATGCATGTGTATGTTTTAATGTGCTGTTTTCCACACAACTTTAACGTAACTTTGCGCTATCGCAATTTCAATATTTACAATTCCACTAAAACCAATTTCTTATAATATTCTCGGAATAATTATAATCTCTCGACATGTAATAGAGGCTTTAGATGAACAATTAATGATACATTCATTATCATTAGTTGCGACAACCTGTGGCAACTGACAAGTTGGTCACTGACCATAATGCTTACGACCTTACCGTCTTGCCAAAGAACGACCTTAGGCTCATCTTTTGTGCCTACGCAAAATGACCTCTCTGGTTTCGCAATTATTGATCTCTGGACGGTAATATTGAATTAATTGGTTAAAACGATTGCAGGCTATACCAGCAGAGGAATATTGACAGGAATGTTAATAATACGAAGGCCTTGTGAATAAATAGGCAATAATTTAAACGGATTGTATATGTTGATTGTAAAATACCTGATATTAAACCAGGACGTCCTAAATACCGTTTGAATGACGTAAACTTAGAATAGGGTGGTAAAAAAAACGTCCAAAAGTGATAATTATTTTCGTCTTTCCTATCCAGATCATTTTATCGTTCAATGAAGAGATCTCATTCCTAAAATTCCGAATTCGAGTACTTCGAGTACTCTCATTTCCTTAGACACTACAAGAGCTAAACAATAGTAATGCTAGTCTCTAATCTTGTATGTCTCAGGCTACTAACTGTACCATTTCGGTCCCTGAAGAGACGATTGGATCTTAAACAATCGTACTCCGGACACCTGAACACAGACAGACGGACAGATGAAACTCTGGGAATTCGCTCCTGGAATTCTTAATGTCTCGGTTTCGGAGTAAATTGTAATTGTATTGCTTGACCTAAGTGGATATCGACTTGGTCAATTCCGAAGTTATCTAGTAAAGAAATATCTGTTAGGTGTATGAGGTTAAGGATTGTTTTAAAATCAAAAGTTTTTATTTTTGTTTTTATTTCAAGTAGACCTTCTCAGGCATTTTCAAAACGTTACTGACTCTAGTTGCGCGGTTTCAAATGCGGTCTCATTCTTATGGAGAAGAACCGGCAAGAAACTTCATAAGTTACTCTTTTAAAAATAGAAAAATACAATTTATACTTAACAATAAGTATGCTTCGAGTATGTTTCGATTTTATAGTATTAGTAGATAAAGTGTCTTTGCAAAAAGTTTTAGATCCCAATCAATATAAATATTGATATAGTTGGGTAATTCACTAAATTTACCATAACCTAGCCTTAACTAAAACAGTGATTTCATAATTTTACTTTCAAAAATCAAAATTTGTTATCATGACCTTAAAAAAAAATATCAAGGCATCTATATTAATGAGACGAAAACTAACATCTTTAAAAATGTAAAAGATATTCAACAAGTTTGTCTTATGATGAATTCGTTATTTTCTTTTAGGGCGTATTTTTTGTTAGGATTTTCTTGTTATTCTTGAACAATGCTTGTTGCCCTGACCAAGTCTCTTGGGCACTAACTTTTAACAATCTGGTACATTATTAACACGGAGTTCAGTTGTATATTAGAATATATTTTCAACTTGGGGATAGAGAGTTCCTTCCTGAATTTCTTGTACTACAATCAGCAGAGCAAATATTGATATAAAGCCAGCGAGAAGTGTAAATTCTGCTTGCGTAATGCAGCATTCGATGACGTCACCAGCGATTGCGTTCGTCGCGAAACCAACACTCAAGTTTGCAATTTACACTACCAACAGTACTAACTCAGTGTATTTATTCTCCGTAAATTATTCTCTTAGGCTATCTTTCAAATGATGTTAAACAATCAAATAAAAATCAAAAGGCATCGCTCACAGAATCATCTTAAACACGGCCTTCATGAATTGCCTAAAGCTTAATAAAAACATTATGTAGCTCCCGACCGTGGTTCGTAGAAAACATTCCCTTGGGGTTGTTCCTTTGACCTCAAACAGGCGAAATAAGCTGAATGCCCACGCAATCATAATAGGGCATGTAATATGCCGCTTTATACGATTTTCTTGTTAAATTAACTTAAATGTTTTCATTGTTATATGTACTACGAAAATGCGAATTTATGCTAAAGTTAAATATTAGTTGCGGAATAATAGTTTGAATCGAAAGGGTTGGAAGAGTTTGGTTTCATGCCGAGCTTAGGGCTGTTTAGACTTAGTTGAGACAGATTAAGTCAATAGTTCAATGAATATAAACAATGTTAACTAGGTAAATACTACTTTCAACTTTGTTTACTGAATTTGTACTTTAAGTTGTTGAATCAGTATTAGTATTAATTATCTTTCGCTGTATTAAATTTCGGCATTGTGAATCCCAGACAGAGTCAAACGACAAAATATTTCGATTGTTTTCGACAATTTTCTTTATTATATTCGAACGAAGTCAGGGCCGAAAGCTAGTCAATTTTTGTTTATATTTCGTTTATTGAATTTCCTAAGTTCGGAGGCGCGAAGGAAGTAAACGTCTGTCATTTTGTCGCCGGGGCCACGTCATGCGCCGTATTTCCGTTTACCGATTGACGCCGCGATATTATTATATGTATGTCGGTCTATTTGTGGGTATATCTCAATTTCCCAGTGTGGGATATTATACATCTATTGTTAGTATTGGCCTTTCCTTTCTTTGTTCCTAACGATTGGTCTTCTCTGGGTCATGTAGACAGTAATGTTTTTAAATCTTTTTTTATTGTATGAATTAGTTCCTTATTTTTTAATTTAGTTTTTTTTTTAATATTGCTAATGATTAGTAAAAAAGACATAAAATCAGTTTGCGTAACTAGTGTGCATTTTATATGGTGCAATAGACAATCAAACAAAGGGCTAAATTAAAATAACTTTGAAACATCAGATAAAAGAACAATTTGCACACACCTAATTAAACAAAGAGGTTTCAAGTTTCATGTGAACTTAAACATAGTTGTGAAATCTTGGACCACCAGTATCAAAACCAAATATATTAACACTGTCTCATATAAGTGACATTTTAGTCAACCTCAGGCAGTATATTACCATAGTATAAATTCATACAGTAGTTTAACTCGGATATTTCTAAAAAAAAATGCCTGTAGTCGCTTGGTACGTAACAGTGATAGGCCTGCCATAAAGAGAAATGGATGTTGTGATAGGCCAGCATAGCTTATAAGTTGTTATGACTTATCGTATTCCTTATTAATATAACCTGAACTTCACACCGTAATTATAATGTAATTCAGGGCTGGTACCTAGTTATTTTTTTTAGGTGAGGTTAACCAACAGCCGCAGCGATAGAGCTGCTCACCTAAAGCATTTCAAATACATCACGTCCGTTTGTCGTTGCGACGTGCTCACATATATCATGCCACGGTCATGCCACGTTCCAATAGCGTAGGCTTAACTCGCGTTGCGCCCGTTTATATGAAGACTTCATACTGTAAATATTATTACACTGTTTGCCGTGTGGTGGGCGAATGTTCAATGTCTAGCAATAACTGACTAACAAGACCGAAAACTTTGCTACTTGGGTTTTGATAATGTTTCATATGTTATGACAGCTCATTAGGTGTACCTAATATAAGTTGTTGTATGTTCCGGCCACGAATAAGCTTGGATATATTTTCTGACTGTTTATGTTGTAGTTGCAACGAGTTTATCTGCACCTTGATGGTAATCGATGATGTAGAGAATACGTAGTATTTTAGATATGCTTTTTTTCTTTTGTCAATCGACTTTTATGATCTAGCCTTTTAGAAATATTGGAAAATCTATACATTTTTGAATACTTTCCGCTATACATACAAGTCTTATTTGTGGCTACTCAAGACACAATAAGTCCACGTCAGTCAAATTTTAAACAAGTTCTATTATCTATTTGTGCAATACACTGAGGAAACAATGTGAAGATTTTTAATAAAGAATATAGGTACGTATCTCAAATAGACAAGAACAATCCTTTTTCTCGCGACAAAGTAAAAAGTCACAACGAAAGATGTGTACTACATCTCCTGATAAATATTTACTCTATCCAGTACGTTCTTATATAAGAAACTTGTTGCTTTGTAGTTGTTTGTGTCACATTGTCTCAGTAACTAAGATGCTGTAATAAAGAACAGTCTTAATAGGGGTTAAGTTTAGTTCTGCTACTTTATACTGAGTTTTTGTGTCATCGTTCCTCATAATTTTTATGCAACCTGCTTTAAAATTAAATGTCGCATTCTAGTAGAACGAGGTGCATAGAAATTCTGGCGGCAAAGAAAGACAAATTTCGAATGATATTGTTTCGTATTTTGGCATACAATTATTTGTACCAATATTAAATTAGATTTCTATTACTTTATTAAACAGTTGAAAGCCCTAATCATATTTGTTTCCGTCTGAAAATGTGCAGCACTAATACAAGGAATAACTCTATTCACCTTCCATTTCTCCAAAACATTTTTCGTTACCTATTCCACTAACATTTTATCCAAAAACAATATTTCAGCAGAAAATTTCACGCGCATTACTATGCATCGTATTTCCTTAATCTGATTCTTTCAATCCCGCTTCAAAAGCGCCAACAATATTTTATCTTCAGAAATCTTCTTTTAAAAATCCATTTAAACTTTAATATCGTTGTTTTTATTCAGCAACGTTGTCTGTTCATAACTTTCTTCTTTAGTTGTCGATATCCATTCATTTTAGTCTCCTCTGTATAATTTTTCATCCTCTTTTCTTTATTTTTTTGCTGCTGGCTTTGATGAATTGATAGCGTCATATAGGGATACATATCTATAGTATTAGTGGTATCTATAGGAAGAGATATAATATAATTTGTCAAACTTTTTCTTCAGTTGTGTCAATTGAAGTTAAGTATATGGCCTGCATATCTATAACCAAAGTTTTTCAGAATTTAAGAAATATTGAGTCTACCATAGCTGTTTTAGTAGTACATATTTTTACCAACTTCCTAAAATAATCAGGTTACGACCAGAATACTATTACCTAGAGAAAAACGATGCCCCATTATATTTTAGATTAAAGTTCTCAACAAAGTTTTTTCCTGTTGGACCTGTGTCCCCGTGTAAGCCTTTAAAAAGGGCCGGGTATCTTCCCTTGAAGTTATCCCGTGAATCAAGAGAGTTACAAATAATTATATCTCAAGCATTAATGCATACAAATTCGTCGGCAAGGCTAATATATTATAAGTCATTGTTATCACAAATCTTTATTCATATATGCTCTACTGCTCTATTAATTATTGTCATTGTTGTCTTTACGCCAATCTTTTATTAATATCCAAGTATGTTTACTCGGGACTAATGTTATTAGTTTTCTATTTGCGATAGGGTTTAATTAATAGATTATGTTATATTGTCTTTGATTGATGATTCATTATTGCGTTGATTATCTGACCGTATGTAAAGTGACAGGATTCTCAAGAGTCTTTATTCAAACGTAGTTTTACATGCGATTTACATATTTGTAAAATAGTTTCTATTCCAAATAAGTATAATTTAGACAATATCTTCTTTATTATTAGCCTTTAGGGTCCCACTGTTGGGCAAAGGCCTCACTAATATGCTATTTACTTTTCCAAAAAGAAAAACATAAAGAAATTAATGGTTTCGCGTGTCAAAGCCTGTTGTGCTTTTCTGTCTCATATCTGAAACTAGAAATAATAATAGTAGAGTATGGAAGCTCGTTCCAGATTCCATTCTCTTAAACGTTTTCTGCAATGCAATCAAAAGAAAAGTTTCCAAGGAAATGGGACTTAGTTCGCTAACTAACATTAAAGAATTTTATTTATTAACGCTAACTACTTACGGCTGGTTTCACGGTACCAAATGATCGCGATCAGGTAGAGATTTCGGTGTATTGATAATTTATGGGCTATTTACTAAATGGTCAAACAGTTCGTAGTCGCTATTAAGTCACACCGTAACTGTCAGTTTAATTAGAGAAATATTGAAGAATGGCGAAATTTCAAATCTGAATGAATGAAGAACAATTTTATTCAATTTTTCAATGCCTAAAAGACTAACATTTTTAATAATTATGTTAAATAGACAACTTATTTTAAGTTTTACTGAACCAGGTCACGGAAACTCAGTTCCTAACAGGTTTAAAGTAAATAGGGAAGTCTTCCTATAGCAAAAATAAAGTAAAGATTTTAGTACTTCCTTTTAGACTTAATGTAACGCGAAAATTTCAGGCGGTAATCTTAAGATGTGGAGAAATATTGTGGGGGTAGAAAAGGTCAATACAAATGCAGGGTAATTTACACCTAGGTTTTTTGTTTCCCTAGTACCCCACGCAAGGTTTTTCATCATGTGGGTGTTTATACATTTTGTGTATAATTCTAACATATACCCTTATCAAATATTGATAGGCCTTTTGTTTTTTTGGACATAAAGGTCTGTTATAAAAAGGTTTAGATTGTTTCTTTGCTTCTTTTTTGTTTTTGATACTTACATTTATTGTTTTAATGAATTCGTCAAATAGAGACTGGTCATCGACGTTTCTTGTGTTTGTGCGTTTACCCTTAAAATAGATTTCTTGCAGTCTTAGATTAAAGCGAGATAGCGCATTAATGTACGTAGCGATTTGTCTCTCTCTCTTTCTCTCTCTTATACTAGTAGATTTATTAGTTGGAAGAAAGTTAACCTGTAATTCTTTAGACATTTACATAGGACATAAAAAAACAAGATTTATTTAAGGTGTGTAGATGAAAACATGCATTTTTCACCACTTAACATTGCATCACCACCTTATCAGTTTTCGCTAGTACTATCACAAAATATCTAATATAAAAATAATCGCATCTAGACTTCGGCTGCAAAGAAATCTGTTTATTGATAACATGCAGTGTTATCTCAATAGGGATACGCCCACTATATTGACGTCTGGTCTCATCCACCCACATAAAAACAGTCCAATCGATTTTGTTTCAACATACTCATTTGATTAAGCAATGCCACAAGTAAGTCCTGTAATTTTTTTACCTGAAAGTGGAAGAAAATTCTAAAAAGATATATGGATTTTTATAGTATTTGTGACGTCAAAGATAATGTGTTAAGTGATAAGAATGAGTTTACGTAGTGTGAAGAAAAGAAATAAATATTTGCCGTTCGTTTGCACGAGCGTTGAGTGTGAATGTGGATATAAAAGGTGAGTTATTGACGTCGGATTAATGTCTATATTAGTATTTTTATTGATATTTCTTGTGATTAAAACACTAACCAAAGTAATTAACGTACAGGCGTATGTGTGTACTATTTGTTTTTGAAGTTTTGAACGCCGTGGGGGTCACTGGTGACTGACAAAATATACACGTTTTGTTGCTCGGTAGTCAATGTATTAAAATTCTATATGTTCTCAAAATTTCGTTAAATAAATATGTATGTAGTTAGTGGAACTATTGTAACCCGTAATTAGGTACTAATTAAAATAAATATGTATACGGCATATACTTACAACAGATTTTCTGTACAAAATTATTAGTTAAGTTGATGAACACCTACACAATATTTGTCATTTATGTGTCTGAACTGCTTAGAAATATATAGGAAAAGGAATAATACAACATTTTTATTCATATTTCTATAATCATATCAATCCATTTGACTGAAGAAAATTTACCTTCTAGAATTAATTTACTACTCTACCAACGTATTATCCAGATTAAATTCTTCAACGTAATGAAAACCCATAAATTCATGCGCATTTATGCACATTCTCATATTGATCGTTTCATCTGCGCATTGACATTCAAAGTGTTAATGCAGTGTTGCATATCGCCGTCCATTCCGTAAATAAACAACTTTCTACTTGCCTACATGAATGCAAAGATATAACTTAATATCGCTTGTGGTCACACTCGGTTTTGCTTACATTTTAACATAGAATTTTGTCTGTAAGTAATATTGTTGCAGTTCTGGAAGCGTAGCGCTAATAATAAAAACCCTCTACAGGGTGAAGAGTGGCGTCTCTTTTCCACAAATGCAATAATGTTACTTTGAGCAATGGTACTGGTAAACTCCTATATCTTTTTCTTGCGATTTCTGTCAATAATTAAACAGGACGGTAATTAATTTCAGCTTGTTTTGATTATAACTTGATAGTATAAAAATAAGGTTATTTTTTTACTTATCATGCTCAATTATTTTTGTTATTTAAAGTCAGTTTTCAAATCAAGGAAGTCGAGTTAAGAAGCTATTTTTAACTCGACAAACTTACACAACAATTACTACAATATTAATAACATCGACATTTACGTAAGAAATCGAAACCTGTATGATCGCAACTGGAACGGTAACATACCCTAAGGTGCAATAACGTAACACAAGTCAAGCTTCCACTTTTATATCGCACCAGATCATTTTCCGCCATTTATATCAATACAGACGTAATACAGTTAAGAAATACGCATTTAACTCTTGTTCTAGTTGTTTCCGTGTTGTTATTGGTAAATGTTTCATGCACTTACTTTGATATCCTACAAACTCTAGCATATTATCTATTGTCGTCACGAAAGCAAGATGGCGTTCGATTCCGCATAGCCCCATCTCGTTTACTCAATAGCGACAGACTAGTTTTAAAATCTCGTGGTACAGGGTCTGGACTGTTGTATAACTGATTTAATTTCGCCTCAGTTTGATTGGATACTTTATATCAGATAGCCAGCCTGATACAATTATCCAGAGAAGAGTATTTATTCTCTTGCAAATCTTTCAAAAACGTTAGTTGATTAAACTGGACACGGAACTTGGGTTGGGACCAAGTATTAAGGCAGAATTTGAAAGCTGATGTCTAACAGTGGATTGATGAATGACAAATGCGTAAATTTTATGTAATCAATTAGCGAGTTTTCGTAAGTTTAGTTTAACTCCTTCAGTACAATTAACATCAACCATTGCCATTCAACGAAAATTAAAATGCATGTTGACCCAATTGACGGCCTTAAAGTTGCGAATTCTGCATACGTATATGAAGCTGTAATTGTTTTTTGTTATGCTTTTATAAAGCTTGTATTTACTCAACTACGTATCGCACTTCAAAAGTCATTTAACCAACTATTAATTCGATGTCTACCTCTCTCTTTGTATCTAAACCTTGTTTTATTTAAGTCTTCTCACCTTGGAAACCTGATCGAGTTTCGATCTCCCTTCCCAATGATTGTATGCAACTCAAATGTCATCTAATTATACATGAAACTGGAGATAAATGAACGAAAATAAATCGATATGAACGTAAACGGAATATTTGCAACACTACCGTTTCGAAATAATTAATGCACCGTGGTATGTGAACTGAATTTTGATTGTAACGATCACGAAAACTCCATCCATTCGCATATTCTGTTATTCGAGACACTTTGTTCGTTTCCGCTAGAAATTCACGATTTTTTACACGAAACGCTTTATCGTCTTTGTTGTCGTAATAAAATGCTGACACACATACGTCACGTAACAAAACTATCTATAACGGAGTGGATACTGTTACTATGGAACTCGAGACCACATTCGGAGTAATTCTTATAACCACATTTGGAATAAAGTTAGTGTTAGTTAAATTATGGTCATAAGTATGGCCGTGAACGTTCGCTCGCTTAGTGCTCTCCTTAACTCTGGAAGTTTTGAATGGCGTCTGGTGTTTCATGATTAATGGTTGGTGATTTTCGAAAGGCAACAGCAGTTTCGCGCTTAAATTTTCGTTTTGCGGGTCATTTTCTTTAAAATTTTACCCCTACAAAGCTAGTTTTTGAAAAGGTATTTTATAGTTTACCTCAAAGGTTTCATCACATTCAAGACGATATGTCGTATGAGTTTCATTCTTGCACGGTCATTTATAAAAATCTCTTTGCAACTGGACTCTTTGGAAATTCAACAAATCCAAAAATCAGAAATCGGTGAGGTGTGTACTGTGTTTCGACGCAGTAAAGGAATAGGATATGAGCGGATCGACTTGCACCAGGAATATACACTATACATTTGCACCCTATTCTTAAACTTCTGTTATCTCTTGGTTTTAGAATACATAGATTTAGCAAAGTAATTTTACGGCAAAGTACTTTTTTATTCATTTATACACAACTATTTGTAACTTTTATTAACTACCGTAGAATTCCCGCTTAAATTTTAAGCCAACAGCATTCTCGAAAAGGTCAATTTTAATCCTTTATTGATAGTTTGTAAATATTAATCCCTTGTCCGTAAAGGATAGCCCTTTATGTTAATTACCAATCAGAAAACGTATTAGTTACTCATATTTAATTCATAGTTCCTCTTCTAGTATAATCTGATCAATCAGATAGTTTTGTAAGTAATTTGGGATTTTGCTGACCTATTTCAATTTGGGAGGATTAACTAAGTTTTAGTACAATATGAAATTTTGCAGCGTGTTTTTGTATATCGTTTATTGCTGCTAATTAATTTCTATGACCAACATCTAAAATACCTCTTTTGATTAAATTGTATTGAGATATTTTCTTATATTTATGATTGACATTGTGACGTACTGCAGTTCGATTAAAGCTATTGAATATAACAACTTTATTACTGACAATATTGTAGTCGCTATTTGAACAGTGACAAGAACCGGATCACATTACAAACCAAATACAGGACTGGATCTGTTATAGCTCTGGTGAAAAAACCTTTAAATTTTAACGACTTCTTTGTCCACATCAAAATTTGCCGCTAGAGAAGCAAGGTATGTTTGTCCCCAAAAAGTAATTAAACTCCTCAACCAGGAAACTTTGTTTGACGCTAACGCAGTTAGCAACTGTAGTATTATTACAGTTTTACGACAACGGTCAGTTACCAACTGGTTGCAAGTTTGCAACGAAACTCGTTCGGTGTATGCCTACGATCCCACACGCATTGGAATTCCCAAGGTAGGTTGCTAGTTAGGAAAAATGGATGGACGTGGGTGCCAAGGCTTTATTCAAATATTTAAGTGGTTCTGTTTTATCGTATACTACCTTAAATCTATCATATTATTATACTGTTCAAGTATCCGATAGTAAATCTTTAAGGTTTTTTGGGAATCATACTATTTTACGATTTCATCTCGTAATTCTTCGCTAGGCAGAGAAGCACATCAATAAAGGAGTATTCCTTATGAATACACGAGTTCTACTTTGTGTATTACAAACTCCGGTTCAATTTTATCTGCTTCCACAAAATATTGGTCCTTCCGTACGCATTTATCCTTTTTGCAGGAAATTAACCAAGTTACTGCACCAATGGTCGTCGCAGTGGCAAACGCTTGGCGCATTGCCATAACAACCGATTTAACCAAAGACATATAGTTCAGAAAATATCTAACACCTACTAAAGTAATCATAGATCAGAATTTAAATAAGCACCTTATGAATAATTTGCTCCTATGAATATTCAGGGAAATATTTTAACATTATAAGGTGACATTATACAACATAAAATGTTACGTAATAGAGACTTTTTTCTTTAAGATGTTCTAGTTATTAATACGTTTGATGTATTTTTTCGTTGACTTCGTAAGAAACTTGTTTTGCCTAAAACATCTGTTTTGCTTTGTCAGGAGATGTTTCCGTCATTCTAATTTAAACGGTATTACATAAAATTAAGTATAAGGATACGTTTACAGTGTATTGATTGAGCTAAAATCATTTATTTTATGTTATTTTTAACTAATCTAAGTAAATAAAGTGATCATTCCCGCACTATAAAACACATAATATCTGCTCCTCCATCTCATTATAGTCTAATAGAAGCAAATTTTCTTCTATTTATTTGCATAAGCGTATCATACATTACTTAATCAAAGTTATGTATAGGTCAGTACAAAAACTAGCCTCCAAAGTGACGTCACTAGTTTAGGGACATAACAGATGTGTGACGAAGGACCAGACACCCTACCACTAACACTTAAAGTAGGACTTGTCGTTGTGCAAGCGAGACGGCGTTCTACACCGTGTAATGCGCCATCTCGCTTTTACATCAATCGTATAACTTCAAAAGGTCGTGGTAGGTGGTGACATCAAAAGGACCAAAGCATCCGTGTAATAATGTAATGGTATGTTTATGTGAGGGATCGTCTCGAGGTATACAGATGGTTCTCATTCCACGTGAAATATTTGCATTTGACGATGTATTTCCCTACGGATTGGAACGTTTGTTGTTGGATACATTTACGTGTAATTTTTAAGATTTATACTACTGTCCGCGTTTTCTTGAGTGAAATAAGTCAAGCAGCAGTCTGCGATTTTGATGCTTCATCTTTTCGTATAGTTGGTGCTTAAACTACCTGGAGTCTTCTGACGAGGAAAATGTATGAAAGTTCATAGACATGTAACAGGTTTATTTAATGTCTCATGATTAATTTCTTTTTATAACACACACACATTCAATCATTTGTTTTTTCATAAAACTACTTATGTCAAATTTCAGTTCCAAGTATGTCGAACGAATTTTTTGTGTTGATAACTATATTCCTAAAGCCTTTGATTGCAAAGGTTATTATTTACCTACAGTGAGTTCAAGTAAAGATATATTGAAAACAACAGTTCTGGTTATAATCAATACTGAAGCGTTCTATCAACAGTTAACCAAGTCTTGCAAGTGAGATCAAAGCGCGCCGTTAACACAGCGGTTACCGTCCACTACGGTTTACTAGAACGCGACCGGTGTACGCAAGGGAGTTAACTGCTGACTTAACTGATGGAGTTAACGTGTGTGCGGATAGATAGACGTCTGTATTAACTTTGTGCATTATGAATAGAGATAATTGGTAGTTTTTCGTGAATATCCTATCCTATTCATATTATAGACGGGAGAGTTTGTAAATATGGATGGATGTTTGTTACTCTTTCACGTTCAGACTGCTGAATCATTTTTTTAACAGCTGATAGGTCATTATCATCATCAGCCCGTCTCAGTCCACTGCTGAACGTAGGCCTTTCCAAGGTACTGATAAAACATATTTTGAGATTTATTTTTAATTAGTAGCTTGCCGTACCTTTATAGCATGTTGCACGTCTGTCATGGCAGTATTAATTAATGTCAATTAACACCTTTTTAATAACTAATCGTGTTGAACAGGTTTGTAAATAGACTTGATGAGCATAATTGTCATTGATTTAATAAATCATTTTGTTCTGCTTTTCTACTTATTTTTTTACTTTACTACAAATATACTTAAATGGGATTTATGATTCTTATACCTGAAATATTCAAACAAAATTGTTAAAAAGTAAGTAAAATAGCTATTAAAACTCAAGAGCCGTGACTAATGGTATGGCAGCATACTTTATCTTAATACATACCTACATCTATCGACATATCCGCGTACATCAAGTCTCAAACAAACTTAGATAAAATACTGCAGAACATTAAATGTAATTTCAATTCAAGCTAATAATAAATTTATACTTTGTAATAAGTTTTTAAGTGCCTCAAACTGTAAACATATAAGGTATTTCTATTATAACTAACTCATACGTCGTTAAAGCCGTATTGGTATTAGAAATATGTTTAAAACCTCATCGTATAGATGGATGGATGGATAGTTTTACTTGCTTAAACGGCCGAAGCAATTTCGATGTAATTTGGTACGGAGTTAGTCAACTAACTATTTTTTTACTAACTGCTAGGGCGGAGTTAGTAAAAAAGTAGCCTGCTTTTATTCAGGGTGTCAACACCCTGGATAAACACAGGCTACTTATTTACCGACAGCGTCAGACGTGTCAAAGTTTATGCAGCTATAACCGACATTTGCACTGGTCAAGTCGCGAGCAATAGCTTGATTCTAACAAATTATATTTTAGCATTAATTTCTAAATGTTTGTCTCCCTCGTGTATACTTAGTACTTACTTTATGACAGCTCACTTTGTGCTAAAACTCTTTAGATCACACAACAAATACTTAGCAATTAAGAGCATTACACTCTAAAAAGTATTTGCAGGTGAATTTACACCTGTCTCAACAATCAAACTAGTTGCTAATACATATAAAATACTATGTATCGAGTCGCCTAGTCCATCTACAAGCTTCTCGCGTCCATCACGATCACATTCTGCACGGTGGCTAACCAAACGGGTAACTGTAGCAGTGGCCCAGTGGGTCAACGCTGCGCCGGCGCCGCATAAACGCACCTAATTATATACAACTCGTATCACCTGTTAGCAGGCTTGACTAACGACATCCTTTACATTTTTATGAGCTTTAATAAGATAAATCGTGTCTGGGCTAAAAGGACTGATTTTTTGGTCCTTAGTTCCATAATCAATTTCGATGGAAAACAACAAAATGGCAGGCTTTATTTAAAACCACGCTTGCTGGTTGTTATTGAAATCACGTTTGTAAATAATACTAAATAAAAGAAAAACAATTAATATGTCGCCGACCATAGTTTATGTTGGTCAATAAAATGTACAATGTTATTAAAATGCGATACAGTACAGTCGCGTTCGGACCGTAGGACCGGTTCGCGAACGACCTTGCGTCCGCACACGTTCACTTACTGATCTATAGATTGAGGCTTCGTAATATTTGTTTATTGGTCGTTCTGTGCCAATACAGTGCCAGTCACTATAATCTCGACTAAATAACACTCAGATTTATAAATACTCGTATACTTTTTATGTGACAATGTTGTTTCAAATGTCTTGAAAATAACCTCAGTAATTATAGCGATTGTGTGCGTGCTGAGTGTCATCAGCTATACATTGTATTGCCGCCGTGCCATTGACCTTCGTGCAAACACATCACCTTGAGGCTCTATTGTACCCTGAATCACAGCTGTTCCAGGCTGTTTGTTATAACATGACGCACAAACACTGGCGTCGTGCGACAGGTGGCCGGGCTGATCGTGTTTTAAGGCTTCACACGTAATGGACAGGACACCAGATGGCAAACGCTCAGCTTCATGTACTGTGTTATTCTTTGTCATAATACAGCAGAATATACTCGCATACCGGTACATACCATGTTACTTACAACATCACAATAACCCACCGGATTACTTGTTGCGCATATCTGCTTTTCCCCTATCAATATGTACGTGTTTACTGTTCATCGAGCAAAGAAACTGACCGTCTCTTAGAAAGCATTTCTTCAGTCTTTCAGCAAAAACAGCGCTTTTAATATTTACCTATATCCGTTTTGTGCGCAAGAGTATTGCTTTCTCTCAAGCGGCGCGCGCGTCGCTGAGTACGCATGCGCCACGCCAGTCGCTCACGGCCGTTCAGTGGGGCCGCACGCGTCGGTGTTTCAGAAATTCGCGAATCGATCTGTCGGCGGGCCGTGCCGCCGTCTACGTCAGTAGCTAGTGTTTAAGTGTCCACAGTGCAAAAACATATTTTGTGATCAAAAACTTGGGACTTACCAAGGTTAGCAGTGTTGTGTTGCAAAAAAGGAGATTCTCAAGTGTATTTTTTCCTCAGCCATCGTCACGCGCTTTGACTCCTTTTTATGTAGGTTCTTATTTTATGTTTAATTGTAATTGTAATTATACGCGATTGTCGTAAGGACGTTCCAGTTAGATGATTTTTCAATTCGTGTTTGTCAATTTCCAGGCTATTGTCTTGATGCTAAAATCATAACACAGGATTTTTTTACAATTGTTATTAGACACCGTTAAGGAAATAACTGAGATTAATGTTAAGACCGAATGCGTCACTCACTTGCATAAAACAAGATTTGAGTAGGAAGCTGTATCTCAGCAGTAAATTACCTTAAGATCCGGTAACACACAAAATCAAACAGTCGAAAGTGAAACCACCTGCATAATTTGTTAATTGACCGTATTATTAAAATCTATCGGAAATGCACATAATAATGCGTATTATCTCATAATATGCAAATGAGACTGAATTATATCAGAATATTTTAGAAACAATCGTAAAAAAACTGTGCCATCCCAAAACCTTGTCGGAAATTGAATGGAATAATAAAACGACGTTCACCTATCTGATAAATGCGCTTTAAAAATATCATATAAAGAAAGATAACTTGAACATTTTTTTTCTCACGATTTATCAAAACCTTTATCTACACAATCTATAGGATGACAGATAAAACTGAAATGATAAATAGGGCATTTAAGAGAAATGATAAACAGTTTACGTCGAAATGCTTCCTGATCCACCCATTCTTATTAGGTCACAGAAAGTAAACAAGTCATGATATACGTTCGTAATCTCAATATCAATAATACCTTTTGATAGAACGATCCCTTTTGAGGTTTCGACACGAACAATTTCTAAAACAGATTACACCCACAAAAGACGGCTTCGCAGCATTTACCGCTCAGTTACCTTAAAGATTTTCGGGCATAAAGAATCCTTAAACATACTTCTTTAGAAGTTTTTAACGAAATTATAACGATTCTACTTCGGAACTCGTAAAAAAGTACGCTTGTAAACATCTCGCTGGAATTACAATGTTATGTCCGACAATCATTATGGACGCCTAGCCTCCAGTGGGATCTTAATAAACACTGTCAGAATTGCTAATATTATGTTAATATACAGAAAATAATTTACTGTAGCTAACCTTTGATCTCGAGAACCTTGATAATTTCTGACGTCGAGTAATTTAAAATGTTTAGCATCACTCGGTCGTGTCTCTGCTGTAATTGTTGCTTCTTTCGGGCAGTGCTCTTCCTAAGTTGAAAGACATGTTTGCGCCGTTGTCTTTACAACCAGTTCAATCAACTCTTGGACATGACGTTTTTCTCGTGCATGCTTTCTCGTTGTTTCTCTCCCGTAATTAGTAGTTTCCCATCAACAAATTGATGTTTTTGTTCGAAACACTGTAGTTTGCGCGTGTTTTATGGACTTGACTGAGATTGTTCGCTTATATGGTGTAATGCTACATCCATGTTAAGTTTCATATTGCAAATTGATTTGTCGTCACGCTCTTTTCCTTTATGGGGTATCCATGCCTAGAAAACTCCGTTATTACAGCATGTTATGGGTTTAATTAAACGTTTCCTTCTTAAGTATCAACTTTTTTATCGATACTGTAATGCATAAGTTCCGTTTTACCTAATATTATTTATTGGCTGTTTTACTCTTTGTTGAGATTCCTTATACCTAATTGCCGCATTTTAAGCATCTAGAATATTCTTAAGTATTTCCTCAAGTGTCATGTGAGTTTTGTTCTCGTGAATCGTTCATCTGCGACAATCTTGAAGTCAGCATCAGAATAAAACGACTGCCATTTAATACGGAAACTGTTTTTGTTCATTTATTCGCCAGTTTTTAATAATACAATTTCGTCTCGCTCTGTGGGAGTTTCAAATGGATGGCTTTTGAAAAAAAAAACACAGTTTGTTTGGACAACAGACGTGATGATTTTTCATTTAATTTTGTAATTTGCTTACGAAATTGTCAATGTTTCAAATGCTCGTGATTGAGAGCTCTGTTTCGTAACACAGTGGGAAGTTAAATGTTCGAAATTGTTTGTATTCAGTTGCTTTATTATATTGTTATACTTTTCTATTCAAATGGTTTTGATTAGCTAAGAACCTATTGTCAAATTATTTAACTTTCATTGTCACGCGTACTGATTTTTCTTTATTATTTGTAATAAACACATTATCACAGATTTCACTAAAGGTACACAATGTGTTGTAAATTATGTTAAAACTTCGCATATTAGCGTCGTCTTTATTTTTATCTTGTCATGTGTGACGTAAGGCGTATTATAAAAGTCCACTCAAGCTTATAACGATGTCGTCTACGCCACGAATAAACTAGTCACCTACAGTCGACTGTGGAAAAATATGGTTTATATTCTCTTGTCTTCGCCAATTCAGTTTTTACGATCGAAACGAAAGGTTCATTAGGAGCAATTAGCAAGATTATGAAATCATTAACAAAGTGAATAGTTGCGTTTAATGTGACAAAACGTAATAAGGAAAACAAACAATGATGTTAAAGTTTTATTCGTATGAATGGGAACCCTGCCCGCTTTCAATGAGAAATATCTAAAAGTTTATACCAATAATTATTCATAGGTTTTTCCTTTGGGATATTATGTAGATCCGAAGCTTAAGTTGCTTTAAGTTTAAATTACATTGGAGTACATCAAAAATTTTCGTAATCGTTTGGTGTACTGGCTAATACAATGAAAAAATACCTTCATATTTTTCTTTTTCCATTAAAATTTCGTACAATAGGGCACCGGCTGTTAGGTAGCCGGACATTAATTAATGCACCATATCGCTTCCAGGTTTTCCTTTTTTGATCTCACTCTATTATTCTTTATCAAGCCCATTGTTCTCTTTAAATAGTAAAGCATTACATAAGACCGTTTCTTAAGGCTCTGATACCAGGCCAATCCCAAAGAAAGTCCTTTACTTAATTAAAAATCCTGTTATGTCGGCTTTCTCTGAATGTAATTCATATTTCCCTTTATCAAATTACTTTTTACTGGTTCTGCTAAACGAGTTTCTAGTTCGTGGTTTTATGGCTGTTTTTGATGGTTATTCTTGACCCACTTGGTTAAGCTGATATTGAATTAGCAATGCGGTGGTTTTGTAAAATTTTCTTACATAACGACCTTTTTTAATACTCCATGTCTAAGAAACATTAATAGGTGGGATTAATGCCAAAATGTATTCACTACCAGAAAGAAAACGCATAGTAATTTAGTTCAATAAAGTATTTTATCTTTGTGTACTTATGACCAATACTGAGAACCATAAATTAATTGATAAAGAGAAGTCGAATACCTAAGATAATGCTGTTAGGTACTCTCAAAACATATGCATATCAAAAAAATTACTCAAAATAACCGCTAAACCGGTTTTGTGGGAGATTGTTTTAAATTAATATTGTATTTCTTTTATAATAATAAATAATAAATAAATAATAATGTATAAATTCCAATTTTGTTCTTCCAAACTTAACTCATTATTCAAGTTTATTTACAAATGAAGAAATAAACGTCGAATTAGCTTATCATGGTCCATTGTGTGCCATCGTCGCCAGTTTTACGAACTATTGTTATAATGAGACAGTTTTCCGCACATCACTATGATAAATGCCGGTTTCGTTACTACGGAAACCGTATTTGGTAATTTTTGGTTTTTATAGCCTTTTTTTTACTTATATGGCAATAATGATGATCTATCAAAACTGAGCAAAATTTGATGTTGGTTTAACAGAGAACCAGCGAAATGCATTTCATAATTTTTTTTTCGTATTTTATTTATTTGCTACCTCAACCCCGCGGTTTCACCCACTCTTTGTTTCTACGTAGCATTATGATATAATTAGTCTATAACTTTCCTCGATAATATTCCTCAATTCTCATTGACAATTTGACAGTTGACTTAGGAGTCGTATGTTTAATGTTTAGTGTTAATAAATTGGGTTTTATATTAGCAATTAGTTAGAAACAAAATGGCCTCTCGATTGCTGCAATATATTCTAGACTCAGGTACGTTAACCTCAAAACATGACCTCTTATCAGTAAAGAGGTTGAAAGCCTATTCTTGATACGCGTTATTATTGCAGCTACTGTTATTGAACCTATTCAATGCAATTATTAATAACTCGTGTTCTTCACGCAATAAAAACAGCAACATAAACAATCATTGTTGATTTGTTTTGATCTTTTTCATAACACTTTAATTGTCCGCAGATATAAAAAAAAAACTGTTTTAAATTGCGAATTAAAGTGTCAATACATTGCACAATGTTTTTTTTTTAATTGTAATTTTTTTCGTGAAGTGATAAATTCAGTTCTCGCGTGATAATTCTCACTTATCTTTCGTCGTTTTTGTGAGATATCTGTGAGTTACATTGGTAGCATATGTTGCTTGTATAGGAATGATTTATGGTAGCCATAGATCGTCATTACCGTCGCGTGCCGACGCTGACAACCTATGTATTTGTTATCATTATGTCATGTTTCTCAATTTTTATCGGGATTTGTAAAAAAATAAGGTTAGGGTGGCTCGTGTAGGATTTTTCCGTTTCATTCTTAAAAAAACATGCGATGAAGCCTGGTTCATTCATACTTAAAATCATTTGAAGAACTGTATTATTATACATACTCATTTTCTAAGCAGGTATACTAAATACACTTCGTGCAAAAAGACTGAATACTGACGTAACGACTATAAAATAGAAAATTCCGTGAACTTAATTTATAATTTTTAATTTAAACATTCACAACACGTTTTTTTTCGTCCAAAACTAATTAAGACCCTAAAATAATATATATTTAAATCTAGCTCATATTTAAATCTAGACCCTTTTATATCATATCAGATGTACCTAGACCGTACCCCTGGCGCTGCCAACTACACTGAATGACGTCAAACCCACGCCCACGCCCACTACTGGGCGTGGGCGGTTCCTTAGGGATGCGCTGACATTTCGCTAGTACCGTCCTGACTTAATAGATTTTAATTAAAGAACAATAAGACGTTTTCACTTGTTTTAATTGTTGATTACACTTGAGGGAATCGAGATGTGTCTGTTACTTGTAACATTATTGAATTAAAATTAAATTGAGTTATATGTTTTGAACAGTTTTTCTTGTATTGTTTACTTGTTTGAGTGCTGTTAAGTTTTATTTCCTTAATTATTTATTTCTTTGATACTTTAAATGCAAGTTCTACACAGGCGTAATTTTGTTAAAAGGCACTTTCTACCAGCTAATCTTCGATAAATGTAAAGAGAACCAAAATAAACATATCCAACATTTTATCCTTATCAAAGTATGGATTTGCAGTTAGCTGTAGGTAATACAGATAGTCAAGCATTCATTATCTATTTCTTTCAGAATTCGCACAGATGATTTGTAACACTTCCCCTCCGAGTTATTGCAGAAATGTGCTACTAAAGCATTTCTGAGCACGTACCTTATTCTCGCGAATGTCACGCGAATATTGACAACTTGTATTGCAAGTTATTTTACCTCTCACAAGTTTTTGACTCGCTCAATGTGCTCGGAATGACGTAATCAGCTGTTTGATCTTGTATCGGAATTATGTCACATTATATACAGGGTTTAATATCTGGCTGATATTTTTTTTTTTGAATGGCGTTAAGTTTTAATACTATTTTTGGGTGAAGGCGAAAGAGACAGGTTAAGGAACCGAAGAGAAAGTGAAACGTCATAAAACGGACTTGAATTTAAAAAGAAAAAAGTAATATAAAACAATAACCGACGTAACGGCAGCATATAAACATGTAACTCCAACATAATATCAAAGAAATGCGTTGACGGAAAAATTCGAGTTCACAGCAAAGAAATAACCATATAATCAAAAATTCACGCCATATTTTCCGTGAAAGTGACGGTAGTCGCAACAAACGCTCGATTCCGCCATCTGTCTCGTTTTATTTAGTCTTTAAGTATGCAAATCGTATTATTATTCGGGGTGCAGTGTGCGTAAATTTTGAGGTTCAAAGGCCTTTTGACGGGAAATAAAAGCGACTGTTCGATAAGAATACAAATTTTACAACGGCGCTTTGGCGGCAAGTTGACTTTTGTGTGACAGACGTTTATATATTGACCTAATTAAGTAATTATAAGTCAAAACTTATGTGAGGAATATTAATATACTTTTTGTTGTCTGTGATATCAATTCTTAGGTATGTAGTTATCACAATGTTGAAAATAGTAGTTATTAGTAAATGCCGATAGTAAACAGCAACATGTGTACTGTATTTAAGTAAAATATCACGTTGTTTTAAGCTTCTGTTTTTTAACATTGACAACTAATATTTCCTAAGAATTTTCGATAAAAATGGCTATCTAGATAACCTTTATTCAGATGCGTGGCATACTTATTTATCTACACATTCTATACGTCGCAATACGAGTATAAGTAATACCTACCAATCACCGTGTAATACTGTGTTATAACTATTTGGTAAGAAGTATTTATAACAAAAACCTAACCTAAATTCTCATTTAGGCGAAGCGAAAATATCGGGTGAGTTGCGATACATTCGACACATTGCGCGTGATGTGAGTATCACTTTCGATCCTTAAGCTTTGCAACTCCGCAATGTATTTATTGTATTTGCAACTCGTGCGATATTTCTCACCTCGTCTAATATAATGGTTACGAGCCTTAATTCTTGAGACACTCATTAGCCAAGACTGTTGTAACTAAGTCTTGTAGCCCACAGACAAGCGGACTATGGCCGATTTGTTTCGTTACGTCACAGAATAGATGTCGCTCTCACTTTCACTCGGCCAATCAGAGAGCGTGATCGGTCGCGTTCGAAATATAAAATTGTTATGGTTCCGTTGTAAAACGATGAAACCGAATTTTATCGATTTAAAAATTGTTTCATATTTTCCTGCTTTTTTGTTGTATATTCATATTGTTACATTTATTTATTTGTAGTAATCTCGTTTCACTGATCGAATTGAATCGAGTTTGAGGAAAAAATGAGACTAATAATATTTCAGTCTCTCTCTTTTGTTATCATATTAATATTCTACGGAATCCCCTAAAACGTCAGATCATTGGCACGCACTTGTTTATATACTCGACACTCGTAATTTTTATTAGGTTTAATAATGTTTATACTTTTTTAACGATTTTCGTTTATTTTTAGAAACGAAAGTTTAATTTGTTTTTTTTTCATGACACATTGGTGCATTCGATAAATTGGTGGATAGAATTCGTCTCGGGTTTTATAAATTAACCTCTAACCTTTCCAAATTATAACTACTCTTATTAAGTTTTGTATTCAAGTAGGATAGAAGGAAACCTTATGATTTCCCTATGTGAGATATGTATTTTTTGCGAGAGGTCAAACTTTATGACCTTTACCGAGGTACGATCGTGAATAATAAATCTTTGCCTTGCAATAACATTTAAGTTACATTAAAGTTATCAAGGAGACTTGTTTCAACTTAAAGTGGGTGTCCTTTTGTCTCGAACTCTTGTGCTTGAGAATTATTGTCACGTATCTTGTTTTAACTTGGGATAACTTAATCTTGGAGATACAATTCTGGATTATTTTTGATCAAAACTTGTGTAGTGGGATTTATCTTAAATATTGGTAGGAATAATATAAATTTTCGTGTCCAAAAATATTAAAATTATCGACCTGTATAGTCCTGTTACTGTGTAAAAGTTTCTCCTCATATTGAGAATTGTTTAAAAAGTTTAAGAGAAGAGATTTTTTTATTATTACTAGCTATTAGTGCCCCTCTGTAGGGAAAAAGCGTTCCTTCTCTCCATCCATTTGAAAAAAAAAATAAGATTTGAAAAAGTAAATTATAAGAGTTCGTAGGTACCAAAGATCTTTTTTAACTAAATATTAAAAAATCTAGTCCGTTTTAAAGACATCAAAGAACAAAATCCTAACACTATTTTAAATAAATTAACATTCTAATATTTGATTAAATAGTTTTTTGTTTGAACCCCGGAGGCCAGTGAAAGTGTTGGCCAATTAATGTTTTCGACTCTTTAGATTAAACACTAAAAATCGAAGAGTTTTAGTATTTTTATTTTTCCTTGTATTTCTGCAAAAAGTTTGGTTACTTTCAGTTTTTTTTTGGTAAAACTCTCCCGTTAATTGCGAATCGACTGAATGGTCTAATGACTGTATGTAAATAAAGTATTTTGTCGCAATTAGAGTATAGTTTTTGCAATTTGAAATAAGTTTATTTAAGGACATGGAATAAAACGTGCCTGTCATCTGCATTAAGTATGTTTTTAATGAAAAAATCATATTAGGTACCTACCTACTTTAGTCTTCAAGATTTTTTAGGATGAAAAGATAAATAAAAACTATCCTAAAGATAAAACAAGAGAAAAACAGTAGTCTATAAATAAACAAACGCATCCTTAAGCGTGACATCCACACGGAACCACTTGAGGTCATTGTCGGTGTGACCTTATGTGACCTCGGTGGCTCGCCGAAACCGAACCTGTTTCGCCATAACATGGTCACTGGCTAATGACGTCACTCGTATTGAAGTAATGTCTGCTTGTTTACCTTTACTTGCCTACTAGAGTTTACAATTTTGCACGGTCACTTCAACTTTGAAATACAAAATGTTTATGGATTATAGGGAATTTTGGCTATAAGATGTTGACTTTTAAATGCAACTGATGTTATAATTGATTTAGCTATTAAATACTAGATAAGGTGAGGCATTATTTACCGGAGTCGCTATTAAATATCAATCAGAAACGTAATACAATCTAGCTCAAAATATATTTCTATTTGTTTACTCATTCAAATATACAATAAAAACTGAGATTTTTTTTGATCTTCGGGTAAATTCTTTTTTCATCGATCTAATGTCTAATGCACGGCTTTATCGAAGACAATCATATAAGAAAACATTCCAGCCGTGTGAAGGTTTGAAGATAGCCCTTCCAATATAAAATATAACCGGAGGTATTAAAATATCCAATTTACTATTATCCTATATTCGTAACATAACATAAGTTTCTTGATCGTAAAATAGAAGTTCCAGAGCCTACCATCATCTCCTAATGTAATATTCTTGCAATTTGTGAGAGAGAGACAATGCTCTACAACGTGTAGCGCCCTATCTCCCTTTCACAATTGCAACAGTTATTTTAAATTATAGTAGTAGATAGTTTTGATACTTGTAGGTGTCAAGTGGGCGCCAATACTCTATCCTGTCTCTTGAACACTTATTACATCTAAACATCTTTCTATACAGACTTGGACGTATCGTTTCTAACACAATATATTGTTTTGAAATGTTACATTGAACCTAGACTAGACTATAGACTCAATAGAGCAGGTATACAAAAGATAGCTGTATTTGGAATCTGATATCATATTAAGATTAGGGTTATATTCTCTTTGAGACCAAAAGGCTTACTTAAGCTTAATAACTTTTACAGCAAAAAAGCGTATTATTGTGTTACTCGTGCGTCGTTGAAAATTATAACAAACATGCAAAATTATTTCAAAATTTACTTGACAATGATTCATAGTAAACGTTAGCTTGTTACTGTAATGATACCAAAAACATGTGGGTTTATTAAATCTACTAAGTTATTATTATTGGGTATATGAGCGCTGTTTATATTGCATCTTATTATCCACTGTGCCTCTGACATTTGATGATGTAAAATTTCAGCGTTCGTAAACCACAGTTGACTGTACTGCAGTCAATCTGTTAAGGGAAAACAGGTCATAAGGGATAGGAGAATGGTAATTTAACAGACGGAATTTGAACCTTTGTTTAGTCTGAAATTTGAAATAGAACGACCTAATTACGTAGGTACTCGATCAAAGAAACTATGAATATAAATGATAATCACTAAAATATAGTACCACTCTCTTTTAATTTATAAATAACGATGGCCCGGATATATGTATACAAGGAATACCATTATTTAAAGGTCGTTGAATCTTATACGCACTTTTTCCTATACACAAAATCATTGATTGTCCTTATAAAATATTATCAGACAATACAAAAATCACCATAATAAACATTAGAAAAATATAAGTTACTTTATCAAAACCACATATAAACAAAACAACATTTGCAAGCGTTAGTAATAAGAGAGAACTAGTTTATAATAACTATAGTTATTGCATAGTTTTAATTAAAACTCATAATGAATACGCCATATGGTCAGTGGACCACCCTGTATACATAAACTGTGTTAACTTAACTACAATATTTAACACCAGCTGGGTAACTTTGTGGGTTCAATTTTTTTTACTTGGCTCGTTTGGTTAGATACTTTTTTTGTATTATTTTATCGAGAGACAAGAGTTTCAGTATAAATAAATAAACCAGCCTACTTACGTCCCACTGCTGGGCACAGGCCTCTTCCCATATGGGAAAGGTTTCAGTATCTACACAAAACAAGAAATTTGCGTTTCATTTCACGAGGCATATTATAAAATATCCTCGTTCGAATATGTTATATTTGCATGAAAATATTGCCTACAAACAGTCTAATACCTACATAAATCAATACACGTAAGTTTGTACATAGGAGTTCGTTGCAAAAACATTACTTATAGATGCACAGATCTAATAGGCCTTTACTTCATATACTGCTCTCTTAGAGATCGTATAAATAACAAATTTAACATAAAAATGCTATACGAGAACACTGATTTATGTCCAACAATTATGTCTAAAGAAAATTACAAAATTATGTACTTATGAAGAGTGAAAAACTAAAATTATTCATTCGCGATCAATATCTGTCAGAATGTCACAAGAGCTGTCTTCGTAAAGTTTCTTTTAAGATTATATTCGTATCAATCCACTCGGCCGCTTTTATTATTGTTATGTAAGTAAAAAATGTGAAAACTTTCCTTTGATGTTCGCTTTTTTAACTATTCTTATTACTTCTGGTGGCCTAGTTTTTTATTTATTGCTTTTTTGTAAGGAAAACTTATTTGATTTCCGTTTTTGCTTTGCTTGCTAAGTGTCTCGTGATTCTCTTGCGGTTTTATGTCACCACAACTGTAGTATGTATGCATATTATCAAATGTTTATAGCAGAAAATAACCCATAATTTCAAAAAACCAAAAACATGACCAAACTGTAAAACAGTTTGTTGGCGATAGTAGTGCTATTTTAGCTTAATACAATAAGAATGAAAAATTCCTTCTATTCGTAAAGTTTCGCTCTAAAAAATCAGCTTAATTTCATCAGCGTATGTAAGGTAACAATGATCTCTATCCTGTAACGTTACAATGATCTCTATCCTCGATTGAACATGGTCATAAGAACTATGATCCTATATACAACTTACTTTAATCATATATTTCAAGTAGAATAGCTTATGATTAACATCCAACTAGTAAAATTCTAATCATATGTATAACATTTGATTGCTTGCACTAAATCGAGGGCAAACAATTACAGTATTTTCAAAATCCAAAACAAGGCATATTTCATTCGTACCGTCCGGTTGTGTTTAGTAAACATCACAAATCTATTTCGAGCTCATGTAAGGGAAAATAGTTGTAAATTATGTTGTAGGCATAGGTGACAAGAGAAATGAATTAAGTATGTTGAAATTAAAAATGTATAACAAAGAAAAATAGACTAGTAGTGTTCTAAAAATATAGTCGAAATTGAAAGTACAAAGAGTTCCATCATAGCTGTCGATCGTGTCAATGTTTTTCTTATTAAAAATGTATACTTATTATTTTTATAAATTACGGCATGGTAGGTTGTAAAATGTGCGAGTTGTCTTTCAGTATTTAAACGGCTTTAATTCTTCTCTTTGCTTTTTCTGGTCTTTAACTGCCAACAAGTTTATTTACCTTTATCCTAAAACCTAAACACGTAAGAACAGCACCTTAGATGCGCGCACGCAGGTGCCCGCGTTCTAACGTCTACAGCGCATGCGTGAGATTCAGGTCAATAGGCTGCTATTTTTACCCCGACTCTCAAGCAGTGCGGACGTGTTCCGCGATTCATTTAGCTTTTATCATAACAAGGAAAGTGTTATTTAATAAAGTACAAGGTGTTTATATTTTTAAGATTAAACTTTCACTTCCTATATTTAAAGTAGGTGAATTTATGTACGTGTTAAAAACTATATTATCTGTTTTGTTTGTGTTTATTTCCTGTTATTGAAAAAGGATTTTTGCCTTTCACTTAGTAAATATTTGAGCTATTTTTATCGAGTCAATGCGGTTGCGTCGTTTTAATCTTGTTTATTTAAATTTTTTTTGGGACGCTTTGATGAATATTTGACGTAATTTCCTGTATTTTAATAAAAAAGTAACCGATATTTTACATAACGCTACAAATTATTCTAATTGACTATTCGATAATTGAGTTATTCCGATAAATTTCTTCACCGGTTTATTGAACCCAATACCAGGCAATTACCAACTTAGTATTACCATCATATTACGTAGCTTACCTTCGATCGCTTACCTAACGCTACTTCCCGATTACAGTACTTGCACAACTACTGACCCATACAGCATACAGCAAAACAATAGACAATTTTGGTACTATATTGCTAAACTTAATAGCACCCTGACCATATTTCTTGTTACGCAATCCGAGCCAAAACTCTCATGGTTACGATTACGATTCTTCTTAAACGCTGAGTGCGAGACAATGAGGCATCACCGCGTGTGAAAGGGTCATTATTTTTACTTAATTTACGGTTCTTAGTAGATTGTTATCAGGTATCATTGTAATTGTCTTTGTTGTTAATTATTTAACACCTCAATTCACTTGTGTTGGTCACCTGTTTTTTGCTTGTGTGTTCCGGCCTTTATTTTCGGTAGAGAATTTATCGCTGCGATGTATGTGGGTGACGGCCTTTGTATTTAGTTTTCGACAGCGCAATCTATCGGCGTATGTGTTATTTTGTACGTCGGTCGAAAGGAACAATTTATGTCCAGTACACGAGAATATTGAAAATGTAATTAACATTTTGAGAGCTCAGTTGGTGTTAAGTTTATTGCTTTATGAAAATTGGTGAGCAGAGTCTCATGCTCTGTCTTAGAAAACTGTTGAATGTTGTTTTAGATAATTGCATATTAATAAGACTACTTAAACATTTTGGCTTTGACATTTTTTTTTGTAAAGCAAAAATCATTTTTTTATCTATCGCCATATTACTTAAGTCCAATAATTAAAATTGTCTTTGTTTACTAAGTCAGTTATTTAACCAAACATTCAACCTAGCTTGACTCTCCAAACTTTTGGACTAGCCTGCGCATATACAAGTAGCCATACAATCTAATTAAGGAAAACAATCATACATGTTATCAAACTGTAGAGCAGGAAAACTACCGTTTTCCGTTCAGTTATGAAATCAAACGGTATGCAGTTAATTTGTACGTAATAATCTCTATTATGAACTAATTTATTATTAATACGATATAATATGACGAGGTTTTTATAAGAGACGCAGATGACAGGCGTGTTGGGTTCGATTCCCAACCAGGACAAATGTTTGTGTGATGAGCATGATCATTTGTTCTGTGCCTGAGTGTAATTTAACTGTAGTATGTAGTAGAAGTATATAAATATGTTTATCAATTCTGCTTAGTTTGAGACTAGATGGCCTTGTTTGAAAGTCATAGAATATAATATAGTTATGCAAAAAAGATCGTATATAAAAGAATGCAGTATATATTCGACTCATTGCAAAAAACAATATTTTTTGTTTTTTTACTTTACTTAAAGAAAATTCAAAGCTAAAGTTTCTAGTCAAACCTTCACAATAATAACCCCTCAAAAAAGATTACGCTAGCTCAATTATTAACTAACGGAATTATCAATTTAAATTGCAAAACACTGCAACATCCACTTGCGAGTTTGACCGATAGGTGTGATGTAGCAAAACGCACGCAACACACACAAGGCTGAATCAAAGATGGGGCACACCTTGACTTTTCACTTCCATGTAGCGATTATGTAACCTATCCTCGAAAACCGCAAATAATCCTTAATCTAATGATATACTTAATTAAAATGCTGTTTTGAAATGCATTTTTTAATCCTAATATGAACGCAGGTTTGTAAGTATAGATGGATGTTTGTTACTCTTTTACGCTTCAACGACTGGAACAATTTTGATCAAGTTTGGTATGAAGTTGAGAGTAGTTGAGACCCTGGATTAACACATAGGCTACGTTTTATCTGGTATTGTCAGACGGGGGTAATGTTTTTGCAGACAACAACCGAAATTCTAGCGAGCGAATTCGCGAGCAACAGTTAGTTTACAAATATTTTCTCAACCGTTTACCTAGTTTGGAACATTTTGCCATCTTAACTTTGGAAGGTCACAGTGTAATGTTATTGAGTAAGTTGCTTATTCAGTTAGCTTTGGTATTTTACACACGATTACGTAGTTTTGTAAATGTGTACCCTTTTTTGACGTCAAACCTTTGTTTGAGGAACTTATGTAGCTTTTTAGTCAGTACGTCAGCATGCAAGCAGGATGTATACTAGACTTTTAAAAGAGGACTGTAGACGTTGTGTAAACGAGACGATGCACTACACTGCATAGTGTTTTCTCGTTTACACATCAACAACAATTTTCGGTTAAAAGCTCATGGTACAGGCGCTGATTTAATAGCTAATCTTCTCGCTAATGATTTAGCAAAATCTTGATAAGACATAACGTAGGTTTACGTACAAAACTATCTCATTAATTCGCCCATCTGCTATGACCTTGCCGCAAATGACTAGTTGTATCCATGGAGGCTATACTAACATTTAAATTGTATGACTCATTCATTCGTATGGTGACAAAACTAATACGAATGCTATTCGCAATCCATAGGCGGATTAATTGCTCTATGTATGGTGGTCTATAGCACATACATAGACAGTACTGCCTGGACATGACACAGCGATCGAGACTATTTAAAGCGAATTTAACATATTATATACAAAACAAAGACAGCTTACAAGAGATTATGTATTACCTATACCTATTAACCTAGATATTTAAAACACTACCAAGAAAATGAAATGTCAAAATTAATAGATGGAGAATTCGCTTTCATTTAAACGCAGGTATAAAGCTTGTTGCTAACATAGTAACATAGCTGGCTATTAAATAAGGAAACTGTCCTTCGCATACCATATTTAACAGGATTTTCCAATCGTTATTGATTACATCAGAGCGTCCATTGCCCGGCGTAGCATAAAATCTATTGGCGTCAACAAGCAATCGTATCGGATCAATTGAAACGTGGTGTTGTCTGTTTAAAAGGTCAATAAGCAGAAATATATAATTAAAATTCATGAAATGATAACAGACTGTTTTGTTGTTGGTAAATAATGTACTATGGTTGCTCTAGTTAATAGGTAGATGGCCTATCATCACCTCTTAAAGGAAGGTTTGCTGTTATAAATAGTATGCTGCACAACTTAGAGCGTCGTCTGTTTTTCACAATTGCAATAGAATTTTGTTTTAGCACTTGGTGATAGGTCTTTTTTTTTCATGGGAAATCATCGATTGGCCCTTCCCGCTGTAGGTGCAGCAGGAGGGAATGTCAGACTTCTACTGACTATCCCACTATGCTCCTCCTGGAGCCCTTTAAGTACCAGGGTCGCGGTAACTCTTACGAACATCCCGCAGCCCCACAACCCCGGGAGGTGGTAATAGATCCTCAAGCGATACAATATCTCTTATTAACTACATCATAACTCTTGTAATTATAAAGGCAACTGCCATCCAGGCAACGTCGTGTAATACATAAGTTCTTCGTTTATTGCATTAAATAAAGAAAATACATTAATTTATCTCGCCATATTGACTGGAACATCATCGTTCATTTCGTCTGAAAATTATTTATATAACCATAAGTCATGCTACCACAAATGGCGTCATGTTTGTAAAACAATTTATACAATAATTATGGACTCAAGTTTTCCGAACACGCTACACAAATATCAAGCAAAAACCATGTTTTTACTGGCGACACGTACACGGATCTTATGATAATAATGGTATTTTAGGTATGACTCAATACTTTTATTACAAAAAGTTGTAGTTTATCTATACTAAGCTGTATAACTAAGCTCTCTTCTAATTGTTCTTTTCTCTAAGAAGGAATATTTCTTTCAAAAGATAAATGAGTAGATTGATAGAGTTTTGGATTTTTCTATTGTTTCTTTTCATTAACCAAAAAAATACTTGAAAGTATCTTCTAGAAAAAAAAAACAGCAGCATATAATACGTAATGTGTTTGTTATAAATGTGTTCAATAAAATGGCTATTTAAATCTAACAGGTACCGAGTATATAATAACTGTTATTTATTTGTATTGTTATTTAAATTAGTCACGTTTTTACTTATCGCACTGACGACTTGTTTTACCTAGGCAGTCTGTACTGTTTACAGAATTACTTTAAAACTTATACTACTATATTTACGATTGTAACAAGGTAAAAAAAAAATATAAAATGCAGGACGAGAACCGGAGAGAGAAGGATAGAAAGGCCTCTAGGTCTACCTATTTATATTTCTACGAATATACAGGAATGACAAGATAAAACCTAGAATAGAAAAAATGTTGCCTTTTTATAATCATAGTTATCGTCTTTGAGATTTCATGTAAAGTAGTTTCTAGAGTCAAGTTGAAAGACGACTCATACTTTAAATACATATTTGGCAGAAAAGACACAATATAAACAAACTGAGTTTACCCAACTGTACCCACACAACATTGAACTTGATGAAACGCATAACTGTGACGAAAACTATAATATTTAACACACTTCTATTAACGAGCTGATAATACTGCATACAACTACGTTTTACAGTACTGTAATTATCGGGCACGTTTTCACTGGAAGTGCGCACGCGCAAGTAACGCGTGGCGAGTCGCGTGCGACGCCAGTGCTCCGGTCTACTTGCGACTTTCATGTGTTTACGACCTTACATGGGTCCAAATGGTGATCATGATTGACGCTGTGTTTTGTAGTTATAGTAATATGACTAACAGGCAGAGCTGGTAATGGATTTTCTGTCGTGAAAACGTGATATTTAAACAAAATGTAGAGCAATAGCAATATTAAATTTGATTGCAAAATTTTGCAACGATTAATTTAGATTTGTATTTTTGTTTTACCCATAACACCCTGTTAAAATTGTAATTTTCTTTCATAAACCATCCCAAATTTTAGAGGTATCGACAACTAAGTCTATACATCTCACTTACAACTAATATTATAAAGACGAAAAATTATGAAAATGTTACAAACATCTTCATAAATTTTCTTCGACTTTTCCATTTCGCTCTTATGCGGCTGAACAATTTTAGAAAAACATCGTGTGGTTACTGAGATCTTTTAATAACGTTACACAGGTTCTTTTGCAGTTATAACCGGCATGAATGTCAAAAGACGGTGACAAGTGATACAAAATAAAACCAGATTATTTTACTCTCAATGCAACAAGTTGTATCATTAGTCAATGTAACAGCTCTTGAAGAGCAGTGTCGTCACAACTTGCTTTCAAAAGAAGCTGATGGCGCACCATTACAGTTTCTCATCGCCTAGATCGTTAGCCTATCTAAGATCTGCATTCTCGCCTGTCTGAGAAAATATATTATTTACTTTTAATTGTTATTTTCTAAATGTTTCATTGTGCTTCCTTGAATTAATTGAGTGTTTCTTGTATACAGATTTTTTTACTGACTCGTGAACGTCGTTTTGATTCTCTCATAGTTTTTTGGATACAATGCTTTGGATTTTGCGTAATTTGTTCTTAATTTGATTTTAATACTTTAATTGAAACTGTTGTTGACCGAATATGAGAATAATTAAATTAGTGATATTATGAAAGGTTTGTTACTTAATACCTATTAACTTTTAATGACAACGGTAATCGCTTCTATTGAATAACTATTACAAAACTGCCTTCAAATTCAAAATGCAAGCACCTAAAACATAAATTGACATGTGATTAATTACATTTAAATTGAATTATCTATCAGATATACAAGCAGTTAAATGTAGATAGTATACTAATCGAATATTATACAATTCTAGTTAGCCAGCCTAATAATATTTTTTACAAAAACGTCCACAATATCATCGCATTGGACCGCGTCTAATTGATAAAATAAATATACCTTTTAAAGTGGAAACTATACCACAACACATTAACTCATTGATAAAACTAATTGATATATTCACCTAAACTATCTTCGTAATGTTCCACAAATAACTATAAATTAAAACTTATTTTTATATGCCCGCGAACTCATAAAATTGTAGTTAATTGTTATCGTATTATTGTTAAGTTGTCACTAGTCTGGTTACTCTTTTACTGATGGGTAAATGTCTGTTTAAAACGAAGAAATACTGTTAACAGTCTGTTAGTGCATCTAAAATTGAATGTTTAAAGTTTTCTCACAATGTTGTATTGTGTCTGGCGTTGGTGAGTCTAAAATTGTATATGTTTAATTGGTTACATTAAAAATATGGTAGATTTTTATATAAAACACGATTGTTGCACCAAGGAATTTAAATCAGGTTTTACAGACATTAAAATCGTAGACAAAAACCCAGATTTAGGGAGCATTTGTGGATCATAAAAATGTTTGCCTTAGACGGGATTCGAAGACGCAGCACGTCTCGAACGATAGTTTTATTGATGTGATTACCTATACCATCTGCTAGCCGTGTTGTAAAAGTTGAGCATATCTTCTAAACAAGTAAGATCATTCGCTACTAATAAGCAGGAAGAAAAATCATTTGTGTTTAAAAGCGTAGACTGAACTTAACTTTGGTTCGTTTACAAATAATGTAAAATCATATTTTAAAACAACAAACTGAAGAACAAAACTGTATTGTTTGCAGATTCAAATGCTACCGCCATTGACAAACACCTAACATTACCTTGAAACTTAACTTAGTTTCCCAACTTAATATACGACAAACTAACTTAACGTGTACTAAATAAGGTGTAAACTCAATTGCAATTAACCCCGCGATTCATACAAGCGGTTATTACAGACTATCTGTGCAAATAAACGGCAAACAGTGATGAGACTGAGACTGTTTCTATTCGAGTGGGAAATAAATTCGATGCTCCACAACATTTCGACTAGGTTAATGGGTTATACCAAAACGTTATGCAAGACAGACAGACAGAGTATAATAATAAAAGTGCGGAAATGTTAAAGACATCCTTCCGTGTATCACATCGTGAATGTATAAGTGCTAATCTATTCAAGTATACTGAGATGTGCATAAGTTGCTGTTTTGCGCACATTAGGTTGAAATGTTACTTTATTTCTTGTTTTCTTATGTTGATGTAAAAATTAGCAAAAGTTTTGTTCGTGTCGTTTTCATTAGATGTTAAGTTTTCCTCTCTTAAGTTTTCTGTTGTGACGTAGGTACCGTGTGTTTTAGTTCATTTGTAATGAATATGTAGTACAGTACTTAGATCTCTTCATATTTATGAAAGCAAATTCTAATTAAATCAACTTAACGGATTATCGAGAAACGGTATATTTATGTTGATTCCTTTGATTTATTATTCATTATATCTAACGTTTACAATGGATTACGATAACTTCATCGACAAAATTCACACTTAAATGATTCCGATCGATAAAAATCCACCAGATATATGTAACATCACTATAGACCTGTGCGTCGAACCGTTGACATGTAATAATACACCTTAACCTGTTTAGTTAAGGTGTCAAGTAGCATGTCATGTAACGAGATATGAATCTTGATATATTGAATGATGAAATGGTTTGATTGCGATTCAGTTCATGATATCTGGACGCCTTTTATTGCTCCGGTAATTATGTTAAGGTCTTCATTTATACAAGGTAGTGTTAATTAAGGAAAAATATATCTAAATATTAGATGTTGAATATAATATTTAGGTCTTTGAGAAGTTGAGGAAAAATTAGTATTGTAATTATAATCTCAAAAATTATCTGTTAATAATATGTAAAATAGTATATTTTCCTGGTTTTTGTACACAATAGCTTAGAAAAAAATAGTTTTAATTTGAAAATTAAATCGTCGGGTTAGAGATTTTATTTACCGAAAAAGATTAGCTATATGACGTCATTCTCATCACAAATAGGAGCGGGAAGACTCAGGGTGAAACCGCGGGACTTAACTAATAATAACAGTCAATATAAGATGACTGATGCAGATACTATATTAAAAATAGTGTTTTAAATAAGGCTTTTCCAGAAATGCGTGCTGTACAAATTCTCCAAAACAACAAATGCTATTATGCAATCAATATTAAAAATACAAAAACACAAATAAAAGATTCACTAATACCCAAAACACATCTAGGTCCGGTTGAATATATTAATTTTTATTACTCTTATTTCCTTAAATCTAACTAGTTTCGTCCAAACCAGTTACATCTCTTACATAAATTGTTTTTTGTCGCTAAGTAGGGTAGGACGTAAGAGCAATCCTGTGTTATAGAGGTGGAAAGCCAACCCTTTCCCGCCCTTGATGCCTTGAATGATTGCGTAATAAAGATGAGCACTGGGATTTGATTAAATGGTACTGAAAGTGATATGGACACTAAGTCTCCATTTTCTGTCGTTGAGAAGGCTGGTTACTGAAAAATCTGCCTTAAGATTTTTGGCCTCATTACTTGTGTTCGTAAATACGGTATTGCATTCCAATATGCTGACTTAAAAGGGAAATTTTATCATAGATACTACTTTGGATTCTTCAGGGTATGGAAAGATTTTGTAAACTTATTTTTCTCAATATGCAAATCTTGACTTGGAGTAAGAACCATTCCTTTGACATTCCACGATATGTGTGGTTTCGCTTTTAAATGTCTCACACTTTTATTAGTAAGTGTTTAAGACCACCCACGTCATAATAACACAAACTGCTTCTTTAATTTCGTCACCAATTGCTTTGTGGATAATATTCACTTTGTTTCACATTACAAATTAAACGATACGCTTCCTATACTCGACACACTACAAAATAATCCGCAGATAAGTTCTCAATAATTAAAATTTTAATTAAATCACACTTTAAAAGCTGAATACGGATTTCAATTAAACGCGCCGAGAATTCAGCGCCATGATTGTGCGAAATTAAAATTTAAAAACTAGTTTTTAAGTCTCAAAATAAATTGTCACACACAATATTGAGTTGCAAATATGATACTTATTGCCTTGAGCATAGATTTGAATAATATTTACAGCTTTACTGAGTGACAGTGTAAAATAATATTTATAAACGGTTTCATTTGGTCTGCGTATTGCTCAAAACTTGTCCGGTTACCGAGTCCAGTTCTGTTATTGAATTTTGAATCTTATTGCGTTATTGATTGGGTATGGTTTGTTTTAACCTGGTGCGTAAAAGGCTTGTGTAAGGCGGCGACATCTCCGCTTCGGCCAGTATCGCTGCCTGATTACACTTCAATGTGACATAAGCGCACAGGTTCTAAATAATAAGCGGTAGCGTTTTTCTCCTCGACTATTACTTGAAGTTTACTCTTGTCTATGCTGTATTCCCCACCCCTAATATTCCCATGGGTGACGTAATTTTGACTATTGCCAACTTTATACTGTAGAGTCTGACCTTCTAGCGAAGTGTCACAGTCTCGCTTTCACTGCGTATAGAACCAGAATTTAGCTTGTGTTGTGCTTCCATTTCTCCAGTGTATAACCCAAAAACTGCACCGCAAAAAGTGACCCCATTTCTTGCTCACCTAGGTAAAATTCACGAAATGATTTTCAATAATTCCCGCAAAAAAATTGTAATCTTCACGGCATATCAGTCAGGTTTTTTACGCTTACAACTTAATCCAAAGCGAAATAAACCTTGATTATTGGGTAAGGCCGAGCGAGCCTTTAGTACTTAACCTTTCAGTGATACGTCAAAATAGTGCTCGTGATATTACCATAAGAATTGACTGGTGTTTTGTAAAATTAACCGTGGGAAGAACTAGTGATTCGTGAATCAACATTGATAAGAATTGTGTGAATTTCAAATACCAATCGTTAAGTACGTGCTTCTGTTTTTATTTCTTGTGGTTTTATTATCGTTTCGACTTCGATATTTGTGGGATCATCTTACATTGAGAGAAACTGCATCTTGAAACTTTCTTTAACTGTTATTGGTATTGTAATAGTTAAGATCGCTTTTTGATTGCTATTTGATATTTTGATGTCCATCAAATTGTGTGGGTCTAGCGTCTAGCATCTAGACTTGTATGATATTTACAAATGGTTTAGCTTTCTACATCGATTTGTATTACACTTTCTGTTTTATTGTATTCGTTGTTGGTTTTCTTATCCGGTATTATACTTGTATCATATCTGTCTGTTCAGTTTACGTCGAATGACTGATAAAAGTGGAAAGGTTTATTGAATGTCATTTACAGCAGTTTACTGTGTTTATTTCTTACTTGGATCTGTAAATTTCCGGCTATTAGTATTTTTGTTTATAAATCGTATTAGCACATAATATATTTAGACTGTGGTATTAGCACGTGAATCATATACATTGTTCTTGACAGGTTTAAGTAACTGTGGATGTGTATGAAATGGTTAGCCATATTTGTAATTATTTTTAAAGCAAAATGAATAAAAACATGGCCCACTCTCTACTCCAGTCCGCGTTTAACGACACACTTAAATATAGTTTAATAACACCTCGATATTTTATTACAAAAACAACACAGCGTTAATTAAACAAAAACATTGACACGCTTTGCGACAAAAACGTAATCTTATCGGGCAGCGCTCGCTAGTACTTAATTTAACCCTGACTTTCTCACAATCTCGCTTCGATCCAGTCGCACGTGATCAAAAATATATTAGAACAAAAAAAGATTAACGATCAACGATCAGCTGATTTAACAATTGACATAATCTAATGGCCTTGCAACACTTCCCTGTTTCACTCGGCTCATTTCGACCCGATTCTTGTTTCGAACAAATTACCTTACTTAATCACTGAGGTAATTGACACGCGATTTTGTTTTATTACTTTTTTGTGGCCCTGTTTCTTTTCTTAAGTGTTGCGCAACTGCAACAAATTGATGCATTTGTTTTCTCTAGAACTACTATGAAATCTTACTTGATGCGAAAATAAATTGTAACTTATTCTCGTGGACTAGTTTAGTTTTCATGTTCAGAGATCTGTTGATGGATCAAATCGTTTGGGAAGACTAAACTAAATTGAGGTGATCATCAAGTAACAGCTACATAAAACGCAAATTGTGTCGACATTACACTAAATAACAGCACTAAGAAACCGATCAATAACATTAAACAGTCGCAAGGAATGGCTATTGAGGTTAAACAATTCCAATCTCAAGTAGATCTGTCCAGAGCTATACATGTCTCAAACTAAACGCTCGTATCTGCTTTACAAATCTAGTATTTACAATTTGAGGCATACAGTGCAAATTAGATTGTGTGGTAAAAGTAATTTGCCCCATAACAAGATGCCGTGGAAATATACGATCCATTTTATGGGTAGCGAGTGTTTCGAGGCAGTATATTGCTGTGCACATTTGATTTGGGTAATTGTGGTTACTGTCTGTGACGAATTTTGGATGCCCTCGATATGTTGAGGCCTAGTTTGTTGGAAATGTGGGCAATAAAGGTTTGAGGTTTGGCTAAATTGGTGGTAGTTAATATTAAAGACATGCCTATGTGCCTGGAATGGTTGTTTGAAGATTATATCAAAATTCTACAATAGATGATAGAGCCTACTTTTCATGTACCCTTGTTAGCTCATGTTTAGGTAGGTATTTAGTAATGAGGTCGTCTACTTATCTCGTTATACATATACCGTGAACCGTGAACTGCATTTAAACTAAGTTTGCAAAAACTCGAAAGTTGAGCAGTTTCCAAATATCTTGCGAAATCGAACGCTGTGCATCCAAAATCACTAGCAACAGCTCACAAAACACTTGTTTCACTTTTCCACCTTATTTGATTTCGAAAGCATTTCAGTGAGTGAGGCTGTGAATGTTAAGCTGGATCCAATAATACCCCATTTGTCTAAATCGCTTCAACCGTTTAGGAAGGCGGTAAAATACGTTTGTGTACATACCGAAGCGTAAAACATTACCCTCGTTTTAGTTTTCCTGTTTCTGTTGTGGGGTCTTAAATTAGGTGAGGGAAATTGCCTGGATTAGCCGCGTCAAAAGATGGATTACTGTTTGCAGAACTTTGTTTTTAATTTTGAAAGATTTAAAGTTAGCGTGAGGAACTCATGATTTTATGACAGCTGATGATAAGTGATTATTTATCGACTATTGTGAGTAAAGATTGACTGGATATATAGTTGATCTTTAATCTTAACGAATCAACTTTAAAAAAAGCAGCAATATAAAGTTAATGAGGTCATTAACATAACCGAACTGCTCATAATCACTTTAGCATTAGCAAATTACGTATAATCCCGTTTAATGTAAATGATATTTTAAATTGTAAACTAACCTACAAATCATAGTTTCCCGTTTACCAGAGTTCTGTTTCGAACTAAAAATGAGAGCAACATAAATAAACAAAGACTATGTTTCCCTTTTAAATTTCGCCAACGACACGAGCTATCGTGATCATTCCGATTCACGCGTCGGTGCGTTCACATAACACGTGGCTGTATATCTTGTTTTATAGCTATGTAATGATACACTTTACGCCTGTTTTAGGAACTAAAAAACATTGGTTTGAGAATTTTATGCACATCTTTTTTTACAAGTTTCTGCCATTAACTATGCGAATGTTAAGTAGAGCAGACACTACAGATTGGTCGGCAGAAATGTAGATCTAGTGAATCTGTTTCTATTGTGTTCGCCTCATTGAAGCGAACACAATAGAAACAGATTCACTAGATCTACCTTCCATCCTTATGTGTATAGACTTGGTTGGTCCTTGGTTGTTAGAACATATAGCAAGCTGACGAAAGCCTGAGCAAAATACAACACGATGTACACATATTAAATGAAACTTGGAGAAAAGAAACATTAACTTGGCCCCAATCCAACAACTACGCCTTAAAGGTTCTGATATATTATTATTTCCTACTATAATGAGCGGTATATTTATTCAGTGCCTTTCCTATTTGTAACTTTTTCTTTGCGAAAGAGAAATTGTGTTTGTTCGCCCGGAGATGTCGGAATTACATTGTAATGTACGCCCATCATTTTGGGGATCAATTGATTCCCTGAGACGTTCAACGAACTCTCTTGTCTTATTTGTGTTTACGATGAAGGTTCCACTGTCTGAATCTAGTTCAACCATTCCTGATTCGGGAAAAACAATTTAGGATTTTGCTTGATCTCGTCAAAATTTTATATTGGGAGTAGGGATGACATTGTGGTTTCAATGTTCAATATTATCTCTGTCAGAAATGTAATAAAAACTATTTCAAACAAAGTATCGTATTCTTTACTTATACTTGAGCATGACCGTGCGTAATCTTCTCCATCCATTCAGTTGACACGTGTATTATTATGTATTCAGTAATTATTTCCACTTTGTTGTCTAACATTTAATTGTTCTTAGAATACTATAGTCTCGTAACTTCTTTCGCAGTAGTGGTCTTGACATTTATGAGTTGAAACGATTTAAACAGGATTCTAAAGTGCTATCGTTTACATTAATAAGCATCAGGTTGGTTTGAATTTTATTAAAATCTTGCGTTTCTTGCTTATTATTGGCAACAAAAATTCTATATCATTTGATACAAATCTTACTTGTATATATTATAAGGCAGAAACAAAACCCGATGACTCAAACCAAGTCTCTAATCCTAATCTTCTTCATTTATCATCATGAATGAGCATCTCAACGTATCTTGTCTAGTGTCAGCAAAGGATTAGAAACTAGGAAACGTATGACGTGATTCATTTCAGCTAGTATTTACCATACATTTATTGTAATGAATGTTGCGACGATAAATGCTTAGCAAACAGTTTTTGTTCATCTAAATCTTGTTAAGGATGTTCGTAACTATTTATTTATGTAATTACTGCTTCGTTTTGTTAGTATGAGCAAAGTTCATACCTTCGAATTGAACAATCTTTTTCCCAATTTTTTCTCCTAAATTATTTCTGAAATTGGTTTTACGATCCGAGGGTACTTAAATGGAAGACTCGCTAAAGCTGTTGCTAAGGAAAAATCTAAACACAAATAGGTATTGCTATTGACCACACGGTAATCACAAGACAAATAAGGGGATAAAAAATAAGAATGTATACAGCCTCGATTATTTCAAACCCCACTAAGGAAGAGGTTGGTCTGAGCTTAAGACTAAAACGTGAAACTAAAACTGCTGAATATCAAATTTGTAATTCGCATCTAAACGAGTACTAAGTTTTCCAAGTAGATTGAAATCTTCGGCATATAATAAAATTACTACAATGTTTTTGGAACAAAACCTGAAATCCCGACAGAGCAAATTAATCCAAGACGTCTCTTTATCTAAACTACCGGTATCAGTAATTTTATCTACACCTTTACCTGTACGAAATACCTTTTTTAACTCCTTAAGGCCTCCCCCGGTCCCACAATACTCTAATTTGCATTTTTTCCTTTTTACCTTTTTCTGTATAATGTCTTTCGAAGGTAAAACAACTTTGTTTGAAAACCCTGTAACTAAGACCCAGAGGATTGCATTAAATATCTACTTTAAATAATTCTTGATAATATCTTCATAGAAAGTTGCATAAATAAAGGCATGAGATTCAAAGTGATTAGAATAACATTTATAAAATAGGAATAAAATGTATTTGAATGTATGACGGAGAGAGTGGATATCATAAGATATAATGGTCGCGTACTTTGCATATATTAAGTTTATCTAGAATAGTGAAAACATCTTTCGATATCCACGTGAAGTCGGTCAGTATTTCGTGACAGTCATATTTACTGTATGCAGGCTTGAAATGAAAGTAAGACTTTGATTTCTGATTCTTTACTAGTCTATATTTGTCACTTGTGATTTTGTTTGTCCGTTGTTTTAGATTTTCTATTATTCCTGCATGATGTAGATTGGCTTTTGACCAAGGATTATTAGGACCTGTTTTAGAATTAAAATCAGATTGGTCAGAGGTTTTTTCATAATGGGCCTAATGAACTTTTTCAATCAAACATATTAATTGGAAAATTACATAATCTTTAATCACGTTACATATACTGAGTCTGATGTTTCAATATATTCAGTACTGATTATATTAAGTCAATCAATACGCTCGTCAATCTGAAATGGTAATTCATTACTCCATGTCATTACCGCGAATGGTTTCCAGATTATTTGGTCGTTTGTATCGGGTCTCGTTGCGAACAATCGCGTTTATTACTCGCAATATCGAGTTATGACCTCGACGTGACGATGGCTGTAATTAACGTTTTAATTTTATAGATCCAATCGTAAGATTTGTGGCAAGTGAACGATAGAGACATTGTGATAAATATTTAAGCAAAACCAAAGCTACATTTGAACTCGAATTTAGAACGACTGATGGAAGTGATAAAATTGTGATAGAGATTGGGTAAGACTTTGTGAGTGTGTGTTTGATGTCCAAAGTGGCGAAGTCGGAGTCGCGAGTTGAGTTAGTGGGTGATGGCGAGGGTGATGGCTGCTGCACCTGCTCTGGCATGAGGATCGGTGACATTGGCGGCGTTTTGCTCGAAGCTGCGAAGCTGACCAGGTCTTGGTTCTGTCAGAGGCCTGGCTACGGGTAAGTGTCTGGTTACTGTCATGAGATGGGACCTATAAAAGTTATTTATCGTAACGTAAAGTAAATACTAGGAATTATTGTGCTCGTGGATAAAATTACTACCACTAATAACTTTTAGCAATAAAAATTGTTTAGTGTTTATTTTATTACTTAGAATGTTCTTTTTATTTGAGAAGTGTATAAAACTAACTAAAGTTGGCAGAATTGTGGCAACCAGGAAGATATAATTCTTTGATGCTATCAAGCTCATTTCTTCATTTAATAAAGCCTTTGGCAGTTGCCCATAGTTTTAATGAAAATTCTAAACTTTTGCAGTATCTGAAACTTATTAAAAATATTATAAATATCTCAGTGACAGTGTTACCTCCTCTGCGTATACTTTCAACTTTAATTAAACCCCAAACTTCAAAACTTCAGCAGATACGCGTCAAAGGAAACGAAATTGCAATTTCCCGGTTTTTATGAGCCGTGGATGTTTCCATAACTTTATCCGTTTCATTATAACTTCCACTGTAATTATTATACGAAGAAATCGAAACTGTTAATTATTGATATATACAACTTTTTAATAACCACTGCCACAATGTAGAAGGATAGGTTTCCAAAATTGCTTGAGAAAATCAAAATACCTATTGATAAATTGGCTATAGAATTGAGATCAAATAGCGATGTTCATAATATGCTTACAACATATTCTTGCGCTTCTTCTTTACACAATGTGTTAATTATAATAATACATACATCACTGTCATCAATTATAAGCAGACAAGCTTGTAGCACAAGTTATAACAGATTACAAGTTGTGCCATTTTAATGCATCCTCTATGTACGAAATAAAAAGCAACCGTTTCTAAATAGCGAAAGGTATTTATGTCATGAGTACCGTGCTGCATTATGTACTTAGAAAATGACAGTGCAAATATAAGTGCGCCATCATAATTCACCGTGAAACGAACAGAGCATGCACTTACAGTTGTATGTCTTAAGACCATTAAAATTGAGTTCAAAATTGTGTAACCCAAACCAGGAAATGAAACAATTGAACAGCAAGGATGGGTACTGTAATTACTCTATAATCTCCCCATAAAAAGTCCGTATATTGCTGAAAGTAAAATTACATCTCACATTTATAAAGCTTGACTTTTGATCTTTGTATCTATCAAATAATATCCGCCGGTAATGTCCATGGATGCAGTATAAACACTCAGTTTCCTGGATTAATACTTGAGGCTAAAATACTGCTCCTTAACGGCTTACCACAAAATCCCCGGGAAATGCTCTCAAAGAGAAACATTTCAAGCGCAGTCTGAAATAATAATGTGTAGACTTCAGCTCCAATATGACCTACATTGCCTGTCTTGATCTAGTAATGTAAAACCACTTTGACACTACAGGCCCCTTCCCTAAGGTTTGGTTCAACTGGGATTCTGGACAAATGCCAACGGTCACTGACACTGTTTTGAAAGTCCATGATTCTAACTTCCGATACTAAAGAAAAACCAATCCAAGATGCTCATACATCAAGTCTTGTAATAAAAACCATTTACGTGCTATAACTTGAGTTCATAAATATTTTTTCTCTAAGAATCTAACGCACAGCTGTTATTAATATTCATTTATTAGGTACTAATAATAATTAACTTCGTTCGTTTGTTCTCAACGCGGTTTGCATACAAAAGCAAATTTCAAGGTCTCGACGTAACCAGGCGGCGCTACAATTACCGCAATAACTTCCACAATACGTCCAAACCTTATGTCAAGTGCTCACGCCGAAATGGCGAGCCAATATTTTTTATATTCTGAAAATGCAAATGAATGTTTAGACAGCAAGAACAATTACGGAGGATTTTAAAATTCACACTCGCTGTATTGTGCGCGGTTAAAAAGCGGATGATGAAAGCAACAGCTCCCATTTTGTTTTTAAACCGCGCAATCTCGGCCTCTCGCAGGCATAGGCATTGCCCAGTCTAATAACCTACAATTTTTCGCTGGGCCCAGAAACTGGGTCGTTTCTGCAACGAGCGCGCGCATTCAGGCGTATTAATCAAGTCGGTGCAACTGAATAGACGATCTCCCAACTCCCCTCGGCACCCCCTGGCTCCCCCACGGCGACAATGGGGATGTCGTGCTCCATTTGACAAATAAACTGCACTTGAGACACTTAGTGCTTCAGCAGCTGAACTAGTTCAAAAAACATGTTTTAGGAAAACCATTTACCCACTAATGAGTTGTGTAATTTGTTAGCTAAAACGCTTTGTTCATTGTTACTTCGACTCGCGGTTTAGTTTCAAATTATCTTCTTTTTTCAGTAATTATCCGTTTACCTTGAGTTGACAAGCAAAAAAGCGTAATTGGCCCAAAGATACACGTTCCAAGAAAATGTTATTAGGAGGACACGCATGTTGGCAACATAAAATCTCGCAGTAAGCTCTATCGGAAGTAACTTCAGGGATAGTTACACGAGGCAATACTCTGGCACGGCGCCAGGAACAAGAGAGCCTGTCGGACTAATTGGCAGGCTTTATCGCGAAAATTAAACGTACAATAAAAAATTACGACTCTTAACATTGTGCCGGAACGCTACTGAATGGGAAATCTTTAGGAAACACTTAGTTTTTATTGTAGAAGGACCGTAAAGTTAGTCGTTCAGATGTTTTAAGACTTGATTTTTGAAGTGTCCATTGTGACACGGGTCTTTCATAATATTGTGGTGCTTTAAGTATTCTTACTAAGTTGTTTGTCATCGTGCCTCGGCAAGTAGGTACAAACCTATTTTGCTCTACTTGTAGAACGATGTTGAATGTAATTAGCTGTTTGTTATTTAAGAAATATTTGTTTTTCGCGAAATGTGCTCTGTACCATTTCGTAGTATGATTAAATAGCTGTTTGTTTGTTGACTTTTGGAAGCAGACGAGATACTTCTACGAATAATGAAGTTGATTGTTCTTATTATTGAGATGAGATAGGAACTCGACTCCTTCAGACATATTTCCAAGTAAGCAAAAAAGAATGGTTGATATGAAGAATACCTACTTAAACAACACGACGAAAAAAATACATAATTCGTACGTTGACTTCATTAACGGATGTGACGATGAAGTTACAATTACTTTAATCGAGGTAACTAGTTTTTGATAAAGATAACTGTGTGAACCTGACTACTTATGTTATGGAAACGACTCGAATATTCAACAAGAGGATTGCCATCCGTTGTTCATTTAAAATGTACTATGGGAGCATAATTATGATTTTGTTGTATGAATACAAAATTGGGTTCCTTTTTAGTCTATATGTCACAGTTCAAAGTTAATCCAATAGAGTTGAACAAAAGCCGTGCAATTTAATTAACAAAAGCCCAACATATTTCGTACAAAATGAATTTCACATTGCATTTACCAAGAGATTCAGGTAGGTATTTCAATTTTATAACATTGAATGTTGCAGTAACAGTTTCTGAAACGAGGTTTGTGTTCAATGTTGCATGTGTACTGGTTATTTCTATTTCCTATTTATTATATTTCTATTGGAATGTGGGAAAAGCTGTTAGGTACAGCAAAAGCGTTTCTAATGTGGAACTGGAGATTAGATGCGTGTTCAAGCTGGTTATTGGTTATTTTCTTGATGGCTCGTAGTTATGAGTACCTATAGTTTTACTTTCTTTACGTTTTAAAGTTTTTCCTTTTTTATGTTGGTTGACATTATTCAACATGAAAAAGATTATGCCATAAAATGGTGTTATTTTGATTTGAGATTTTTTTTATTGGTTATTTGTGCAATATGTGGTGGATAAGGATATTTTAATTGCGAATAACTTCTCAAAAACGATTCTACCATTCACAGAAACATCAACTACACTTCCATCGAAACCCAGACATTTCCCGTCCATCCATATCGTACCACAAACGTTAGGCTATCCACTCGAATCTGATTCGGTCCGGTCGCCAGGAAATTGGCACATATCTACCGCTGTGATTCCAGGTTCCCGGCAACCAACTTCCACGCCACTAATACCGGTGGGACCGTTTATTTCACGTACATCTGCAATAGAGTTACCATCTATTATTGATTTTCCGCACGTGGAAAATAATTTACACCTATTCATACTATTCATAGCTTCATGCTTCGTAGACGTTTTGAATTTACGATATTTGTTTTGCTTTGGCGTTTCGATTGAAATTTGTGTTATTGCTTCGTAGTTTTTTTTCTTCTTTTGTTTCTAATTCGCTCGTTTAATATGTTAATCTGAGTCATTAAATTGCATCATTGTTGTCATACCGGTCGCTTATCAGTTTTTTGGTTATACGATTAGTTTTATTGAACAATTAAATTTCATTATCATTGTTAAGTGAGTAAGAATGACATTATCTATCTACACGTTGATTGACTAAAAACGATGAACTTCCAGATTAATGTCTCGAACTCTATGAGTGCCTTTCCCGTAGTTGATCGAATTCCACTGACTTTTACTTTTAATATTTGTTCCATTCTCAACTATTCTGAACTATTGTAATTCTGATATATAACTGAACATCCCTTTCCTCATTAGCAGCGTAATGTATCCAACAGCAAAAGTTCTCAACTCTTGAATGTATGAAACTAATATCCAACGAGCATTTGTTTCTGTACAGTAATGTTTAAACAAATTCTTCAGTTCCGTCTAGTTTCGAACTGGTCTTTTGAGTGTCAAGTTTTTTTTGTCCTTCATACCAATATGACCACGAAGGACCAAAATCTGGATATTCAGGTTTATTTGTAACTCTTTTTTTGTCCCGACATTTTTGGTTGTGATGTAATTATATATTGGTACGGTTTTGTTTTCTTACGTTTTTATGTTGACAAGTATTGTTGTCAATTCTAAAGTTACAGATGTCTATTATGACATTGAATTTTTTATCGATTCATGCACAAGCTTCCTTTTCAATTGTTAGATTTTTTTCTGTGTTATGATTTTTGTCAAAAAAATGTAATGGTTCCTGTAGTAGTTATTTATAATCCAATAATTATTTAGGTATTGCAACATGAGAGCTATAAAACTTCATTGATAAGTTCAGGATATTTTTTAGTGCATTTCCACGATTCATCGTGACAAGATTTCGATGTTTGTCAAATAATTGTCTAGATTTATAACTAAAGTCTTACATTATCAATGATTTGAGTACTAAAAAGTATATTATGTTATTTAACAGTATAGATAAAAGGACACCCCTTTCCAGGTTATCCTTGTTTTTAACCTTGTGTAGAGTTGAAGGTGACCTCAACTTCTTCTACCTCACAGAGTAGGATATTTATGGAGATAATAAATACCAGGAACTAGACGATCTATTATAATAGTTAACAGAAATACTATTTGGTTACTAAAATACAAGTTGTGGATAAGACATGCCGCTCTAGTGTAGTGTGGTGTGTCACTTTCTCAGTCCTTCCTTAAGCATTTGCGAACTGCTACAGACCCAGGAATTCCTCTTAGCCTTTATTAAGCAAATAAATTGAACGTAACGAGAGACCCCTTCCTCAATAGATCTTGTCTAGACTTTTACCGCCGCCAGCACCAAATCGATTGCCAAACCCAACATTACTACATCTAACACTCAATTATGATTGTTCCGTCTTCTGCCCATGTTCCGATTTCTAACCACGTTTCAATAGCTATTATTTATATTCAGATTTCCTACCACCATATCTTAAAGTAATTTTTATAGCAGTTGTGGAAGAGAGACGCCGCTATGTGCCGTGTAGTGCGCTGTCTCGCTTCCTCACTCGCGATAATACTATTTGAGGTGATGGTAGACCCAAAGAAACCTCCTCAGATCGCTAACTATACAAAATTGTTGAGTTTCGCGAACTTTCTCTGGATTCGTGACGCTTACTGATTGATGTATTCTTAGTGCTAAACTAACAGACACGTTTATTTGTATTTGATTTTCATATCTTAGACTTAGACTTCTAGGTAAAGTGTAGACTGTATCTGATTGGTGTTTGCATTTATACCTGTAGACTTTACTCAAAGTTCTTTGAGTAAATTGATGTTTACTTAATCAACTGATCAATGAAAAAATATTTCCGATTGATGTTGTTGAATAATTTCAATATCTTAATCCAAAACGTTTTTATTACAGTGAATATGTAAAAATAAATACTATAAATTACATACTACAGAAAAAGATAAAACAAGTGAAGTAACTTTAAGAAACATTCTTTGTTAACAAATTACAGTCAGTGTCATAATTTTTCTGGCAATAAAAAATTATATTGTTAGTCTTAACAAATATACCCTAGCGTTTAGCACGCTAACGGCGTGCGGCGCCGTTTAACAACATATACAGTATGAAGTCTTCATATAAATGGGCGCAACGCGAGCTATGTCTACTGTATCGTATCGTGGCATGACTGTGGCATGATATAGTCAAGAGCGTGTAGCAGTGGGTTGTTCACTAACTCGGGTTGTTCACTAACTCGACACAAGAGACTGGACACATGTGTGTCTAGTTGGTGAAATTCAAATTAGTGCTACTTATTATTTCGTCATGTGGACACGCCACAATTTTTACAACTGGACTTTTCGTCAACTGGACACACGGTCGTATTATACCCGATTCTGGACATTCGAGATTAATACGACCGTGTGTCCAGTTGACGAAAACATAAAAGTAATTTAATTTAAGTTTCCCATATGGACACGCGTAAAAATTGTGGCGTGTCCACATGACGAAATAATTAGTAGCACTATTTTGAATTACACCAACTGGACACACGTGTGTCCAGTCTCTTGTGTCGAGTTGACGAACAACCCGTAGCAGTGACGAACAGACGGCGCGGTGTGTTGTTGATTTAATAAAGCTAGGGACCCCTATAACACAAGTGCTGCGTGGCTGTAGGCATTTATTTTTTAGAAACGGCCAAGTTTAACTACTGTATGTATTTATACTGTGCTAACAGCTTTTGCAACCAGTTTTTATCACCTGCCTTAATAACATGTATTTGGGTTCAGTGAACATTAAACGATATCAACAATTAGAAAGCGATAATTTAACGTCGCGTACACAATTTTGTGTTCAATTTGCAATTCGCAAATTGTTTTACGGTATTTTCTAACCTATCCATCATGGTTGGTCTTTAGATATGGAGTTTACACTTTGGTATATTATAAGTTAAGTATCTAAAATTTCAGCTTGCACTCTAAAACACTACATGTGGACTTATCATAATCGTTGAATTAATTTTCAGAGGAACATACAATGGCACAAGTAACCATGTTGATATAATTTAAAATAAGTCAATTTTTAACACAATTTTTTGTTAGACATAAGTTTACAAGAAAGAACTTCATAATATATCAGAATACAGAAACATCTTTGCTATTTGCGGGAGCTATTTACAATATTTTTCGAAATAAAATTTGCTGATGAAGGGTATCACCTGAATTAGTGGAGTCACCGTGCCAAATTTTATCAAAATTGATCCAGTTGTTTGAGAGTTAAAGGTAACAAACACTTTATAATATTATTGTGATTATTGATTCTTTCGTGCATTAGTATTTGTAATCGCAAATACAATGTAGCGTCATTATTATAACACGATTAGTTTCGTTTATAGTCGCGATAATATTACCCACGTGTAAAGATATGCAATAATCAATTTTGAAAGCTCTTATCCGAAAACTGTTAATATAGTTGTAAGATGTTATCCAGGACGTTTTTTTTCCATGAAAATCGTTCTATGTAAACTTAGTATGGTATTTATAAGCGGAAAATGAGCAAGGAGTAGTTCAAGAGCTGAATGAACTAGGTTCGATAATTATTCAATAAAAAATATAAAAAAATGGCTTGTGAAAAATACTAAATACAGAAGTGTCAATCAGTTTATTTGTTCGTTACCAGTAACTCTCATACTGTCTGTAAAGTATTTTTTACTTCATTCAGGATATTAATTTAAATAAATTACCAAATATTAGGTAAGTATTGCTAAAATCTAGTTGTAATACGTCATTTTAATTATCACGTGTATTTCAATGTGTCAATAATGTATTTTAGATATAGGTAATAGATAATTTTCTAATCAAAGTCCTACTGTAATTCGTCATAAAACTATTTAAAATATGTAAATGTCAAACTGATTATGACCGGAATTTCGTTTTATCTTATCGTTGTGATTCATGTTTATATTGTTTTTGGTTATCGTAAATCTAAACTAGGTACAACTATTATAGACAACTATGTCTTGGCTTAATTGGGCTAGTAAGTAAATACTGTGTCAAAGAAAATGTAATAAGTCCATTTATTTTAAAAACCAGAAAATCTATTTATATTATAAATTATAATGAGACAACTACAGATGATACCTAAATTCAGTGTTACGATTGACAATATTGTTTTTATTTGCCGTTGGTTATTAGTAAATATGATATATTTTGTTATAATTTTGCTATAATGCCATCATTGTCAACGTCATAGTTCATAATATTGTTTTGTGTACTCTTGCACTTAAAATATTTATTTTTTATGAATCAACTTACTAATATTATAAACGCGAAAGTTTTTTAGGACGTATGGATTTTTGTTATTCTTTCACGCTCAAGCACCCCGACCAATTTTGGGTTAAATTCGGCATGGAGTTAGCTGCATTAACCTTTACTTAGTTTTAAACCGAATGCGTAAGAGGGGTGTAGTGTTTTCGTAGCTATAACCGACATTCACGTAAACGAAATCGCGAGCAACAGCCATTATAATTATAATCCTGTATTAAATGAACTATAATCGCACCCATAACCTTTAAAATAAGCGTGTAGAATAGCCCCCCTTAATTTAGTACTAACAGAGAACTTATTACGAAAAGATAATAAGTTAAGAATAAGTACAGAATAACCCCCTTATCTCGTTAACTACCGCTCGCAAGTCTAACGAAGTGACTAAACAATCACTTAGGTAAACAACGGCACTCTCCTAGTTATCTACCTAATGCAAGAGAGTTAAACAAACTAACTAATATCGTAGTTAAAACAAATTGTTTGTCTTTAAGTTACCTGGTAGGAGCCATTTTCATAATGTATGCGGGGTTTAGATTAGAAAGTTAATTTCATTTAGGTCTGTTTTCTTTTTGGGGTTTATACGTAATTATAATTATATCCTGGTTTGGTATTGACTGAGATGCATTTTGCTATCACGAGTGATGATCGCTGATCAATGTAGTCTAGGTATTGTCACAGTATCCATAGGTATCTATGAAGCCATAAAGCCTAACAATAACAGCATTTTATGGGGAATTTAACTTTAACCCTAATCATTTACTTTTTATGTTCATTGATCACCCCACCCCACCCCAACCCACCCCACAATTTTTACCATGCGTACTGTCCAACTAAAATTTGCCTTTATTTAATGTCACTGGAAAATAAAAACATGTCTATAAAAGTTTTCATTACTCTCTTCAAAGTGCATAAAACCAAGATAGATATCTCTTTGGCCGTTTGTAGCGTGCTCTCTTTACACTTTACTCGTTGCAAAAGCGTCCCAAAAACCAGCATCTATGCTAACATTTGACTAAGATAGTGAAAATGTATGTTACGGAACACTGGATTACTACAACAGGGAAATATTAGCTTTCCCGAATAACTGTGCCGGTATTATGACCTATTAAAGCAGCACTTGCCTTTGTGAAAGAGTGATGGTGATTTCTATATTGCGCGTAGTGGTGGCTCTTTCCCACAATGACAACTGTCCCGTGTTAAGAAAACTTTAAGATGAATTTTGATATACGATAAAGCGGGGTGATTAGAGATTTTAAGGGTGAATAGAAAAATTTAATGTGTATAAGCTGCTATCGGGATGTCACAAAAGTTTGTTTACATGAGCTCTGTCTACTTGTATTTTATCACACAGTTAAGAATCCTGAAGTAACAATTATGTCACGTAAACCTTGCAAAATTTAATAAAAACGGTGTTTTTATTCACCCCGAAAATGTCTTTATTCACCTCGTTTTACGGTACTAAGACTTAATTCAACTTGTCCACTGCTGGACATAGGCTTGTCGTAATATGCGCCTGCGTGTTTAAATAAGATTAAATAAAAGAAAAACCCTATACATAGAAAGTTTTTCTTTTATTAATGGAATGATAACCTGTGTTTGTGTCATGTAAACTGTAATCATAACGTAGACATCAGTCAACACAATGTTATAATATTTGATTACGGTTTAACTTTTGATATGTTTTGCAAAGATTACTAGGAATTGTGACTTTGTAATTAAAAAAACAAGTTTGTTTTAATTTATTTGTTTGATGTAAATATTGAACGTATACAATAATAATAAGAAAATTAGCTAACATTTAAGGAAATTCGTCTAAAGGTATCACAAAATATTTTTTCATCAAAATATCTCGCTTGGCAAAACCCGCATAAACCAAAGCTTTGTGGTATAAAACCTTTATGATATGATCTTATTCTATTTATAAAGCTAAGATAACTTCGTTTGTTCTTATTTACGTTTACAAACATTTAAATTATTGTTAGAACACCTACTTGGCCTGGTCACAACGCTAAAATTAAATGTAGTTGTCATTTTTTTCAAGTATTATGGTTTCTACTGTACCTGAAAATTAAGTAGAACATGATTATTTACTTACCTGTTTACATGATCTTTGATTGTATATTGAATTAAATCGTTGAAGATACTATCATTGCAATTGAATATGTTTTGTATGTTTAATCATTGTGTTATATCTGAAATAACTTTTAATAAATGTTATTGATCTTAAACACAATCAGACGCTTTGTTGTAAAACAAAACAACAATGTTCGTTGAAAGTTGACGTAAGTCTATACATATATCGTTATTTATTTAAAAAAACGTCTGTTTACACAATATTTGTAACTTAGCCCACATTCAAAATTGTTATGACTGTAACATGACGTGTTGCGTGCAGTAAATTATCATTATATTTGTCGTATTCAAATTTTGTATGTCATATATTTATTATATATATTTTACAATTGCATTTTGCAAGATTCGTTATTGTTTTCTCGTATTGTTGCGCATTTTATGTATTGATCAATAAAAAATACTAGTTAGTTTATTTTTGGAGTTCGTTATTATCATAAATGTTATGATCTTTTAGCCCGATTTATTTTTCAAGTTTTATATTTTGGTTAACGTATTTACTGTCTGATACTTGAATCAATGTCGCATCTGTGTTGCCTTATCCAATAAGGTTAGCTTTTATTCTTACCGAATTCGTTTGAATCCCGTAATTTACATGAAGCAGATGCTTCTGCTGATTTTTTTACAATGTGATCTTTTCCTCAAAGTTTGAATATTATATTGTAATCTATTAGACCATTCCAAGATTTCACTTTTCTTGAACTATTAATAACAGACCATATCTTTGTCCACAGCTTCTCGCAGAAGGTAGACGAGGAAGAAGGCACGGGCGGGGTGGCGCTTCATCCCCCCGACGGTTTCTACACGCACCAGCACTCGATACATGCCCACCATGCGAACACCGCCGAGCCTGACCGAGGTTACATGGAGGGCAATCGATACGTCACTGCTGTGCATAGACCTTTGCCTGGTAAGAGACCAAAAAACGATGATATTTTTGATGCATTATGAAGGTAAAAGCATGATAAGTTGGCGAAATAGGTGGACTTGGAGTTGAGAAGAAAGGAATCTATAGGAATCAAGAAGTAACATTGTGATGGAAAGATTTTAACTCTCGGTCAATGACCTTTGTAGTTTAGTTGGTAAAGTGAATGGTGGTTTTGCCTGTAAGGGCAGATTCGAGTCCTGTTCGACTTGAACTCTTCAACGATCCATTTATCAAGCTAAATATAGAGACCTTGTAGTAAGCTCACGATAGAAGTGAAGACGTGATGCGCGGTTCTGTTCTACAATTTACTTATGAGACCCCATTTGTTTATTCACGTTTAAATCAGCTTAATATTTGCTAAGCACAAATTTGACCTAGCTTTTCGTGCTTGCCTCTACTGGCTTCATTCAGGACTCGTTTTAGAATCAACACACAAAATATTTAACCTTCGTTAATTACTGTCCTACTTGTTCGTACCCAATTCTACTTTATACTACTTCAATTTAAATTATTCCATTTATAACGTGATTCCAGCATTAAACCACTCGAACTCGTCATGCTCGTCGGCGTCGAACGCGTCCACGGGGGCGGGGCTCTGCGCGGGCGCAGCCGAGCCGGCGCCGCCGTTGTACATCGCCGCCCCGCCAGAGGGGTTCGGAATGGCCGTACATACAAACAGGTCAGTGTATATTGAATACAGCGATATTATCGCTTACTTTAAATGTTAGTGGTACGGGGGTATGTTGCACTTCTTAGTTATGATTTGTATTTGTAAAGATGAGGTTTGGGTGTTGATACGCGATTTGCAAGAACAAAATATTCGCACAGTTATGCAAAATTGCATTATATCAACTGTAAATAATGTGTATATGTTTATAATAATTATGATATTGGTATTGTGGTCTGTTCTATGTCTGGGTGTTGTTACTAACGTGTATATTGTTTTCTTTACTTTTGAATTCTTCCATAGGCGAGGCACAGATGTGTCCATCATGGGTACCACCGGGATTACTCAAAAAGATCCTTCAATGCCCCAAAAAAGGGGTAAACTGACTAGAGGGTATGTCGCGAACCTCAGGAATGTCTTGTGTGCCCTTAACACTTAGATAACACTACTCCTATCTAAACTAAAAAAATGCTGTTCCTTCTTAAATAATTACAAGTAACAGAAAACCGATTTTCCTAACCATTACTGATGCAAATTACAAGTAAGGCTTGACTAGGTCTACCTTCAAATTGACGCAATAAAAACTGGCACCTAATGATCCAATAAAATTATCAAAAGAAACTATATCTATTGAAACCGTTTTATGTTCCATAAGATTATTCGATCTAGCCAATTATAATAGATGACTGGCTTAATTTGATTCTTAAAGTCTAGCATGATTTCTAGACTAATCGTAACGGGACTAAATTATACCTAAGTTTTAACTGGTCCTTCGAGTCGAAGACTTTGGTCCTAATTTACCACATTAAAAACTACTCATGAAAAAAAAAGAAATAGATTTTTTAATTAAAAATGCTGTCTTAATATAAACAGTTATACTGTTGGTACTTTTATTAACATTTATCGCGTCTTTCGATACGGGCGTAGCCTTGTCCAAATGTAATTTGTAACAGCTCATAATAATTAAAAAAACTTTTGAAAATTACCTGTTTATCACGGCATGACTTTTAAGAATAGTTCTTAAGGCCCTGGTCCACTTTCACACATGTTTTAAATAATGTAGGTAATTAAATTTATAAGGGCTGTCAAGATTAACGTCGTAAAATAAAAGTCTTTGTAATTTTAACATTTAAACAAAGTAACCACTTCACTTTGAGTATCTTGAAGCAACGAAAACAAGTTGCAAAACTGATATATAGTTGTATATTTCTACTAAAAATAGTTATTTATAAATTCCTATTCAAGTGACATAAGCGTTGTAATTTATTTTTGGTTATTAATAATTGTAATTGTCGTTTTGCATTAAGTCAATGCGGGCGTTCCAAGGTTATCTGCTTCTATTGACAGCGCATAGTAACATCTTGTTGTTTACGCAATATATACCTTAGTCTGCGTATATTTTAATATCTATACTTAGATCGAAAACGTCTTTGAATTAATGATAGAACAAAAAAAAATAAAAAATGCTTTTCGACTGAACTGAGACCTGCCTCTCTTTTGAAGTCGGTTTAATTTAGTAGTGTGCTAGTTTTTGGGGGTAAAGGGTGGGGGGAATGAACAGGATCTTGAAATACGCTTTCATGTAGTAAAAGTGGACTAACTCTAGGTATTTTTACTTGAATCTTAACAATAACTAAACCTATTTCTATTAGAATAATCTTCGAAAGTTATTAACAGCATGTCGTTTTAAAAGTTTTGTCATAACTCAATAATAAACGTCTTCTAGAATATTGAGACTCATTCATTATCACTGTGACACTTTCCTTTCAGTAAAATCCGTATACTTCGAATAGGTTCATATAGATCTTTACCGAAACATACTTCAAAAACCGCACTGTTCTAAATGAAAAAAAAGACATAAAATTATAATACTTAAAAACATTACTACAATCGTATTATTGACATGATCATATGCGTATAAATTAATTATCATGGCTTAAAATAAAATACTTCAGCTTTAGATTAATCATTATTCTAAAAATAAACCGTCAAAACTCAGACGCAAATTAATGTCTTCCATTAATATAATTATATTTATCGTTTACGCTCTCTAAGTTCTAAACCACCACATATTCACTGAACCGTTAAAAACATTAACCTTCCAGATAAAAAAAGCTTTATAATAATCATTAATTAGTTCAGAACATCCACTTAAACGAACCATTGGCACACCCCGAACCCACTCCACATTCATTCAACTGATCACCTTCCAGCCGTTATGAGATGTCCCAAGACCTCCTCGACAAGCAAGTGGAGATCCTAGAACGAAGGTACGGAGGGCTACGCGCGAGGAGGGCCGCTGTGACCATACAGAGGGCCTTCAGAAGACGACAGTTGTTGAAGAAGTTCAGCGCCATCACCGCGATGGCGAAGGCCGCTGACTCTAACGCGAGGAGGCTGCAAGATGGCCCTGATCATGGCCAACTAGTCAATGGTAAGTTTCTGTAAGCTTTTGCTTTTAGATCTTAAAGATGGGTGCTTGAAATTATTACCATTTACTTTCTGGATGACTGGAGTGCCACAGAATTGTTTCACTTCCCAAGAGACAGGACTCTTTATACGGAGCTGATTGCTAAACATAGTTCGACATTGGGTTTCGTTCAAAATTTGGACCAAAACTTTTGGTAAAAAATATATTTGTTTGACACTAGAAATCAGTCATTTGTTCCCTTTCTTACCTTTTAACAGCTCATTCTATAGAAGGATATACTTATCACTTTTTGTTAAACTTTCAGGTACAGACATGTACGGTAACTCAATACTGCAGAAGAGCCCAGCTGGCGCTGAGAAGGTCCTAGCGCTGACCAGGCCGATGCGGTCTATGTCCTTACGGGAACGACACGATATTGACATGAGGTAAGCATCTAATACTCCAAAAGTACAAGGATAGTCAACAGGGGCTTCATACCACCACCTATTAATGCAAACGTGGAAGCGAGTCGGCGAGATACACGACGTAGAGCGACATCTCTTTTATACACCTGCAAGTCTTCCTTTAAGAGCTGATGAGGCTTGACTTTCCACGATACTAGTGCTACCTTAAAAATCAAGTAGATTTTTTGAAATATTATTTGTCCTCCTACACGTTTAAAATCTCGCTCTTGTTTACTTCAAAATGTTATTAAAAGCAGCTCCAACTTGTTCTCAACTATATCAAACTTCGATAGCCAAACTCAAACGGCTTGTTTATTTTAGCCAACTTCCGAGACTGTTGTGATAAACGAGCTTCCTTTAAAAACAATACTCTTCAAAATAAAGTAAATTTCATGCTGTAAACAAGTCAGGGTTCTCCATTTATTGGTTTATCAGCTCGTCACGAATACAAAACGTGTCTTCCAATAATACGTAATGGAGCAGTAACATTAATTTATAATCAGTTGACGTACCTTTTATCTTTAGTGACTGAAAGTAGCGCACACATTTGAATATTTAAACACACCATCTAACAAGCGACTCAGAACTTAATTTGATAACAATAAAGTCCAATTTTGCTTGTGATGTGTTGCCAATTTGTTGAGGCGCTTAATAAAAATGAAGTAAAAAGGTGTTGGTGTACGGTGGTCCCTAAGGAAACTTGGGTTCTTGGGTTTCTATCGATCACTAGGCTTCCAATACTTATTACAGTGTACTAAAAGTTTGGGATAGAGATTTTTATAGGTCCATTATTAGTTGGCAATCCTTTAGGGAGGTTTTAGGGTAGGATGTTGCTTAATAGGAATTTTTTGCAGTAGTCTATTATGTTATTTTTGGATCTTACGTGATTATATTGTTTGGCCGCCTTTCATAGTAAAGTTGACTATGCAGTGACAGTTTTGTTACATCATTTAATTATTAATCGCATAAATAGCTATATTAGTAAACCTTATTCCCTTACTGGTAATTGGTTAATTCAAAGGTCTCTAAGAAAAAGTCAGTCAATATTTGATTGCATTTAATTGACACAAGTTCAGCTTAATTATGACATCAGATAGGATCGTGTGGAAGACGAAGACTTGCTGCACCGACTCCAAATAATAATTGGGGTAAGGGCAGGTTGGGATAGTGATGATGATGAAGTTCAGCCTAATTATAACCAGATAATGATCTGATAATATTATTGTCATTACAAAAATCCTCTTAATTTCCAGCAACCACATGGTCCTCGACCCTCAGAGCGAGGTGGAAGCCATGGTGGCTCGCGTGCAGCAGTCAGCGCACCAGATCCACATGATAGCTGCCGACATGCCGCCCCTGCACCGCGGGGACGCCGACAGCGGGGTAAGTTGGCACGGCACTGGGTTTACCTCAGCACTGGTTTGATGGTGTCATACAGATGTCTATAGAAATTGTAAAGGTCTTTGAAAGTAGCACTGTAATTATTATCACTGGTTTAATTGAAATCACTGTCTATCAATAAAGTGGTATAAGTTTTTTATTGTTGTAAAGATCTGTGGATGATGTTTTTTTTGTTTTGGTTTGTGACCTAAATCATTTTACTGGAGATGTTCCTTAACCGTTCAAAAAATGGGCCAGCAAGTATTTTTTGAGTAGGTATTGATAAATGTCGTTGTAGTTTGATGAATAATTATAAACCAAACACATGTCAAAAACCTACTACCACATCGCTGATATATCAATCTATGATACTATAAATAACTAATACGGAACCTCTAATTTCCTGAAAAAATAGCATTTAAACCAAAATACTTCCGTCCAAACAAAAAATCGGAGCATTCTCGACGTCACATGACAATGAATTAAGTAAATATTTTGTTTTCATCACCGATAAGGCATATTAAACAAGCGACGTAATGATTGTAATTATCAGCCGTGTTATCAGTGCGGTTTGAGCCGTTGATTCAAACGAACGTCTATAGAATGGACCAATCGCGAGCCAAAGATATAATAAGGTGTATAGTGAAAAAGAAACATATTGTGATGGCGAAAATGAGAAGAGTTAGACTCTGGACTTTCAGTGGAAAGTATAAAGTGTGTGCATACTGTATATAAGTGTATTATATTCGTGTAAATATATATTTATCATAACAATAATCTTGATTAAGTTCTTGGTTAAAAATGGACTAATTTGCTTGTTGGACTAATTTGGTCTGGTAATGGATGATGGATGTAAATTTAATACTAAAATATTTTGTATTTTAAAACTTGTAAATTCTTTTCATTCAGTATTTTTGCCTAAAAATATGATAGTTATTATGTTGAATCGTTAGAAGTTGGTTGTAGAAAAATTGAAAGCTTAAATGTATTACTTATCAGTCAATGCAGGATATTGCATTCCTCAGACGCAAGATAAACTCACACCATTATTTAATGACAAGATTTCGATACATATCTTCTAAAGCTATAGATATTCATCTAAATGATTACATCTACAAGTCAATTAATATGATTGGTGATGTCAAGAGACGTCATAGTGACTGTGATGGTGTCTTGGCAACAAATTGATATAATTTCTAGTTCTTAAGACAGTTTTAAAGTGTAACAAGCCTGAGTATATTATAGTACTAGTGATAACTAGTGTTGCCTAAAACGTTAGTCTGACTTTTTAGCATTAATTTTGTGAAAGAGCAAAATAAAGTACTATTGTTGCCTAAAACATTAGCTTGGTTTTTTACCATTTAATTTATATACAAAAAATATAAATAAATACTCTAAAAAGCCCAAGTTCCCGTACATGACAATGTATATTAACATGTAGGGTGTAAATTATAGTTCATAATTATAATACATACACAAAATAACAAAAAAAAATTATTTACATTTTTATAAACATTTTGGTCATTTTACGTCAAACTTTAGCTCACACCTAAAACTTACATTTTATAGTATTTATTTAGGAATTTTATGGTAATTATTATTTTATTACTACTATAATTATGATGTCATTATTACAGGTATGCAGCTGCTCAGTGAGCGGCTCAGTTACCAACATATCTACGTCATCGTCGCACAATGAATCTCTACATAACCACCAGTTACTCAATAACACAGGTAAATCAGTTATATTATTAAACTATGGAATTTCTTGCCGGTTCTTCTACATAAGAGTTTTAGATATACGGCTCCAAAATGTCATATTTTGGAACCGCGTAACTAGAGTCAGTAACGTTTTAAAAGTGCCCTAAAAGGTCTACTCGATGTAAAAAGCTTCCAAAAAGGAATTATTGAAATGTATAGAATAGTTTTCCTTAATAAAAACGTTTGCCCTGCTGTAGAAAATGAGTGTATTTAGAAAGATTGGTAAGCACTATGCAGTCTAATCTAGTAAATTAAGCTTAGGCCTTAAACTAAATTATACTAATGTTCTAGAAATTTAGTTAAGTAATAAACTAAATAAAAAATTGTTTGATAGTTCCGCTATCATATCGTAGTTATGATAAAGAAGGATTAGAATCTACATTCTAGTGTAAACTCTAGTGTAAATAATTATGACTCATTTTTGCAGTACAAAATCTATTTTTATCACTTTCCTTGAGGTCAATATACGATCTCTTCCGTGGCCTCAATCTTCATTGCAAGTCCACTATCTTTATTTATATAATAAATACCTTGTATCTACAAGTTATTTTTATATGACATATTTTCCTTATGTGTAAGAAATAAAATAAATATTGCATTATCGTCTTGTCATGATGAGAATGCTATCAGTATAGGAAAGTACAGAATAAAAGCAATTCTTAAGGATTTATATGGTTAGAATTTTAGCTAGAAAATTTTTTACCTTTTTAAAATGGTACTGTCTGGACACTACTACACAAATTATTCATAAAAGGAAGTTTTGTAAATAATTTTCTAAACAATCATCCACTTAAACAAATATTAATTTATAAAAAATAAAAATATATATTTCTGGTACATCTAAAGGTATAAAGAGCTCATTTGCAATTAAATATATATTTTTTATTATTTTTACTCTGCCCAACTTTGTCCACGTCCAAAAATACCTTAATCTACTTCTTCACTGTAACCCATACATTTTTCAACTTTCCAGGCCCAATATACGGGAACCTGCTATCCTCCGGTGGCAAGCCGCTATCCTCACCCACGGCGCGACAGCAGCAGCAACTAGCCGCAATACAGGCTGCCAACGCCCGGCGACTACCACCTGAAGTACCTAAACGGACTAGCAGTATTACACTCAAGTATGTATATTGTTAGACGATTATGAACTGATGATGTTGAACCTTAAACTGATGGTGTAAGGTTTGATTTTAAGTGAATGTAATTTTATCTGTGAACTATTTGAATGAGAAATATTAGATCAATCTTCCTAAAACAAATCTACATATTATGCACTTTAAAGTTTTTTTATTGCCATATTGGCAGACTGATTTGCCATGGCTTGGTATATTTCCATCGTGTCAGTTCTAGTCGGTTTAAATAATTATGTATCGTTAAGCAGCTTGGATGGTATCAGATGCGCCAAATATGGCTTATTAAGAAAAACTAGCGTGTTTTCCGTTCAAGCCATATTTGGTGATTCATTTCCATAGACACACATCTAACGTTACTGTATATCCCTCAGTGCCGAGAGTCCAGTCTCGCTCCGTCGCGCGGAATGCGGCGCGGTCGTCCGCGGCGGCTCGATGTCTTCCGTGCAGTCCTCATCATCATCATCATCCCAGGAACACCGCCATCATTACCACCAGCCATACCAGCCCAGGGCACCTGTAAGTATACCACTTCTACCATTTTTAAGACGTTTATGCCACTTAAAGTGGTAAACCATTTCGGGATCTGAAAATTTTCTTGATAGGAAACACTTGTCCTGCGATAAACCCTGCATAATGGATAGCATGTCCCTAAAACACCAAGCATGTATTTTTAATTAAACTGCAATAGTTTTGCTCAAAATTCTCAACCGATACTCCTAAATTTATTAAACAGCTCCGAACGTTCGGACTGTCTTAAATCAATACAATATAGCTTGAAAGCTCCTTTGCAAATAAACTTACTCAAATTACTATAAGCCACAAAAAATCCTCAATATCAAAATTTTTGCCCAGCACTTCCAAGTCTTGCAATAATCTATCCTATACACAAGTGTAGCCGCGTAGCTAAGCCTCCCCTCCCTCCAGGAGACGCTGGTGGTGTCTGAGGGCTACGCGCACGCGCGCTCGGCGTCAGGCGGCGGCTACGAGGCGGAGCGCTACGCCGTGTGGAAGCGGCAAGACGCCCCGCCCTACTACGAGGCCCCGCCCCCGCCCGCGGCTTGCTGCAGGCCCCAGCATGACCACCACCAACACCCGCATCAGCCGCTCAAGGTGCTTAACTTAACTCATCTACAGATGATAAGTTAAACAAGTCTTATGTCCAGCAAAGAAATATTCATTGATAAGAAAAACTGGTTGTTATTGTAACTAGTAATTTTTATAGGATTTGAAATAGAGAAAAAAAAGAACGACAAAAATATAAGGATTCTCATTGCAGAGGTTAGAAATGAGTATCTACTCTCATAAATTAATTTTATTGGACTCTAACTTAGCCAGATACACACATCATAGATCAAAGCATCCACAAGATAATTTATCATCATATTCATCATGTTAAGTATAAGTTTACTATTTGCATCATCTTCCCCAACCAATTGCACCTACGACTGCATTTACCTACCCATTGATATACCTCTTTGCAAAGCACGTTTTTATCCTACAACTACAATAAACCATAATATTCTTTTATTTCAGAATCTTTGTTTAACCATTTACTTCATAACTGTCATATTTGCTCTATACGAATTGAGCTATTTTTCTTCCATAATCAGCAATTTTCCTTTATATCTTGCAGGTATCAGAAACGGTACGTAAGCGTCAATACCGCGTCGGTCTCAACCTATTTAACAAGAAGCCAGAGCGAGGCATTGCCTACCTGATCTCCCGCGGCTTCCTGGAGAATTCTCCACGAGGAGTCGCCAGGTTCCTCATCACGAGGAAGGGGCTCAGCAAGCAGATGATTGGAGAATACCTTGGGAATCTGCAGAACCCCTTCAATATGGCTGTACTTGAGTGAGTTTGTGTGGTTTTGCTCTTTTTATTGTTGGTTTAGTGACTGTTAATTAAAGTTTCACGTTTCTTCAATTAAGGCAAATGTAGCTGTACTCAATTTGTTTAAAAGGTGTTTAAATGCTATGGGCGAGTTCTTATGTTAGGTAATATTCATTTGAAAATGTAAAATCAGCTGTTGTAGTAAACAACGTGACTGCTCTTTTTACCCTTATTTTATGAACGATTACTTTATTCAGTGTAGACTTATATGTTTTGAATTACTCATTGCCAAATACGTAGAATTAACAGGTAATTAAGTATGAGAAGCTAGGGGTGAACTGTTTGCATGAAGTAATGCTATGCGCTGCCATGCACTGACAACAAAACGCGGATGACGTAGCATAGGTTTAGGTTTACCCAGTAAGAGTATGACACTAGCCGCGGCTCCCCTCGGGGTCGCGGGTGTCCATGTGGATTCCCCCGATTTACCAAAAAAAAGGGTTAACTGTTTAGTAATCGAGAGTAAATCTAAAATAAATACTATCCTCCCTTAGATCTGGTATTAACATCTCCTCATCTCCATTTATCTTCAGATGCTTCGTGAACGAGCTGGACCTGTCCGGCATGGCGGTGGACGTGGCCCTGCGTCGCTACCAGGCGCACTTCCGGCTGCCGGGCGAGGCGCAGAAGATCGAGCGCCTGGTGGAGGCCTTCGCCAGGCGGTACTGCGTCTGCAACCCCGACTTCGTGCAGAGGCTGCGCACGCAGGACACGGTGAGCACAACATTATGATCTTACTGTTCACCTAGTAATAATAATAAAAAAAAAATAGAAGTAGAAAGTTATAGAAAACAGAGGAATGTCAGAAATATGAAGATTGAATTGGCTATGTATGTTATGAATTTGTAAATTAACGATGGGTTTCCATATCTGAATTACAAGGATACCACGCAACCCATCAAGATTTGGAATTCATAAAAATAGTAAATTATTAATATCTCATAGGTACTAATAATTTTCGCGTCAATTTTACAAAATTGGTTCATCCACGTTAAGCAAGACACTTTGGAAAAAGTATTGAAGGCGATGAAGTGTTTTTTCAAATGCATTGGGATAATTATAAAAACTCTTGCTTTTGAAATCATTCGTCTTCTGTTGGTTTTGCCGTAGTCTTGCAACTAAGCTAAACTGTGTCCTTAAATGTATTTCTATACCCCACAGATATTCGTCCTAGCCTTCGCCATAATAATGCTGAACACAGACCTTCACACACCAAACTTGAAGCCAGAAGCTCGCATGTCATTAGACGACTTCGTGCGCAACCTTCGCGGTATCGACGACTGCGGCGACATAGACCGGGATATGCTGGCCGGTATATACGACAGAGTCAAGTCCAGCGAGTTTAGACCCGGCAGTGATCATGTTACGCAGGTGAGTAGGAATGTTAGCATGTTAGCATGCGTTTGGTTGTCATAATATAGAATAAGAGAGATTGCTGATTAAGAATGTACAATGAAAAGTATTTGTGAGGATTAGGCAACGGGAGATATTATATTAAACTTATTTTTTTTTAAATTGTGTTTGACAAAACGATTTAATTGCAAAAAAACGAATATTTTATTTTTACATTTAAATTTTGTAAATTTCGAAAATCAGGTGCAAAATTATATATTTCTAAGATTGGACTACATACAAGTTATGGCATGTAATACTCTTTATCTTATATATAAAATTCCCGTATCACAATGTTACCGTACTGCTCCGAAACGGCTGGACCGATTCTCTTGAAATTTTTTATATGCATTCAGTAGGTCTCAGAAACCCATTTCTTTTGTTTTCCGGGAAAACGCTGACGAAGGCGCATGTAACAGCTAGTTAACTATGAAATCCCTTGTGTATAGGTGATGAAAGTGCAAGCGACGATCGTGGGTAAGAAGCCGCACCTGGCGCTGCCGCACCGGCGGCTGGTGTGCTACTGCCGCCTCTACGAGATCCCCGACATACACAAGAAGGAGCGCCCCGGCGTGCATCAGAGAGAGGTAAAACATTCATACACGACATTCATCATTATATTCCTAATAAATAATAATAATGTCTCCTGACCGATTTCGGCCACGGTGGCTAGTGTTACTATGTCACCAGCCAGCTACGCGGGACATATTATAGCGCACAAGCGTGTGCGCAAACACAGGTGCACTCTCTGTTCCTTTATTCTCATAGCCCGATGGGTCAGTATCCGACACGACCGGAGAGAGGTCAGACCAGAACCCACATTTTTACGTGCCTTCCGAAAGACGGAAATAAAACGTTAAATGTTTAAATTGAAAGAAAATTTCACCATTTCATAAATCATTTAACTAGGATTTAAACTTCAATTGTTTAATCTAGTATACATGTTTTGTGACTATATCAGGAATAGTTTGCTCTGAAGACATGTAACGGGTTAATTTCAAAGACAAATAGTTGAATACTGAAAGTCATGACGTGTATATAGTTTAAACTATTCAAATAAAAAAATAGAAGATACGTATGTATACCAAAAAGGTGAGTTTCCGCAAATATTTCAAACGCGCAAACCAGGCGTACAAAAAGACATCTTCGAATCATTCGTGATTTTGCTTTGTAATGACATATAAATTTCGTTCCCAGGTGTTCCTGTTCAACGACCTGCTGGTGATCACGAAGATCTTCAGCAAGAAGAAGTCCTCGGTCACATACACGTTCCGGCAGTCGTTCCCGCTGTGCGGCATGCTCGTCAACTTGTTCTCTGTGCCACGTGAGTCATTATATTTTGTGATACTAGCTTATGACCGCGACTTCACCCGGTGTCGATTATAGCCGTAATAACATAATCAACTTCTGACCTTTTCTGACATTACCCAATTCTTTTATATCTAACGTAATTATTTATATAACTTTCCAACAACTTTTTCAACAACTATCGTTATATTCTAGTCAATATGTACAAAAAAAATACAAATCACATACTATAACCTTTCTGGAGAACCACTCTATACATTAGTGCAATCAAAATCTGTGGTGTGTTACCCAGTAGCCATTGTTAATTTACCTGGGAACTCGGTTCTAATTTTATTAACGTCCTCCCCATTAAGAACTGTTTTGACTACTTTGACCAAGATGTTGTCCTTAGCGACAAACAACTCACATTATTTTATTAAACCTACTCGCTATTATTTCCAGACTACCCATTCGGCATCCGTCTGTCCCGCCGAGTAGACGGGCGTCGCCTGGCAACGTTCAACGCGCGCAACGAACACGACCGCTGCAAGTTCGCGGAGGACTTGCGCGAGAGCGTCGCGGAGATGGACGAGATGGAGGCCATGCGTATCGAGGGCGAGCTCAACCGCGGCAAGGGCAGGCCTGCTGGGAATAACGCGAGGAATGGTACGTATGGGTTAGGATATAAGGGGTATTATTGCTTGGCAAATTATATGGGGGGGGGGGGAGTTAGGAATGGTACGTATGGGCTGAAATATAAAAGTCATATTCGTTTGACAGATTAAATGGGGGGGGGGGGGGCAACTAGGAATGGTACGTATTGGGTAGGATATAAGTTTTAATATTGCTTGGCAGATTATATTGGGCGGAAAACAACGCGAGGAATGGTACGTATGGGTTAGGATATAAGTGCTATTATTGCTTGACAGATTATATGGGGAGGGGGGGGGAGACAAAACTAGGAATAGTAAGTATGACCTAGGATATAAGTGCTATTATTTCTTGGCAGATTATATGAGGAAGAAATGTTAAACAAAGCTAGGTACGGCTCGTGTGTGCTAAGATATAAGGTTCATTTGACTGTCGATTGATGATATGGATGTCATCAATAAAGAAAAAAGAACCTCTAATTTTACTGCAGGGTAGAACCCGCAAAATAGCTCGTATAATTGGCAATTTTCTTTTCTTTATATTTTAGTATCTTCTCGACGTTTACGTTAAAGTAACGTATTATTTTCTTTGTTTACAGTGATGGAGAATCGGGATAGCGGTGTAGCCGACGTTGAAATTGATCACCAACAATGTATGGACCATATCCATATGCATGGGTAAGTGAATAATATCACTATTATTTGAACAAAAAAAAAACAATTTAGGTTTAATAAACTACATTGTTCTCTCCTATTGCCACATACTTTAAACTAGCATATAACATTCCCAAACTAATCCAATTGGTCAACGTTTCGAAGTAAGTTTGTAACTTATTCAGAGGATATAGATTATTTTCGCCCTGCACTTGAACAGTATTGACGTCTTAGGCTAAAAACGAAAAAAAAAAGAAGGACATTACATCAAAATACAATGTTATCCTCATCCTTAAGAATACCTCATTATATGCAGAATACGAATACCTTACCGGTATTCTAACCAATAAAATCCCGTTATAACAACAAATTGCAAGGTTTACATTTCCATAATTCTGATATCTTAACCTAACATAACCCAATATTGGTTTTGCAGCGTGGTGGTCCCCCCGCCGCCCTCGTGCCCGGCCCCGGCCGCACCGTCGCGGCTGTCGCAGAACCCGCCGCCCACCAGCATCATCAAGCGGAACGTGCTCAGCAACTCGCTCGTCGATATCAATGACCCAGGTAACTATTCAAAACTAGTTAAGCTTATTTCATCATCATCATTAAAGTCGTTTCCTCATAGACTGGGGATCGTGACTATCATTAGTCTCTATCAGCGTTGCGGTAATAAGCTAGCTTAGCTTATTTAGGCTAAGTTTATTTGCTTAAAAAATATACGAATATATTGGAATAATAGAAACCTGTAACTAAGCGTAAGCCTATCGTTTATAGTAAATCAAAAATTCTAAGAAAGTCATACATATTTAATTTGTATAACCATTCCTCTTGTTGTGGTGCCTTTTTGCTACTGTAAATTTGATACCATATGTACTACGAATCTCATTTTTTATGGTCCTCTATCGGTGGCAACCATCAACTTATTTCATAGGCGGATGTAGAGATAGAAGCTTACGCTCAACAAAAATAAAAATATATGATTGACATTAAATATACGTTATCAGATACAACGACATAATTTCCTAAACCCATAACATATGCCACACTACTAGAAGATATTGTAATAGTGGCCATAAGATACGCTACACTACTAGACGATGTAATTGCAACGTATATCCGTTGTGTCCCCAGTGGCGCTGGCGGCGGAGCGCCTGCAGCGTCGCGGCTCGGTGGGGTCGCTGGACAGCGGCATGTCGGTGTCGTTCGCGCACGGCTCCCGCCACGCGCTCGCCGCCACCTCGCCACGACATCCCAACGAACAACGCTCCCCAGGTATTCATTATTATATGTTGTCTAACTAGGTGATGTTTCTGCTACACTTAAAGACCAGGGGTTAGCCCTGGTTTTTTCAAATTCTCATCATTACTAAAATTTGTTGACCGTCACTCGAATCTAATGTATAGTCTGTGATTGGTTGTTCGTTTTACCGTCAACCAATCACAGTCGTGATCAGTTGCTTTGAGAGCAAATTTAATTGATCAGCCTTCCAGAAACCGGGGGTCAGACTTCTGGAATAGACAGTAAATGTCGGCCAGAAAAGTGAATAATACAAAAACAGCATAATAATATATCTATTAAGAAGGAGGAAGATATCACATCTTTTTATAAAATATGGTTATCAAAATGCATAAAAATCGATTGAGCTAAATTAAAGTCACATCCCTATTAACTAATCTTACACCTGTAAGTTTTTACTTTAAATAGGTATAATATCACTTGCAGTAAATGTTTGTTATCGAATTATTATGTATATTACTTAAAATTCTTATTCTCAGGTCTGCTTCCAGGTCGCTTATTCAGTGGCATTGGCGGTATAAGCGGTATATTCCCCGGCCGTACGCGCAAGCTGAGCGCATCCGGAATTCCGGATCCGAAACACGGACAAGTCGGGAAGAGCACGGAAGTCTAAACAACGGTAACAACGTTTTTTGTAATCGTTGAATACCTGAGAAACGAATTCGAGACCCTGATTGGTCGGACTCTGCCGAACGCACACGAACGCGTTCGGAAATCTTCGTTTTTTTAATCGTTGAATTAGCGCGATTGCTATGGTGATTGTCGACTAATCTTTACAATGTATAGGTTGATATTTAAATGGTCGGGTACCTCATTTTCTTAGTGCCATCTTAATTTTCAAAGCACTATTTATTAAGTATGGAATTGATATATCGCAAATAAAGCTGATTTGAATATTGTATGTATAATTTATCTTTGTAATGATATTCACAAATGATGTCATGTCTTTTAAATGGATAGTACGGCATCCATTTTTATTATTTTAAATAATCTTTAGAGGCTATGTTAGACTAGTTTTCTTGAAGATTATAATTAAAACATAAATTCATTTGTGAATATTACTGAAATTTCGCTCTTTGCCTTGACAAGGCATTCATTATGATTTTTACAAGAGTAAAAATCTTTTTCAATGACATAACTTTTAACGTAATTTAGCATTTTGGCGATCGCTATTTACGTATTTACGGTTCTTATCAGGGTAGGATAAGGTTAAAGCATTCAGGGCGGTTTTGGATTATATATTAATTAGTACCAATGGTACTCGAATTTATTAATATATTTGACTATACGAACAAGGGATAACAAGTATGATAACACGGAAAGTTGAACTGGCTGCTAATTAGTTTTGGTGTAGCCATTCGAAAATAATATCTCTTCATCTGAAAATAAAGCTCAATTCATGTTAGCATAGAATCGAAGTTAATCAAAGCGTCTGTACAGCAAATTGATTCTTAAGTCAATAGCGTAAAGCTGATTTCACTTTAAACAAGATGCTTGATTCGTGTGCGATTTTCTTTGACTTTGCTAGAATGAATTGACCCTTAGTGACTTCATTAGGACTTCATATTACTTGAATTATATTCTGGAATGTAAACATCAGTCACAAGTGGTGTTATAACGAAAATAAAGGCTTTTCGTATGAATCGAAGTTAAATTGGGTCCACATTTTGGATGTAGGATAATTCTTAGGCGTTGGATGAAAACTCTGTCACTTTTACTGTGCTATAGAATGTTCTCGTTAAAATGTATGCTAAAGTTTAATATAAGGTTATATTAGAAGTCTTAAAATTTATATAATAAGCGTTATTTAAATCTAAATCATGATCACATCGTAGGTAAATTCGTCACAGTAAATTTTGCCAACTTAAAAAAAAAGTATTTTCAGAATAGCAACTTTAATATTCAGATCTTTAATAACTTCACTATAAAAGTGACAGAGGTTTTATATTTAGCTAGAGTTAAATGTGGCAACACTGGACGGTTACTGAAAGGTATAATAAGACGATTTATTAAACTTTTGATTGCATAAAATCACTATTTAGATTCACTTGAAAAATTTCATTGCATGTTACCAACCACAAAGTATTATAAACATTACTTTAATAATAAAAAAAAGAATGTTAACTTTATAGATTTCACGATATTTTCTTTAGAATAATTGTACATACGTTTGAGATAGAGAATGCAATAGAAATTTAAAGTACACAAAATATTCTTAATTTCAGCACGAAAGCAATACATAGACATCACAGTTAAAGATATATTTAATAAAAATACGAATTTATTCACTATTGTTGATGAATTTTATTAGATTAGGCGGTTTGAAGATATTAAAAAAATATAGGCTAGTACTCATTTTCCCGACGTCTGAAATCGTCTAGTCGTGAAAAACGTCAAGATTGGGGCATTTTCGAGTGTCCAGAAAAAACTATCAAAAAATTATACTTAAGAATGACCTATATCTTCCAAAAATATGTACGATTTTCTGTATTCCATTATATCTTAAAGGCTGCTTATAATTTTTATAATGTATGGGTGGTTTACATTATTTATTGATACCTAATGTTACCGATTCAACGTTTCCTTGGATTTTACCGTTACTTATAACTAAATAGTGGTAAGTGCGTATTGTAATGACGATGGTCGGCCTTTTGATAAAGAACACAGTTTAAACACACTTTAAATAGCAAACTTTACGTTTTGAAAAATAGTTAATACAAGTCTATTTTAAAACTATAGATCACAGAAATGTTATGGCTGAAAACAGATCTCAGTGGCGTGCACTTGGAGATGCCTATGTCCAGCAGTGGACTGCGATAGTCTGATGATGATGACAGAAATGTCGTTTAATCAAAATATTGCTAATTTAATCAATCACAAACCTTGACAGATTGAACGACAGGTTTGGTGTCATAACAAAAACTAATTTGCCGGTTAGGTGATATTCAATAACAAATAAAAATAATAAGTTGTGGTTTATGCTTGTTTCTTCCATACATCTGAATGCCACTAATAAGACCTTATTCTTGCGCATTAATAAAAACGTTATTTATACGTTTGATCTAGCTCCAAAAAGGCCGACCCAGTTAAAAATGTTGACTAATCTAATGTAGCTACTGTTGACTTTTTACCGGTTATTTAGGCTTGTTGTTTCTACTTTGATACGAGGGTAGATAGAGAATAAACGACTTGTTATAAGGGAAGGATATTAATGGATATTACGGTACCTTCACGGGAGGGTAGTATAAAAAAAATGTCCAAAAATGGTTAAAATTAATACTAATGTCAAGAAAGATATGTTGTTGTAAGGACATTAGATAAACGAATAAATTCTAAAGGAAATTTTATTGGCATTGATATTAATTTTAATGCAATTGATAATTCTATGTAAAAGAATTAAGCTGTCCAATATATTTGATTCTGAATCTCTAAATTCATCACGATTTCTTATTTGGTTTGTCATTTTATCTGTGTACAGTCGAGCACGTAAATAGTTGGTTAATTTTTGTATTTTTAATAAACTTGATTTGACTGAATATAGAAATAAAACCATACTTAATGATGATGTTCTAATTGATTGAATTTTAAAGAAGAAAGAAAATGATAAATATTTTTTGTTTATTTTCCAAATTAAGCCGTTAATTGCTTACACGTTCTGCAGCTTCCAAATTTCACTTAAAAACTATTCAAAACTTGTAACTTTTGTGTTCGACTGTACGAAAAAGTATTAAAAAAAAACTTTCATAATTCTTAAAAAAAATGTAATGCATGACAAATTGAAAGGAATTGATGTAAAATGTTTCTTCGTTGGATTTTGATCGTAACGTGTATTGTATTAACGATCTTTTTAAATTAAAAATAATTATCCCATATAGTTTCATGAGAAACTCGAATGTAATGTTTGTAGGCGTGTTTCAAGCGAAATGCGTCTTTATTTTAATAGGGATATGATATAATTTTGTGGAGACGTGGTGTATTTCTATGTATCCAACATATTAACATGTATTTTTCTTTGTAAAGTTTCTCTATACTTAAAAAAATCCAGTGTATTCTCGTTTTTATTTAGTCTATGAATTATATAACAAACTTTATATGGAAAGAAATAATCTGATTTGTCTTAAGTTTTTAATTTCTACATTCATACACTACTTATATTTTCTTTAATTTTGTAATTGATGAGATCAATTAACCATGAATACTGAAACGCATAACTTCAAGTCATTCTTGAATCTATTTGACTAATTACACCTTTAAGTGACATAGACAACATGACACTTTAAGTCAACTTATATCTGATATTCGTTTCAGTATTCCAGTCTGATTTCTATGCCATATAGATCCCTGTATACGTTGTTCCTATACGTAATATTTTGAATTTCTCAATAAATGTAAGTTGAGCCATAATCCTTAAGAAATACACCACTATGCTTTGTGTGAAAATAGAATTTTCAAATCGCTTTTGTAGATTTCGCTTGACGCCAAAGATGTTTAATTCTCGTGTTCAAAGTTAAGAAACGTTTAATTTTAAAGAAATCTTTGTATTGTTTACTTACGATATTTTTGAGTAACGTCTCATTTTGAATATTTCGATATTGGCTGTGTAGTTTTATTTACAATTGTATAGCATCTTTCATAATACATTTGTGAAGTTACAATATTTCACAACTTGATAACAGATTCTGAAAGTAAATATGAATAAAACTACACAAACTTTTGTAATAGTAATAAGCGGTTTTCATTTCTGTAACATACACTTACTAACTTATTTATATGTATGTATATTAAAGAGTACTTTATAATATATATTCTTTAGTTGGAAGTTGTTAAAAACATTAGATGTAAGCATAGCGCGCCCGCGTCAGCGCGTTGTATCATAAAAGTTGTTGAGAGTTGATACAACTAAGTCACTTAATAATAATTTTATTTAAAACATAAAACGATGAGAATGTATTTATTTATTAAATATGAATTAACATTCATGAATAGCTTTGTGTTTTATTTTTTATTAGAGATAAACCTTTACCAAAATTACCTTACCAATTGGAAAAATCTAGGAGAGCTGTCATCATTCTACCGGGGCTGCGGGATGTTCGTAAGAGTTACCGCTCGCCCGGCACCCAAAGGGCTCCAGGAGGAACATAGTGGGTTTTAGTCAGTAAAAGTCTGACATTCCCTCCTGCTGCGCCCACAGCGGGCGGGGTCATTTGATGATTTACCACGAAAAAAAGAAGAGTTGTCAACATTGGCTGGTAGTTCGAAAGAAATAGATCATAAACAGCATAAAATAATTTGGAAACCTTGAGGGAAGATGAAGAGGCCGTTAAATGTGTTTGAAACAAAAAATAACGGTCAACCAGGTTTAATTTGCTTATGCAATCTAAATCAAAACATATATCACAGGATTTCAACTTATCCACTCTTTAAGTAGTAGAACGAGAGATGAAATAGTAGTCCAATCAGAGAAAATCGAAATACAATTGGGTCTACTTCAAAAATAATTTTTGAATAAGCTAATGTTAAATAAAAATTACGTGTATATTTTTCTACGAATCGAAACTAATTGGAATAATATAGCGAAAACACAACAAGGAATGAGAGTTTACTGAATAGATATTTGGAAGATTGTTAGGTACCTTCACGATTTCATGTGGGTGAACCTAGCAGATCAATGTCCAGCAGATAAAAAAAAAGAGAGTTCTATTCGCATGCAGCTGAGTTCTATAGTTCCTGATAGTTTTTAGAAATAGTTCTGCTGTTTTTACCCCAAAAATTTAAATTAATGAAATGCTCTGATAACTTCCCGTAGCAGATCAATTTGCAGCAGATCAAAAAAAAAAGTGTGTTCCTTTCGCATGCAGGTACGTTCTATAGTTCCTGATAGTTTTCAAAAATAGTTCTGACGTTTTTGTCCCAAAAAAAGACAATTTAAAAAATGGTCTGCTAACTTCCCGTAGCAGATCGAAAACTCGAAAATATCATTTTCATTGCCTTATAATATATTCCCACAGCCTAGAACTCTTTTGTTTTAGACAGAACTATAGCAGAACTGCAATGCACAATTCGATTCGAGTCCAGAACTCACGTCCCAGTGCCAGCAGAGCATGTGAGAATGATTAAAAACTAAACAAATATCATTTTTATCACTTGTAAAATTGCTCACAGGCTAGAACTCTTTTGCGATCCGCCCACATCTGCAACAGTGGGCGGAGAGGCGGTACGGAAAACTGACGTACCGCCTCACGCAGGTGTTGACCCCGCTTTACCAAAACAAAAAAAAAGGGTTAGGTTAGGTTTTGAGTTAGGTTTGGTTTTTAGTTAGGTTAGGTATTTAGTTAGGTAAGGTTAGGTTTTTAGTTAGGTTAGCTTAGGTTTGGTTTTCAGTTAGGTTAGGTTAGGTTTAATATCGGTGCATGAAGTAGTACTATGCACTGCCATGCACCGACACAAAAACGCGGATGACGTAGCACAGCGGTTGAGGTTTAGTCAGTAAGAGTCTGACACTACCCGCGGCTCCCCCCGGGGTCGCGGGTGTCCATGAGGATTCCCCCGCTTTACCAAAAAAAAAAAAAGGTTAGGTTTGATTTTTAGTTAGGTTAGGTTATGTTCGGTTTTAAGTTAGGTTAGGTTAGGTTTGGTTAGCTGGAGGGGCTGCGTGCCGCCTGCGTAGCGGCCAAGCGACAAGTTTTGCGGGCTCACCGGCGGCGCCGAAGAGACGAGGCCGAGGAGGACCGCCTGCTCGAGGAGTGTGCACGGGCACGCGCGGCCCTCAAGGCGGCCATCGGTGCCGCCAAAGACGCGGCGAACGCGGAAATGTTGGCAAGTCTCGACGCGGACCCATTCGGGAGGCCGTATAAGGCGGCACGAAAGAAGCTGCGCCCGTCTGGCCCCCCGGTGGCCGAGACCCTCGAACCGTCGTTGTTGGACGGGGTGATCCGGTCCCTGTTTCCAAGCAGGGACATCGACTTTATCCCTCCAGCGATGGACCCCCCGCGGGGAGCAGCTCCGCCGGAGGACGCGGCCCCTCCTGTGTCCGAAGACGAGCTTGGCGCGGCGATACTTCGCCTCCGCGCTAAGAAGACGGCTCCCGGGCCGGACGGTGTCCCGGCCAAGGTGGCTGCCATCGCGGCCACCATCATGACGGAAAGGTTTCGGGACCTCTTTAGCGCATGCCTTGCGACTGGGAGGTTTCCGAAACCTTGGAAGGAGGGGCAGCTGTGCCTCCTCCGCAAGGAGGGCCGTCCGGCGGACTCCCCCTCGGCATACCGACCCATCGTCTTGCTCGACGAGGTCGGAAAGATGCTCGAGGGGATAGTGGCGGGCCGCCTCAAGTCCCACCTGCAGTGCGTGGGGCCGGACCTGTCGGATGCTCAGTTCGGTTTTCGCGCTGAGCGTTCGACAGTGGACGCCCTGGCCCGCCTGAAGGGCCAGGTCAAGGACGCGATGGAGAAGGGGGATGGATTGTTGGCGGTGTCCTTCGACATCGCTAACGCCTTTAACACCATTCCTCACTCCACCATACTGGAGGCACTCCGATACCACGGAGTGCCTACCTATCTGCGGCGCCTCCTAGCCTGCTACCTCCACGACCGAGAGGTAGTCCTCATCGACAGAGTGGGCCGAGTCCGGCGCTACCCGGTCGAGGCCGGCGTTCCGCAGGGGTCTGTCTTAGGGCCCCTCCTTTGGAATGTCGGCTTCGACTGGTTACTACGAGGGACGCTCCTGCGAGGCACGAGTGTCATCTGCTATGCGGATGACACTCTCCTCACTGCCCGCGGGAGGTACCGGGCGGCGGCCGATCTGGCCTCGGCGGGCGGGTCCTTGGTCGCGGCTAGGATCCGACGCATGGGCCTTAAAATGGCGCTATCCAAAACGGAGGCCGTGTTTTTCCACGGCCCGAGGCAGCGCCCCCCACCCGACGCGCACATCCACGTCGAGGGCGTCCGAATCGCGGTTGCGGCCCAGATGAGGTATCTGGGCCTCATGCTCGACAGCAGGTGGCGCTTCGGTCCGCACTTTAGCGGACTGTCCTCACGCCTGCTAAAAGCCGCGGGCGCCCTCTCGTGGCTGATGCCAAATCTGGGTGGGCCCAGAGAGCGGTGCCGGCAACTGTACGCCGGCATCCTCAAGAGCATGGCTCTGTACGGGGCGCCAATTTGGGCAGACTCCCTTAGCAGAAGGGAGAATGTCACTGCCCTTCGAGCGCCCCAAAGGGCCATCGCCCAGAGGGTGGGGAGGGCCTACCGCTCGGTGAGCTTTGCGGCGGCATGTGCCCTGGTTGGCACTCCGCCTTGGGAGCTTGAGGCGTGGGTGCTGGCCAGAGTCCATGAATGGACGGCGAGCCGGAGAGCGCTCGGCGAGCGCCCGGCTGATGAAGAGCGGGAGGCCGTCCGTCGGGAGGCGCGCGAGGCTATCGTGCGCCACTGGGCGGAGGACCTGGCCGCCGCCCATTTTGGGCGTCGGACGCTGGATGCCATCGGGCCGGTATTTAGAGACTGGCTCGAAAGGACCCACGGCTTCCTCTCTTTCCGCCTGGTGCAGGTATTGTCCGGCCACGGTTGTTTCGGATCGTACCTGCATCGCATCGGAAGGGAGGAGGCCGCAACGTGCCACGACTGTGGCGCGGCGGAGGACACGGCGCAGCACACTCTCGAAGAGTGCCCGTCGTGGTCCGAGCAGCGCCGCAGTCTTACGGCGGCGATCGGGCGGAACCTCTCGCTCCCCCACGTTATCAGCGCGATGTTGGGGAGTGAGGAGGCATGGGCGGCAGTCGCCTCCTTCTGCGAACAGGTCATGTCGCAGAAAGAGGCAGCGGAGCGAGCGCGAGAGGACGACCCTCTCGCACCGGCGCTCCGAAGGCGGCGCAGAGGACGACGGAGGCGGATGTATGACCGCCTCCAGCCTCCCGACGGCGGGCTAGGGGCGCATTGATGCGCCCGGAACCTTCCCCCTAACCTGGGGGACGGCGGGGGCGCAAACGCACAAATAAGAGAAACTCGCCAGAGAGGGTCTGGAAGTAAGGGTTCAGCCAATTGCCCAGGCCCTCTCCAAAAAGGCGAAGCGGGCGTGACGCTGGGGGTTTTTAGTGGGTATACCGGGAGCCTGCTAGCTCTCGGGGAGTCCCACATACCCCTCCGATTTAGAGGGGATGCGTAACGCATTTTCCCCCAGCGAAACAAAAAAAAAAAAAAAAAAAAAAAAAAAAAAAAAAAAAAAAAAAAAGGTTAGGTTTGGTTTTTAGTTAGGTTAGGTTAGGTTTGGTTTTTAGTTAGGTTAGGTTAGGTTCGGTTTTTAGTTAGGGTAGGTTAGGTTTGGTTGTTAGGTTAGGTTAGGTTTGATTTTTAATTAGGTTAGGTTTGGTTTTTAGTTAGGTTAGGTTGGGTTTGGTTTTTAGTTAGGTTAGGTTAGGTTTGGTTTTTAGTTAGGTTAGGTTAGGTTCGGTTTTTATTTAGGTTAGGTTAGGTTCGGTTTTTAGTTAGGTTAGGTTAGGTTTGGTTTTTAGTTAGGGTAGGTTAGGTTTGGTTTTTAGTTAGGTTAGGTTGGGTTTGATTTTTAGTTAGGTTAGGTTTGGTTTGGTTTTTAGTTAGGTTAGGTTAGGTTTGGTTTTTAGTTAGGTTAGGTTCGGTTTTTAGTTAGGTTAGGTTTGGTTTTTAGGCTTAGCTAGCTAGCTAGCCGGGATAGCCGGGATAGAGTTCTCGAGAGATAGCCGGGATAGAGTTCCCTAGGGATAGCCGGGATAGAGTTCCCTAGGGATAGCTGGGATAGAGTTCCCTAGGGATAGCTGGGATAGAGTTCCCGAGGGATAGCTGGGATAGAGTTCCCGAGGGATAGCTGGGATAGAGTTCCCGAGGGACAGCTGGGATAGAGTTCCCTAGGGATATCCGGGATAGCCGGGATAGAGTTCCCTAGGGATAACCGGGATAGAGTTCCCTAGGGATAGCCGGATAGAGTTCCCGAGGGATAGCCGGGATGGAGTTCCGTAGGGATAGCCGGGATAGAGTTGCCTAGGGATAGCTGGGATAGAGTTCCCGAGGGATAGCTGGGACAGTTCCCGAGGGATAGCCGGGATAGCCGGGATAGAGTTCCCTAGGGATATCCGGGATAGCCGGGATAGAGTTCCCTAGGGATGGCTGGGATAGAGTTCCCTAGGGATAGCCGGGATAGAGTTCCCTAGGGATAACCGGGATAGAGTTCCCTAGGGATAGCCGGGATAGAGTTCCCGAGGGATAGCTGGGATAGAGTTCCCGAGGGATAGCCGGGATAGCTGGGATAGAGTTCCCTAGGGATAACCGGGATAGAGTTCCCTAGGGATAGCCGGATAGAGTTCCCGAGGGATAGCCGGGATGGAGTTCCGTAGGGATAGCCGGGATAGAGTTGCCTAGGGATAGCTGGGATAGAGTTCCCGAGGGATAGCTGGGACAGTTCCCGAGGGATAGCCGGGATAGCCGGGATAGAGTTCCCTAGGGATATCCGGGATAGCCGGGATAGAGTTCCCTAGGGATGGCTGGGATAGAGTTCCCTAGGGATAGCCGGGATAGAGTTCCCTAGGGATAACCGGGATAGAGTTCCCTAGGGATAGCCGGGATAGAGTTCCCGAGGGATAGCTGGGATAGAGTTCCCTAGGGATAGCCGGGATAGAGTTCCCTAGGGATAGCCGGGATAGCTGGGATAGAGTTCCCTAGGGATAGCCGGGATAGAGTTCCCTAGGGATAACCGGGATAGAGTTCCCTAGGGATAGCCGGGATAGAGTTCCCTAGGGATAGCCGGGATAGAGTTCCCTAGGGATAACCGGAATAGAGTTCCCTAGGGATAGCCGGGATAGAGTTCCCTAGGGATAACCGGGATAGAGTTCCCTAGGGATAGCCGGGATAGAGTTCCCGAGGGATAGCTGGGATAGAGTTCCCGAGGGATAGCCGGGATAGAGTTCCCTAGGAATAGCTGGGATAGAGTTCCCGAGGGATAGCTGGGATAGAGTTCCCGAGGGATAGCTGGGATAGAGTTAACAAGGGATATCCGGGATAGCCGGGATAGAGTTCCCTAGGGATATCCGGGATAGCCGGGATAGAGTTCCCTAGGGATGGCTGGGAAAGAGTTCCCTAGGGATAGCTGGGATAGAGTTACCTACGGATAGCTGGGATAGAGTTCCCGAGGGATAGCCGGGATAGCTGGGATAGAGTTCCCTAGGGATAGCCGGGATAGAGTTCCCTAGGGATAACCGGGATAGAGTTCCCTAGGGATAACCGGGATAGAGTTCCCTAGGGATAGCCGGGATAGAGTTCCCTAGGGATAGCCGGGATAGAGTTCCCTAGGGATAGCCGGGATAGAGTTCCCGTGGGATAGCCGGGATAGAGTTCTCGAGGGATAGCCGGGATAGAGTTCCCTAGGGATAGCCGGGATAGAATTCCCTAGGGATAGCCGGGATAGAGTTCCCTAGGGATAGCCGGGATAGAGTTCCCTAGGGATAGCCGGGATAGAGTTCCCTAGGGATAGCCGGGATAGAATTCCCTAGGGATAGCCGGGATAGAGTTCCCTAGGGATAGCCGGGATAGAGTTCCCGAGGGATAGCTGGGATAGAGTTCCCGTGGGATAGCCGGGATAGAGTTCCCTAGGGATAGCCGGGATAGCTGGGATAGAGTTCCCTAGGGATAGCCGGGATAGAGTTCCCTAGGAATAACCGGGATAGAATTCCCGAGGGATAGCTGGGATAGAGTTCCCGTGGGATAGCCGGGATAGAGTTCCCTAGGGATAGCCGGGATAGCTGGGGTAGAGTTCCCTAGGGATAGCCGGGATAGAGTTCCCTAGGGATAGCCGGGATAGAGTTCCCTAGGGATAACCGGGATAGAGTTCCCTAGGGATAACCGGGATAGAGTTCCCTAGGGATAGCCGGGATAGAGTTCCCTAGGGATAGCCGGGATAGAGTTCCCTAGGGATAGCCGGGATAGAGTTCCCGTGGGATAGCCGGGATAGAGTTCTCGAGGGATAGCCGGGATAGAGTTCCCTAGGGATAACCGGGATAGAGTTCCCTGGGGATAGCCGGGATAGAGTTCCCTAGGGATAGCCGGGATAGAGTTCCCTAGGGATAGCTGGGATAGAGTTCCCGAGGGATAGCCGGGATAGAGTTCCCGAGGGATAGCCGGGATAGCTGGGATAGAGTTCCCTAGGGATAACCGGGATAGAGTTCCCTAGGGATAGCCGGGATAGAGTTCCCGAGGGATAGCTGGGATAGAGTTCCCGAGGGATAGCCGGGATAGAGTTTCCTAGGAATAGCTGGGATAGAGTTCCCGAGGGATAGCTGGGATAGAGTTCCCTAGGGATAGCCGGGATAGAGTTAACAAGGGATATCCGGGATAGCCGGGATAAAGTTCCCTAGGGATATCCGGGATAGCCGGGATAGAGTTCCCTAGGGATGGCTGGGATAGAGTTCCCTAGGGATAGCTGGGATAGAGTTCCCTAGGGATAGCCGGGATAGAGTTCCCTAGGGATAGCCGGGATAGAGTTCCCTAGGGATAACCGGGATAGAGTTCCCTAGGGATAGCCGGGATAGAGTTCCCTAGGGATAACCGGGATAGAGTTCCCTAAGGATAGCCGGGATAGAGTTCCCGAGGGATATCTGGGATAGAGTTCCCGAGGGATAGCCGGGATAGAGTTCCCTAGGGATAGCCGGGATAGAGTTCCCTAGGGATAACCGGGATAGAGTTCCCTAAGGATAGCCGGGATAGAGTTCCCGAGGGATAGCTGGGATAGAGTTCCCGAGGGATAGCTGGGATAGAGTTCCCGAGGGATAGCTGGGATAGAGTTAACAAGGGATATCCGGGATAGCCGGGATAGAGTTCCCTAGGGATATCCGGGATAGCCGGGATAGAGTTCCCTAGGGATGGCTGGGATAGAGTTCCCTAGGGATAGCTGGGATAGAGTTCCCGAGGGATAGCCGGGATAGCCGGGATAGAGTTCCCTAGGGATGGCTGGGATAGAGTTCCCTAGGGATAGCCGGGATAGAGTTCCCTAGGGATAGCCGGGATAGCTGGGATAGAGTTCCCTAGGGATAGCCGGGATAGAGTTCCCTAGGGATAGCCGGGATAGAGTTCCCTAGGGATAGCCGGGATAGAGTTCCCTAGGGATAGCCGGGATAGAATTCCCTAGGGATAGCCGGGATAGAGTTCCCTAGGGATAGCCGGGATAGAGTTCCCTAGGGATAGCCGGGATAGAGTTCCCTAGGGATAGCCGGGATAGAGTTCCCTAGGGATAGCCGGGATAGAGTTCCCTAGGGATAGCCGGGATAGAATTCCCTAGGGATAGCCGGGATAGAGTTCCCTAGGGATAGCCGGGATAGAGTTCCCGAGGGATAGCTGGGATAGAGTTCCCGTGGGATAGCCGGGATAGAGTTCCCTAGGGATAGCCGGGATAGCTGGGATAGAGTTCCCTAGGGATAGCCGGGATAGAGTTCCCTAGGGATAACCGGGATAGAATTCCCGAGGGATAGCTGGGATAGAGTTCCCGTGGGATAGCCGGGATAGAGTTCCCTAGGGATAGCCGGGATAGCTGGGATAGAGTTCCCTAGGGATAGCCGGGATAGAGTTCCCTAGGGATAACCGGGATAGAGTTCCCTAGGGATAGCCGGGATAGAGTTCCCGAGGGATAGCCGGGATAGAGTTCCCGAGGGATAGCTGGGATAGAGTTCCCGTGGGATAGCTGGGATAGAGTTCCCTAGGGATAGCCGGGATAGAGTTCCCTAAGGATAGCTGGGATAGAGTTACCTACGGATAGCTGGGATAGAGTTCCCGAGGGATAGCCGGGATAGCTGGGATAGAGTTCCCTAGGGATAGCCGGGATAGAGTTCCCTAGGGATAACCGGGATAGAGTTCCCTAGGGATAACCGGGATAGAGTTCCCTAGGGATAGCCGGGATAGAGTTCCCTAGGGATAGCCGGGATAGAGTTCCCGTGGGATAGCCGGGATAGAGTTCTCGAGGGATAACCGGGATAGAGTTCCCTAGGGATAACCGGGATAGAGTTCCCTAGGGATAGCCGGGATAGAGTTCCCTAGGGATAGCCGGGATAGAGTTCCCTAGGGATAGCTGGGATAGAGTTCCCTACGGATAGCTGGGATAGAGTTCCCGAGGGATAGCCGGGATAGAGTTCCCTAGGGATAACCGGGATAGAGTTCCCTAGGGATAGCCGGGATAGAGTTCCCGAGGGATAGCCGGGATAGAGTTCCCGAGGGATAGCTGGGATAGAGTTCCCGTGGGATAGCTGGGATAGAGTTCCCTAGGGATAGCCGGGATAGAGTTCCCTAAGGATAGCTGGGATAGAGTTACCTACGGATAGCCGGGATAGAGTTCCCTAGGGATAGCCGGGATAGAGTTCCCTAGGGATAGCCGGGATAGAGTTCCCTAGGGATAGCCGGGATAGAATTCCCTAGGGATAGCCGGGATAGAGTTCCCTAGGGATAGCCGGGATAGAGTTCCCGAGGGATAGCTGGGATAGAGTTCCCGTGGGATAGCCGGGATAGAGTTCCCTAGGGATAGCCGGGATAGCTGGGATAGAGTTCCCTAGGGATAGCCGGGATAGAGTTCCCTAGGGATAACCGGGATAGAATTCCCGAGGGATAGCTGGGATAGAGTTCCCGTGGGATAGCCGGGATAGAGTTCCCTAGGGATAGCTGGGATAGAGTTCCCTAGGGATAGCCGGGATAGAGTTCCCTAAGGATAGCTGGGATAGAGTTACCTACGGATAGCTGGGATAGAGTTCCCGAGGGATAGCCGGGATAGCTGGGATAGAGTTCCCTAGGGATAGCCGGGATAGAGTTCCCTAGGGATAACCGGGATAGAGTTCCCTAGGGATAACCGGGATAGAGTTCCCTAGGGATAGCCGGGATAGAGTTCCCTAGGGATAGCCGGGATAGAGTTCCCGTGGGATAGCCGGGATAGAGTTCTCGAGGGATAACCGGGATAGAGTTCCCTAGGGATAACCGGGATAGAGTTCCCTAGGGATAGCCGGGATAGAGTTCCCTAGGGATAGCCGGGATAGAGTTCCCTAGGGATAGCTGGGATAGAGTTCCCTACGGATAGCTGGGATAGAGTTCCCGAGGGATAGCCGGGATAGCTGGGATAGAGTTCCCTAGGGATAGCCGGGATAGAGTTCCCTAGGGATAACCGGGATAGAGTTCCCTAGGGATAACCGGGATAGAGTTCCCTAGGGATAGCCGGGATAGAGTTCCCTAGGGATAGCCGGGATAGAGTTCCCGTGGGATAGCCGGGATAGAGTTCTCGAGGGATAACCGGGATAGAGTTCCCTAGGGATAACCGGGATAGAGTTCCCTAGGGATAGCCGGGATAGAGTTCCCTAGGGATAGCCGGGATAGAGTTCCCTAGGGATAGCTGGGATAGAGTTCCCTACGGATAGCTGGGATAGAGTTCCCGAGGGATAGCCGGGATAGCTGGGATAGAGTTCCCTAGGGATAACCGGGATAGAGTTCCCTAGGGATAACCGGGATAGAGTTCCCTAGGGATAACCGGGATAGAGTTCCCTAGGGATAGCCGGGATAGAGTTCCCTAGGGATAGCCGGGATAGAGTTCCCGAGGGATAGCCGGGATAGCTGGGATAGAGTTCCCTAGGGATAGCGGGATAGAGTTCCCTAGGGATAACCGGGATAGAGTTCCCTAGGGATAGCCGGGATAGAGTTCCCTAGGGATAGCCGGGATAGAGTTCCCTAGGGATAGCTGGGATAGAGTTCCCTACGGATAGCTGGGATAGAGTTCTTGAGGGATAGCCGGGATAGCTGGGATAGAGTTCCCTAGGGATAGCTGGGATAGAGTTCCCTAGGGATAACCGGGATAGAGTTCCCTAGGGATAACCGGAATAGAGTTCCCTAGGGATAGCCGGGATAGAGTTCCCTAGGGATAGCCGGGATAGAGTTCCCGAGGGATAGCTGGGATAGAGTTCCCGTGGGATAGCCGGGATAGAGTTCCCTAGGGATAACCGGGATAGAGTTCCCTAGGGATAGCCGGGATAGAATTCCCTAGGGATAACCGGGATAGAGTTGCCTAGGGATAACCGGGATAGAGTTCCCTAGGGATAGCCGGGATAGAGTTCCCTAGGGATAGCCGGGATAGAGTTCCCTAGGGAAAGTCGGGATAGAGTTCCCGAGGGATAGCTGGGATAGAGTTCCCGTGGGATAGCCGGGATAGAGTTCCCTAGGGATAGCCGGGATAGAGTTCCCTAAGGATAGAGTTAACCTAACCTAACTAAAAACCGAACCTAACCTAACCTAACTAAAAACGAAACCTAACCTTACCTAACTGAAAACCGAACCTAACCTAACCTAACTAAAAACCGAACCTATAACCTAACTAAAAACCTAACCTAACCTAACTAAAAACAAACCTAACCTAACTAAAAACCAAACCTAACCTAACCTAACTAAAAACCAAAACTTACCTAACTAAAAACCGAACCTAACCTAACCTAACTAAAACCAAACCTAACCTAACCTAACTAAAAACTGAACCTAACCTAACTAAAAACCGAACCTTACCTAACTAAAAACCAAACCTAACCTTATGAACGGAAAAAAGGCGTAAGCATGATTTATTCGAAACGGTAATACGAATGTTTTTTTTTTTTTTTAGTTAGGTTAGATAGAGTTATATATGGGGGGATAGAGTTCCCTAGGGATAGCCGGGATAGAGTTCCCTAGGGATAGCCGGGATAGAGTTCCCTAGGGATAGCCGGGATAGAATTCCCTAGGGATAGCCGGGATAGAGTTCCCTAGGGATAGCCGGGATAGAGTTCCCTAGGGATAGCCGGGATAGACTTCCCTAGGGATAGCCGGGATAGAATTTCCTAGGGATAGCCGGGATAGAGTTCCCTAGGGATAGCCGGGATAGAGTTCCCTAGGGATAGCCGGGATAGAGTTCCCTAGGTATAGCCGGGATAGAATTCCCTAGGGATAGCCGGGATAGAGTTCCATAGGGATAGCCGGGATAGAGTTCCCGAGGGATAGCTGGGATAGAGTTCCCGTGGGATAGCCGGGATAGAGTTCCCTAGGGATAGCCGGGATAGCTGGGATAGAGTTCCCTAGGGATAGCCGGGATAGAGTTCCCTAGGGATAACCGGGATAGAATTCCCGAGGGATAGCTGGGATAGAGTTCCCGTGGGATAGCCGGGATAGAGTTCCCTAGGGATAGCCGGGATAGCTGGGATAGAGTTCCCTAGGGATAGCCGGGATAGAGTTCCCTAGGGATAGCCGGGATAGAGTTCCCTAGGGATAACCGGGATAGAGTTCCCTAGGGATAGCCGGGATAGAGTTCCCTAGGGATAGCCGGGATAGAGTTCCCGAGGGATAGCCGGGATAGAGTTCCCGAGGGATAGCTGGGATAGAGTTCCCGTGGGATAGCTGGGATAGAGTTCCCTAGGGATAGCTGGGATAGAGTTCCCGAGGGATAGCTGGGATAGAGTTCCCTAAGGATAGCTGGGATAGAGTTACCTACGGATAGCTGGGATAGAGTTCCCGAGGGATAGCCGGGATAGCTGGGATAGAGTTCCCTAGGGATAACCGGGATAGAGTTCCCTAGGGATAGCCGGGATAGAGTTCCCTAGGGATAGCCGGGATAGAGTTCCCTAGGGATAGCTGGGATAGAGTTCCCTACGGATAGCTGGGATAGAGTTCCCGAGGGATAGCCGGGATAGCTGGGATAGAGTTCCCTAGGGATAACCGGGATAGAGTTCCCTAGGGATAACCGGGATAGAGTTCCCTAGGGATAACCGGGATAGAGTTCCCTAGGGATAGCCGGGATAGAGTTCCCTAGGGATAGCCGGGATAGAGTTCCCGAGGGATAGCCGGGATAGCTGGGATAGAGTTCCCTAGGGATAGCGGGATAGAGTTCCCTAGGGATAGCCGGGATAGAATTCCCTAGGGATAACCGGGATAGAGTTGCCTAGGGATAACCGGGATAGAGTTCCCTAGGGATAGCCGGGATAGAGTTCCCTAGGGATAGCCGGGATAGAGTTCCCTAGGGATAGTCGGGATAGAGTTCCCGAGGGATAGCTGGGATAGAGTTCCCGTGGGATAGCCGGGATAGAGTTCCCTAGGGATAGCCGGGATAGAGTTCCCTAAGGATAGAGTTAACCTAACCTAACTAAAAACCGAACCTAACCTAACCTAACTAAAAACCTAACCTAACCTAACCTAACTAAGAACCAAACCTAACTTAACCTAACTAAAAACCTAACCTAACCTAACTAAAAACCAAACATAACCTAACCTAACTAAAACCAAACCTAACCTAACCTAACTAAAAACCAAACCTTACCTAACCTAACTAAAAACCAAACTTAACCTAACCTAACTAAAAACCGAACCTAACGTAACCTAACTAAAAACCGAACCTTTTTTTTTTTTTTTTGGTATAGCGGGGGAATCCTCATGGACACCCGCGACCCCGGGGGGAGCCGCGGGTAGTGTCAGACTCTTACTGACTAAACCTGAACCGCTGTGCTACGTCATCCGCGTTTTTGTGTCGGTGCATGGCAGCGCGTAGTACTACTTCATGCACCGACCGCGGGCTTCCGCTGTTCTCGTTTTCGGCCAGCGGGTTGCTCTTTCGCAAAATATGTCGGAGGCCGACGTGTAAAGGGCGTCGGCCTCCTCGCCTGATACTGGGACCACACCCATAGCTTCGAATGTGGCCCCCCGTCGTGGGTCCTCTACTACAGACGGTGGCACCCCCGTGCCACCGCTCGGATCCTGGTTAGGGCAAGAGGGCGCGCTCATAAGCGGCCCTTCGCCGCCCCACCCGACGACGGCGTATTTGGGGCGCGTCCGGATCGTTTTCCCGGACGCACTCTGCGGCCTCCTTCTGCGACATAACGGTCTCGCAGAAGGAGGTCAGTGCGTCCCACGCTGCGCGGCTGCTGAGCGCGGCTGCGACAACAGCTGGCAGCGCGGAGATGTCTACTCCGCCCAGCGCAGACACGAGGACGGCGCGAGGCCCATCGAAGGCCGGACACAGGGCCAGCGTGTGCAGTGCGGTGTCGTCAGGATCACCGCACTGGTGACACGCTGTGGTGGCCTCTCTGCGGGCCACCCGGCACAAGTAGTGCCCGAAGGCCCCGTGTCCGGTCAACACCTGCGTGAGGCGGTACGTCAGTTTTCCGTACCGCCTCTCCGCCCACTGTTGCAGATGTGGGCGGATCGCAAAAGAGTTCTAGCCTGTGAGCAATTTTACAAGTGATAAAAATGATATTTTTCGAGTTTTGAAATATTCTTACATGCTCTGCTGGCACTGGGTCGTGAGTTCTGGACTCGAATCGAATTGTGCATTGCAGTTCTGCTATAGTTCTGTCGAAAACAAAAGAGTTCTAGCCTGTGAGCAATTTTACAAGTGATAAAAATGATATTTTTCGAGTTTTCAAGTTTTTGCACATGCTCTGCTGGCACTGGGACGTGAGTTCTGGACTCGAATCGAATTGTGCATTGCAGTTCTGCTATAGTTCTGTCTAAAACAAAAGAGTTCTAGCCTGTGAGCAGTTTTACAAATGATAAAAATGATATTTTTCGAGTTTTCAAGTTTTCGCACATGCTCTGCTGGCACCAGGACGTGAGTTCTGGACTCGAATCGAATTGTGCATTGCAGTTCTGCTATAGTTCTGTCTAAAACAAAAGAGTTCTAGCCTGTGAGCAGTTTTACAAATGATAAAAATGATATTTTTCGAGTTTTCAAGTTTTCGCACATGCTCTGCTGGCACCAGGACGTGAGTTCTGGACTCGAATCGAATTGTGCATTACAGTTCTGCTATAGTTCTGTCTAAAACAAAAATGTTCTAGGTAGGCTGTGGGAATATATTATAAGACAATGAAAATGATATTTTCGAGTTTTCGATCTGCTACGGGAAGTTAGCAGACCATTTTTTAAATTGTCTTTTTTTGGGACAAAAACGTCAGAACTATTTTTGAAAACTATCAGGAACTATAGAACTTACCTGCATGCGAAAGGAACACACCTTTTTTTTGATCTGCTACGGGAAGTTAGCAGAGCATTTCATCAATTAAATTTTTTGGGGTAAAAACAGCAGAAATATTTTTAAAAACTATCAGGAACTATAGAACTCAGCTGCATGCGAATAGAACACTCTTTTGATCTGCTGGACATTGATCTGCTAAGTTCAACCACATCACGATTTCTGACTACAAACCAGAGTTACCTCTACACTTTGACTTTTTAAGCTACGAGTAGGTATTTTAGCATTGTTTGATATTTAACAGAAAATGTGAGGTTATCCTAAAATAATAGATAAATTTCGAATATCAATAAATCATTTCTTTTTTTTAAGCTCATTTTACTGAATACAAAAGTATCTTAAAATAAAATAGATTTATTTATTTGCTTAGAATGTAGGTAAATACGTTGAGGTGTTACAACATAATAAGTAGCCTTATACATTCTGCCTTACGGCATAATAGATAGATAGCCCTACTGCTGAGCACAGGCCTCTTCCCATATAGAAAAGGCCTTACGGCATGCAAATTTTAATGTTCTTACAACTAAACGTTCTTAGTACACTTCTTAAGACTTGCCCAAAATTTTATGGGTTATTTCAAGTATACTACACTCATTAAATTGATAAAATGCTCACATGATGCTCACATGACACTCAACCACCCTATCCATTTTAACGATCCATCGGAATGTAGAGTTTTAAAAGCCACAATACATCTGGCAGCGACAACTGCACTTGTGGGTGTTCGGCCCTCTAAGCCGCGCTTAGCTCCGGAACGAACCTGCGACCCGGTATACCTATGGTAGGTACGTAATAGTAAACGTCATGAGTTTTCTAGGCAAGGCTTTAGAAGGTATAGAGAAGGCGGTGTGGGTATAAAATGAATTGGAATTTTGTTAATGGTGATTTTTTTTTGGTTTTATTGATTGGGTTTACATACCAAGTTTCAGCACATGAAGATTTAGTTTTTAACTATTTTTGAGTTAATTTTCTTTTTCGGTAGGCTAAATAACTAAAGGTATATGGATAAATAATACCTACAAAGTAAAAAATGCAAAGCCCTTATTTTCATCTTAAATTATCAATTTAATGAAATAAAACAAACCATACTTAACTGTAACTAATTTATTGATATACAAAATATTTCTCGAAAAAATACAACATACAGTACATTGACTAAAATCCGTTACTAATAGGTATGTTAGTGACCGTACTCCTCCAAAACGGCTTTACTGACTTTTACCAAAGGGTGAGAATTAGATTTAGGTCTGAGAATCGGTTGCAATCTATTTTTCATCCCTATTTTTTTTTCGTGTACTAAGTCGCGCAAAACCAGCTAGTGCGAATACAAAAATTAAACCTAATATTAAAATCGCCCGCTCTATACATTCTGTGCTCTGTAAAGCTAAGCTGGCCGTCGTTCAGTCCAGTCCAAGTGACCACGTGATAATAGCCACAGCCTTCAGTGTTAACCGACAGACTGACAAATTTAATTAAATATATATGTTTTAGTGTGACATGATTATTGGAGTACATAATTTTTAAAGGTAAGTTTTTTTTAATATTTTTACCATTTTTTTTTGTATTTTTAATCCACTTGTGAAAAAAGACCAGTTATTTAGTATTTATTAAAATACATGTATAGCGTGTAGATGTAAAAGTACTAAAATATGCAAAATAAGTATAAAACTGATACTGTAATATCACGTCATTATTCAGATTTGATCAGGTTTTAGTATTTTGTGGAGTTCCAAAATATTTATGTACTTAGACTTCTGTCTAAAAATTAAAAATATGGCCAATTCAGTTGTTATTTATAAAACATTCAGATACGTTTGAAATCCTCAAAAACTAATTTTTAATTTACCATGATATTTTACGTGATTATTTCCTTTGCCTAGAAGATTGGTTGAAACATTAAAATTATGTATTCTCACATTTTGAATATTACTATACACATTTGATATTTATATTCTATCAAATAATATATAAACAGTTTTTTTTTTAGTTATCAATGTGTTGTAAAATTATTACTATGCCATCATTATGTAGTACTAATAATAAAAATATTATTAGTTAAAAACACTAAAAACAAAAAAATCATACGCACGATTTTCACTAATAGTTGTAAATTAAAACTTATTTTTTTAACGTCCTTAAAATACGTATTAAGCTATCACTATTACACAATGACTTATAACATCAGTAACAAAGTAGATTGAATTTACACAAAACCACTTTTTAAGTTTTTAATCACCCAAAAATGTATTTTCCTCAAACACGCACATTTTAAAACTTGTCAACCGAAAACACTTCCCGCCAATTTAGCTGTCAAACTCTAAACTTTTTCGGCGGCAAAATGTCAGGCAGCGGCGCGAACGAAACAGCCTAGTTGCAACAAGTCAGTAGAAATACAACATAAATTATACTCATTTAGTGGTAATTTAATAAACTTAACTAAATTATAGGCATTTAATTCAATTTAAGTGAAGTCGGCGTCGGGGGAAGGGTCAACCACCTCCCTTGGTGTTGTGTTACAGAACCATAATGCGATAATATGATTTTCTAAGAATGACATTTTATAAATTAATTATCTGTTTTAAGATTAATTTGTTGAAGGTATTCATAGCGATTGTAACTTAATTTGTTTCTGTTCTAAATAGGAATTTGTAACAAGGTTTATCAATTGAAACGTGGTGGAAGATGGTACCTTGTGGCCCACTGCGGTTCAATGAACGGATTAGATTGCAGGTTCGAACCCAGACAACCAGCGATACTTTTTTAGTTATTTTTTTGTAGTTACTTTCTTAGCCTTCCAAACATAAAAACAGCGTTAGTTTATCATTTATTATTATAATAATGTCTGTTCCGAAATGAACTCCGAATTTTCTAACCAGCTGATGAACATGACGTGTGATAATTAAATCAATGTTGTTTCTTCCAGCAACGAGGTCTTTGCATACACGAATTTTAATACACATTCTATCTTTCATTGAAATCTAAAATAAAAACGGTTAATTAAACTAAAACATATTTTTAACTAGATGGAGGAATCGTTGGACGGTCGGGAGAGCAGTGCGGTCGCGAGCGGGTTTGATTCCGCGGCCATTTTGAACGATGACGTATCACCAACCACTAGCTTCTGTTATAATATACCGAATTTATTTAATGGGTAAGTTATTTACTGACTTAAAATAATCGTCGACTACAGGTGCGACTGCTTAGACGCCAAGCTATAGATAAGTGCGTCCGATTTGTACTACTCAGCGTGTAATTTTTTGAGTTCTTATACTAGCAATGGACAAGCGAATGTGCGATCTAAAAATATTTAATTTGCAATATAAAACTTTATTGAAAATATTTAAAATCATTGAAACAAGTTATTTACTTTCGACATACAACTATTTTATTTTTTCAAAATTGCTGTCTTTCATCCCGTTTTTGAGAATTTACGCACATTTTACACTAACTACTTATTAAAAAATACTATCAAGTTTACAGTCACAATAACAAAAGTTTCATGTTTTCCAGCCTTGGCCCCGGCTCAGTGCTATGCGAGCGTCCGGACACGGAACCCAGTGAGACGTACACGCCGAGCACCGAACCTGTGGACGATACTGCGGAACACCAGCCGTATGAGGACGACGAAGAATACTCGCCTAAATCTAGTAATGTGACATTTCCTGACCTAGTTATTTTATGTTCATCATCAGTGACATCTATGACAGATGATTTAAACAGCGTTCATGTATTGGCTTAGCCACATGCGCTATGTCATAGTTTATGTTTCAAAAGGCATATTATATTTATCTCAGTCAAGGCTGTATTGATTTTAAAAGGATTTTTACTGGTAGATTGTTTAGGCTATTAGACGTTATATTGCTAATTTATTTAATTATATTTTCGGAAATATGTATCAGTAAGGTTGCGTCCTCGGTTGTGTTCTCAGTAGGTTAACTATTAGCAGACTGAGTTTGCTACGTAACGCTGGCGTATCAGTTTAGTACGCGCTTCCATGTATTTGAAATCAAGTGTCTACAGTTTGCTAGTTTTACGATTAGATTACGCACCTTGCAGCGTTAAGTGAGTTATGTCAAGCTGTGTCTCAGTGGCCGTATCTCAGCTAAACTGGTTAAGCGGCCTTAGACGCTCGAAAATTGATCTGTCAGTTAACTCAAATTTCTATCGCCACATATTTTCAGTTCACAGCTGCTAACGTTTTGCGTACCTACTGGGGGCATAGTCTTAGTCTGATTAGGTATTATATTGTCATTTAACTTCATTAATATTATCAAAATGCGTCTTTTTGCGATGTTTTTAGGTAAGCGTAAGTTAGGACGTGTTTTAGGAATCATTGGAATCGCTTCATTCACTAGACTTATATAGTCCTATATTGATAGCTTGCTCTCTGAATATTTATTGCATCCACCTACTCAGTATTGTTTATATTTATTCTGTTATTTATTTTTAGATGCCAAAGGAGATATACCTAAACGAAAGCAACGGAGATACAGGTATGATCAACCACTTAATTTTACTAAAGTAATTATACTTATCAATACATAGTACAAAACAAAGTTACTTCCCGCTACAGTCCATCCCTACGTATGCTTAGGTCTTTAAAACTACGCAATAATAATAGATTTTTATGCGGTTTTTTTTTATAAAAATCTTATTTTAAGACAAAGGTTTAATCTATTATACACCAGTGTTACATGCGAGCGTAGCTAGCACAGGGCGCTAGTATTAGGTATATAATTTTAGACCAGATCGATAAACTTATCTAGGTATCCTATTAGAGTACCTACAGTCTAATTGTAGGCTTTTCAAGGAATTACTAGCCCTTTGAATCGCTTCAAAGAATACAAACTTCATGGTATACCATTACGAATAATATAATATTCTGAAGGGTCGGGTTCCAGCTAAATTATATAAAGCTTGATTCTACAAGATACGATTTCGATTGAATAAATACTCAGTCTTATTTACAAGTAACTCCTAGGTAACAGTCACCCTAAAGTTTTGACTGTATAGATAGTCGACATAGGACATCGGATAGTGTGCGCGACATGTCGCGGTTTCGATTCCCGAGTAACATAAGATTTTGTGCGATCCAACATATGCTCTCTGGGTGTCTCTGTGCATGTGAATTGAATGTCTGTGAAACCCTCCGCGAAACAAGAACTTAGTGCGGAAGTCGTTAAAAAAAAACGTGTGACGCTGTTTCTATCTGTTAAGTGGAATGTAGAGACATAATTCGTTTAAAAACGCCACTAATATCACTATGAAAATTGAAGTTTGTTAATACCTACAGTTGAAAACTTTTAGATTGATTTAATCAAAATGAAAAATTAGTCTCCAATGTCACGTGCTCACAAGTATGAACGTTGATCTATCTATTTATGCAAAACCGATTCTTATCAACTCCCTAATATATTAATTATGTCATGGAGTAATTACTAATTTGCTTTTTTTCAAAAGAATGACATTTCTGATTCGTTACTAACGCCCTAACGCCCTTCTTTCCGGCTAACTAGAAATAAAATGATTTTGATTTGATCTAATATTTCAGGACTACCTTTTCGAATGTGCAACTGGAACAACTTGAGGCAGCCTTCCACAAGACGCATTATCCAGATGTGTTCTTCAGAGAAGAATTAGCTATGAGGATAGATTTAACTGAAGCTAGAGTTCAGGTATAAGACCTTTTATTACTCGTTTGTTCTTCTTTAAGTAGGCATTGGTTTATAGGCTTTCTTGGCTTAAAATGTTCCAAGATGTATTTATGCAGAGATGTCTTTTCTATTACCATTTTTTGGGAAATCATCAAATGACCCCGCCTGCAGTGGGAGCAGCGTGAGGGACTGTCATACTTTTACTGACTGAAACCCACTATGTCTCTCCTGGAGCCCTTTGAGAGCCAGGGTCGCGGTAACTCTAACGAAACTTAGAAATTTTCTACTACCTAAAATGATCTTCAAATTTAAAAAAATAAACTTCAGTTTCAATCATAACTTTGATTAAATCGTAACTTTAAAACTACAAAATTCAGGAAAAACTATATTTTGTATTTCAAATATTCATATTAGACCGCTCTCACCATTCTCTAAAAATAACAGGTTATCCAAGACAATCTAAATCACCAGTTTAATTTGACCTGTTTTTTTTTTTCAAAAGGTTTTAAACATTCGTGACGAATAGAGGTCAATGAAAACGTGTCGTTAAAATAGTTAAACTCCCATCGATGCAATCTGTAAAAGCAATAAGGCGCTATCGATTAATGACTGTGGAATTGAATCCGTAGTTTGATCTACGGGTGAAATTGTATTCATGGCTGGTTGTGTTTTACAAAGATAGAGTTAGATTTATGTAGAGTTCAGTACCTCGAAAAAAAAAACGGTGTTTTTAAAAGATCACTTTGCTTTCCGCTTGTCTGTTAGTTTGTCTGTCTGACAATACTCAGTATCATCGAACAACCATAAAAAGGAGACCCCTTCCTTTTTTAAATTGAGTTAAAAATCGTGTTGATAAAATATAATATCTTCACCTTAGTTCATCAAATAGTATTCCAATATCCGTATACTTACAAGAATGAAAGTCCCCGTCAATATTTACATTTCTTTCAAATCTAATCTCAGGTATGGTTCCAAAACCGTCGTGCAAAATGGCGAAAGCAGCAGAAGGCTGGTTGTGAGCCTTACCCGGCTGCTGCCAGAGGTCCAAGGTCACCGGATGAAAGGTCACCATCAGCTCTCGCTCTGGAGATGAGAGACTTTATTACTATTCCTGGTGAGTTGCTATTTTAATAGACTCCATATAATTTGGCTGCTGTCAACTAACAAAGTGTCTAATTCTGTATTATTAGCTGATCTATTCCATGCACCACATTTTGATAAACTAAAGGTTATTTGATTTGAAAATGTTCCTAAAAACATTGGTTTTCTTTTAGATTACTAGCTGTATTTTAATTTTTTACTCGTGATCGAGTAAAATAAAATTTATTCATTCTTCAATATTTGACATTAATAATTATTATTGATGTGACAAAACTTTCTCTTATTTACAAAGATAATAATAAAACATAACCCTCTATTTCAGTATCATCAACACAGATGATAAACCTAACTGAGACGCAGACACAAGCGTACGCCACCAAGTCGAAGCCGTCACCACCAGCCATCCACATCTCCGCGTTACCAACGAGGCAGAACCCTCAGGTCGAGCTCCCATCATTCTCCATACCGCTCCAATACAACCTCGGAAGCTTCAAGAAGATCGGCGAAGATGTCCAACTAGATTTAGAAACCACCGACCAAAACAACTGGGATTCCAGAATGATACCAAATTTTAACCTCATAAACCTAAAACCGTTAATAGAAGCAAGAGAAAACGTTGATATGGAAATTAAGTACGAAGTCAAAAATGAAAGTAGAATGAATTTCAATGAAATACAAACAGTACAAGCTATAGAAACTGAAGATATTTTAGGTAAGGATACGGTAAATGAAGGGCAGACAATTTCACCAGATTTCGAGATTCAAAGATATCAGAATTACCAAAATGATTCGGAAAAACGATTTAGGGAGCAAAGTTTCGAAGATTCCATTATGGAAGATGGAAGGAACGATTTTGTATGTGACGGTGACTTTCTTTGTAAGAACAATTTTGAGAAAGTTGATGAGAAACGAAATGAATTTGAGGATTGCCATCTTTTAGATACTGATAACACAGTTGGTATTAGTAATTTTGAGAGTAATTTGTAAGAAATTATGTTACGTAGTGTGTGTTATAAATATATGAGGTACATTATATGAAAAATAATTGTATTCAGATTTCATTTAGTGCCTAACTGTATATTCCTTAGAATTTTTACTTAAAACACCTCAGATGCATTACAAAGATCTCATTAACATAGATGTGTTTTTTCTAGTCATTATGTTATTAATTTAGTTTAATTTATTTATTTTTACCTTTGTTGTTTAGTTTTCCATAAGTTTACCATAAAAACATTATTAATATCTGAACAAACTACCAATAAATAAGTATTGATGAAATTTCTCATTTGTTTTCTTACCTAGTTTTATTTCTAAGACCTAAATTGCTGAATTCAGTATCACGTTATGATAGGAACACTACAGTCTCGGACGATGCCAACGGGTGTAATTTGGCGGGCTGCCACGGTCCCACGTTCGATTCCCGATCTGTCCTGCATTCAATGTGATCTTTATGAATTGCTCTATATTGATCATGGTTGGTATTGCGAGTCTGTAGTTCAAGTGATTAGACTCTACATTGTATTTGTAGGTTCAATTCTAGCTGAATGGATTATTTCAACTTCGAGCTTTTTAGAATGATTTAAGTGACTGATACCGAGGTTTAACGCATACATCAATATTTGTATCAATTATGTTTCAAGAGGAAGGTTTATGTGTATAATACTTAAGTATTGCACCCGCGCGAAACCGGGGCAGGACGCTAGTAAGATTATAAATCTTTTTTGTTACGATTACCGTCAACATTTACTAGAACTTTTATTTTGACATCAAATATTCAAACATTGCTAGCCCAACGCCCTAATTATTCAACGCACCGTCACTCAATTTTGGGGAAATCGGTCTTAGACGCAATTTGAGGGTAGACGTGAATTAACAATTATTACATGAACTTATCTACATCTCGAATGCATGCGACCATTACGCTTGATGTAAACACCCGCGGTGGCGGCGTTAGGCTAAGTACACACTTACGATTGGTCGATTTTTCGGTGAATCTACCTTTAATATACCTTTGTAGTAATTTAACTTGACCTTTTAAAGGTAAACCCATATTCAGCAGAGCCAGACGCGTCGAACGAAACAAATAAATAAAAACATTTCAAAGGATATACAACGGCTTAACGTGACATTTGATGGTTTGTGTGATGGGGAATGAACAAATACAACGTCATAAGTGGTTAACCAGATTCAGTGTAGGCAGGCTGGATTCAAAACATTGGAATCTGGAATTGGCCCCTAGCATTGCTCAATCTTTCATGGGAAAAGGAAAAAAATGGCATTACAGGAAATTTAAAACAGTTTGACAGCTATGGAAAAATACTAAATTGTTTTCATTCACGTTTTCTATTATAATACTAGCTGTTGCCCTCGACTTCACCCGTGCGGATGTCAGTTTTAGCTCTAAAAGCATCACTCCTTTCCGACGCAGTCGTTAACCCAGGGTATCAGCTGACTCCATACCAAATTTCATCAAAATTGATCTAGCCGTTTAAGCGTCAAAGAGTAACAAACGCTCATCAATGCATCTATACTTTTTAATATTAATATTATATATTACAATAACTGACATAACTTTCGCCTTTTTAATATTAGTGAGGTACCAACATGTGTCACCAGCCTAAAACTAATTCCCTCCGTTAAAAATATAAGTTATAAACACGAGCACGTTACAGCGGTCTGTTTCTTTATAAAATCACGTCATGCAACCTGAAATACTCGGTACTTTGTATAAACTATTATAATATTCTGAATTTCAGCTTTTCTTGTGTTTCAAAAAGGTTGTGTTTTATTTTTAGATTGTTTTAAAAGGCTGTTTTAAAGTGGCTTCGCTATCTAACGGTCATGAACAATTTGATGTTAGTTTTAGGTTGACTTGGCTAATGTTTTTAGGTCATAGGTTTGACAGACATCAAAATTATAATTCATACTTAGACCGTACTGTTTCTTATTAAGTTTACATTATATTCTACTATTAGGGACCCCCCACACTAGCGTCTTTCGAGCGTCGTCGTTGTGCCAGCGTCCGCGCGGCGTCGACGCGACGTCGACGCCGCGGCGACGCGACGTCGACGCGGCGTCATTTCAACGTTTTTTGTGAACGCCGAGCGTGCGCGGCGCTGGCAACGCGTCGCCGTTGTTAACAAAAAACGTTGAACTGACGCCGCGTCGACGTCGCGTCGACGCCGCGCGGACGCTGGCACGACGACGACGCTCGAAAGACGCTAGTGTGGGGGGTCCCTTAGTCACTAACTTTACTTTTGCATTGCTTGTCAATACAATCATATATTATATGGTTTGAGAGACTCTCTCTCCCCCTTTCCATTTCTTTTTCTGGATAGCTTAGATTTAAAATCTGTCGTGTCACAATGTTCGTTCCCGTACTCCTCCGAAACGGCTTGACCGATTCTTTAAAAATTTTGTAAATGCAATCAGTAGGTCTGAGAAGGGGCCAACATTTATTCCTAATTTTTTTTTTCGTATACGAAGTTGCGGCTACAGCTAGTTTTAGTATAAAGAATCTTAAAATTAGCTTTATAAAGACTAACCCCCCGACTTACTGAAATTCTGATCATTAAAACCTACTGTTACAGCAATTGATCACAAAATTTGCAGCCAATCACATAAGCGTTGATCAGCGTAAAATCAGTGGTTAAGCAGGTTGAACTATTTCACATTTTAAACAGTAAGACGTATCGTCTATTGTGAACCAAGTACCAACGAAACGACGATCCAATGTTTACCACTGGTTCTTAAGACTAAAGTTCTTTATAAGCAAGTTAATATTTAAAATATCCTACAATTCAGGTGGCACACGACATAGGTGGCGTTCGTGCATGCTCGTGCGTGCTCGGTCCGCCACTTCTTTTCAGAAGTAATAATGTCAGCATTATATCGCTATAGCACTTTAAAAGTGGCTGGTTTAGATTACAAGTTGTAGTGAGTTTTTATGCGCAATATTATTTTCTTTTTTTATATCAAGGTCTTTAAAAGTGTTTAATTATAACGTGGCAGGTCTGTCATTATGAAGTGTTTAAGAACTAATTGTTTTGTTGCTAAGCAAATTTAATGGTGTCCATATTTTAAAGTTTCATCTTTGACTGTTCCTAAATCAGGCATAGGCATCCTAAAGAGTCGGATTTTCCCAGTAGTTTTTGACCTATGAAGAGGAAAATTAGTCTACTATTAGTACTAAACTAGGTACATCTGCATATTTGGCCTCCGTGAGTTCTAAAATAAGATAATGTTTTTAGGTAGATATTCTTTATTTGGTTAGTAACTTGAATGTAAGACGAAAAATATACTACATGTCGATTAATTTAACAAGTCATCTCAAATACAATTTTCAATAAGAGGAAAATTGTTCATTACATACTTTTCTATCAAAACAAAACACAAAACCACCCAGGATTTACGTTAAACGCAAAACTGTGTATCATCAAAATATCGCAAATAAACTATCAAATTTTCATCTCGAGTCACAAATCAATTTCCCATTTTAGATACTGAATTGTGGCACTACGATAGTGAAACACTAAAAATATTATAAATTAAACTTCCGTAGTCCGAGCTCAGTCTAAATCTGGAACATCAGTATGGGAAGTTAGTGTGGACTAATATAAATCCACACTCTAACTTCCACAACTTACGGACGGGAGTAATCAAGCTGGATTTTAGGCTAGGGTTTATTTTTGACCGACTAAGAGGAAGAGGGCTGTGTGTTATCGGAGAGTATGATTTCATGTTTATAATATAATAATATGAAAGCTCGTTTCAGCACTACAGTGTATCTGTGATAGATGCCCAAGGTTTTAGTTTGTAATAGGTATTAGTTTTAAATGCTCTGTAGGATGAATACTAATTTCGCTTTAAAAAAAGTTAAAATCAACATGGGATTAATTTATGTTATAAAATGTCAGATTATTAAAGCAAAACCGCGTGTTAAAACTAGAAAGATATAGTAATAGTATGCCAGTTTTATTTAACAAAACTTTTAGTGAAAATGCTTAGCAAACTTAATATTTCCCTTTTCCCTTATATAAAGTAATACTGTAGCAGTTTCAGCAACAAGTTCCCTCTGAATTTTGGAATAGTCCTGAAACTTAATCGCCAACAGATTATAATCTTAAGTCAAACCTTAACTGGGGTTTAGGCGCGAATTTGATGAATGTTTTATGATAGACACATAAATCTGTCAAACAATGTGATGAGGTGAATATTGTATGTACAGGGTGTTGGGAAACCAAACTTTCTGAATAGGAGAGAAACTATTTTTAAATACGTTCAAGAATAATAATCGTAATCTACTACAATAGATACGATAGATATCGTAGTCTACTACGATAATTAGGTTTACACTATTTAATACTACATTCAAAGAATGATAGTGTGACCACATTAATCTGATGTTTTCAAATAATTTACTCGTACACTATTAAAGAATTTTAAGTAAAATGTTTTTAATGAAGCCCTTGTCACATTTTACGCATATTTGTTCAAAATCGAATAAACAGTTTCTTGACAAAAATATTTTGATACCCAGAAAGCTTTACACGTTTTATAACTAATTAAAACTAACCTATATAGTCGAAAAAGTCGTCTGATATTCATATTAATCACTAAAAACTTCATTCTAATATTACCTACACTTGCAACATAGCATCGAAAGAGGTTTTATTACATCCTGTATATAAATACATCGTGTGATTGAATGAGGTCAACCCGTCTGGGTCATATAGTTTAAATATACTTCAAAAATCAAACGTTTCCATTTTGAATGTTATGGTAATGGTATAAGGTTGCTATTCCCTTGTCAGGAAGATGGCAGAATTGATGCTGTAACGGTTCTACAGTTCTGTCTGAGATTCAGTATATCTGGATTTTTATAACTCTGCTACGAGTTTTGTCTGTTGCATATTTTAAATGTGAATATTTGAAATAAAATTTCTGATACTTTTAAATTAGAGAATTATTGTATGCATCATGTTTTTAATAATAAAAAACGTGCATGATTCTGACGAGTGATACATTAAAATGAATTTATTTAAAACATCTTACTCACGACAACGATTTACATAGTCATTTCATATATTTCTAAACTATATTTAGTTCAAAAATCGCTACGTAAATTATTTCGAAAGCCTTAATCTTTCGGTTTCTTGAAGGCTTATGGTAATTCTGTTTTCATCTTATTGAGACTGTGATTGGTGTACCATAAGAATTAACATTAAAAGTTGCTAAAATTTAACAAATAATAAATTTCCTTAACAGCGTACGAGAAATTAGAAGCAATTTTTTGCGGTAAGTGTATTTGAGATAAATAAAGCATCAAACCTGGGCACTCACAATTTAAACACAACCAACAACCTACGAACCATAGTTGCTTTTATTCCAATACTAGTGTAAACATATTATTGTCGTTCCCAAGAGTTTTAACACCTATAAAATTAACCACCGCCACGGATCGCTGGAGGTCTATTTATTTACATTCATTGATCACAAATCATTCCACGTAAAACGGCCGTTTAATGGTGTTTTCATTGAGATTTTATTTGTTAAATAAATTATTATTAAAACGCACGGTTGCAAAAGTTACCGGTTCGGTCACATTTTAGAAATACATAAAAGAATCGCTAGCCCCAATGATCATCGGTCCTTAATTAAAAATGAAAATAATGTTTATATGTAAATAATGTTTATAATGTAAATAATGTTTGTTTAAAATAGGCAAAGTAAGAAACACTTTTTAAACTTCAGACAGGACTAAACCTGCGATTTCTAATCTTGCACAGAAAGTCTCCTGAACTAAGCTTTAAAAAATATCCTCATAATAAACTCAAACCACCCAAATACAAGCATCATCTTACTTTGAGAACCATTTATGCCTATGTATCTAAAAAATCATTTATCTTTACTTGGGCTAAGTCTAAAAACTATCGACAATTCTCAATTTTTACAAATCTCTAAAAAGCAGAAATTGATTGTTTGTATCGATGAAGAGAAGATAAATTTTTTTCCTTCACATCTTTAAGGCTTACTAAAGACATACAATTGAGGACGTGAATCATTCTTTATTTATTTCCAACTTGCGGTGCAGTGCCTGAGAATTCCAGCTCGAAATAAAAATCTTTGTTTGTTTTTTATAAAATAACATCATTGATTTATAAATATTACATTTAGCTAAATATTAACGTAACCTTACACATGAAAAATTCTATAACAGAGGACAAACGCAACTAGAGTCAGTAACGTTTTGAAAGTGCCTGAGAAGGCCTCCTCGAAACAAAACCTTTTGATTTTGATTTTTCAAACAAATTTCTACATACTTACACATATTAATACAGCCTGCATTGTATATAAATACAGACAGAAACGTGTATCTCCACAAGTACTCGAAATAAAAACCTTTTGATTTCGATTTTTTTGATTCTTATAACAAATTTCTACACACATATACATATTTATACAACCAGCATTGTCCACACATACAGACAGACACGTGTATTCACAAGGAGTCCTCACGCGGTCGTCGTTCCTCTTCGGTCCTGACTCTCGGCAGTCTTGAGCGCAACGATTGTCTGTGCCGTGTCCTAGTGTGTTAGTGGCGCGGGTTCTTTGTTAATTTCGTTATTCTTTTGTTGTGTATTTGGTTTTACTTTTGAATTACCTGGTGTTTTTTTGGAGAAGGCTTCTCGATCTTCAATCTTTAAAAAATGTCTAAGCAGTGTTTTTTCAATTTGAGACGAGTGCGATATTATAAGTACACTAGAAACGTACCAAAATATTTTTTTGTTGTAAATAATTCATCGTTTTTTATAATGATTACTGTATAAACCAACCTTTGAAAAAACAACTGCCGATTTAATATTTCATAAAACTCACTCATGACATTTAGGCTAGGCGCAAACAGGCCACCAACCACCGCCACCGGTGGCCAGCGACAGCCACTTAACACGCTTTTTCATATATTTTGTATAGACACGCCGCACACGTGTAGCCGGTGGCGGCCACTCGCTACTGAAGTGTCCGCGACTCGCTACTTGTGGTCGCTACGGGCCACACAAGACGCCGACACTCACCACTGTCGCATTGCTCCACCCCCCGCGCAGTTAACCATTAAACGTTCTATGCATCGCACGCGTCACCATGATGCACGACGCTGACGCCTCAATGGATATTGATACATTCATATCGTAAGACTGCGCAGCAGAGAGCGGGTTATAAAATGTGGCGGCTTCCGAACACCAGTGGCTGTCGCTCGCTTCTGACACTGTTACAAAAGTGGCGGAAGCGCGCGACAGCTGACGGTGGTCGTGGTCGGTGGCCCGTTTGCGCCAAGCCTTAGTTCTAGGAGATTTTTAAGAACAGAAAATTGTTTAATTTTTGTAAGGTCCTAAAATGTTATAATTTTAAAGAATAACCTGTCAGCGACTTTTTCAAGAAATAAAACTGTTACTAAAGTACACTTAAAACTAGGAAAAATCATTTCACGAAAATTATACACTAACATAAATTCCAATTTCATCGCTCTATAGATTATTGCCGACTCTCTAACATTCAAATTAAGTTATGTTTCAGATTTCAGGAAGCCGACGAGAGCCTCCAATTGTGGTCCAGGAGGCTTTGCTATGCGGTTATAGAGCTTAATAGAGCCTTCAATTTCTTCATACTAATGTTATAAAGGAAAATCGAGGGTGTCCGTTTGTTTAAAAAACCTTCACGGAAAACTAGTAAACAGATTTTAATTAAACTATATTTTTTTGTTCTTTTTCAGATAAGTTTTTTTTACTTGTCTGCATAGTGAGGATCGAATAATTTTGTTTCACTTCATGTAATTCTTCTTTAGAATTCGAATAATTTATTATTTTACTTTATTTATTTAGAGTTGGTAGTAAGCCAGCTGATATTTTTTCTTTCAAGTATTAAGTTCAACTTTATCTCATTGAAGCCTTTTTAAAATATAATAAAAAATAACCCACTGTAAAAAATATCAAAATGGAGCTTTTTACTTACTTATAATTTCTAAAAGGCACGATTTAAATCTAAGGATTTTCGAACAAAAAGCTTCATATTAAAATTTACTGCAATTCTTTTTTTATCACCAAGATTCTAAATGCTCAAATAATATTCATCTTTATATAATTTACGATTTTCACATTCAAAGAAAATCCTTTTTAAGGCTGCATTACTTTGGGCCATTAAATCGTCTAGAGGTCAGTGCAAAGCTATTATATTATTATTTCGCATGAAATTATTAAACATTCGGACAATATATTTGTCTGACTTTGTAGAAAGGTAAAGGGTAATTTTTACTAAAATTAAGAAGCTAGTTATATTTTGGTTTAATTGTCTAATCTTATTAACTACTGGGTCACATTGAGTTAAAATTAACGATTCTATTACTATTTGAATTCATTTTAAAATGTAGACCAGGTAGCTCTAATGTAATACAACCTTAGTAAAGAAAACTAGCTATGAATTAACAAATATGAGAAACAACAACGCGAGCAACGTCGCGTGAGTAGCATAGCTAGAAATTATTACATTTTCAGGTTCAGTGGTCGATTGCTTAGTTTTTTTTAATCTACACTACAATAAAAACAAGTCTTTGATAGACAATCGCAATTTTTTTTTGATTTATTGTCATTAAACATTACATTACATTTAAACATTGCTCTTAAAACATAAAAACACCGCATCAAAATCCATTTCGTATTTTTTAAGATTTAAGCACATAGGCACAGATAGATGACAGCGGGAAACGACTTTGTTAAATACTATGTAGTGATAGAGAAGATAAAAATAAAGTTTTTATACAGTACACTACTTAAATCTGTAACCTACTAACTCAGGAATAATATTTAATCTAGGTCAAAAGGCGTCAATAGGTCAGGGTTAATAACAAACTTACAGGTAATATAAACATTATAGATTTGCTAGAAACTAATAAGGCAGGTAAAATACATCAGTTTTAGAAACTTTTCCGATACGTAGAAGGAATTTTCCGGACTTCCTGAATTCTTAGGTAAAAGACAATGTCGCCTATAAATTCCTTTGAGAACGAAATGCATCTCCTTCCGAAGAAAATGCACTTTTTATGATACTTATTTGACAAAATCTACGTCGGCATTAATAACAGTCCCTTGGTGTTAAATTTCGATTTTTCTTGTTACACATTATCAAACAAAAGAATACTCTAGCGACATTGATATAAGTCACAAAATTCAACGGTCACTTTCCTAAGCTCTGTACCAGCTAATATGAACTGTGCAAAGCAAACAGTACACTCTGAAAGTCCACTAAGAAACACAAAAATGACCCTTAAAATTAAACATGTAAGGACCATTATTATATAACACAATTATACCGTAATCGAATTCGGACGTTTGTGAACACAGCACACATACACATCGCGTTTTAGTAACCTTCCTTATTATTAATTAAAAGTCGCCCTTAAGACTAGAGTAATTAAGTTGAAAATCGATTATGATTAATATAAATTGTACAACCTATTGACTCGTGGGACAGCGTGCATTCGGTTTCCCGACACGTCGGGCGGTTAAAGTGAAATCAACTTTGCTGTCTGGGTATAAGGTAAAATTTGGAATGTTATGATTTTGTGGAATAGCTGGTTCTGTGTGTGAAGTAGTAGCCACGGCCGAGGGCTGAAAGGGGTGTGGGAGGGGGCGCGCGAGGGGAAGGGGCAGCTAAAGCCTTTCCAGGTCTACTACGTTAGTACCGCCGCGTCTGTCGTATCGTACGCACGGATGGCGCGCACGAACACGCGCGTGCGCTTTACGATTTTTTTAAAACGTAATACTCATCATCCCTACTTACCTAACCGCTTCTATGATTTTGTTATTGGTTTCTGAACTTTCTCGGATGTTTGTGTGTGTGTGTGTCGTGGTGTGTGGGGCTTGCACTCGGGACGGCAGAGTTTAATAGATGCGATGCTATCGTACGTACGATTGGTATACACTGGATATATGACCTACTTATGTTGGTATGGAAAGGTACAGGTGGTAATATTTAAAGAATATAAGGCTGAATGGAAAGCGGGCCGTTCGATGTAAATTAAGAATAAAACTATCCTGCGAAAGCGCGGGAAACCACATACGGCGAGTAAAATGGCGGGAAGAGTATTGTAAACGTGCGTAGCGGAGTACTCTCTTATTAAAATTTCAAGAAGAATTTAAAATGGAAATTGTTCTGTAATCCTGGAAGCTCCTGAATCCCGTCGAAGGGAAATTGGGAATTAAAATATTAAAGACGTACTTGTTATTGTTAAGTTTATGATGAAGATGGGTGTTATTTAATAGCTCGTGAAAATAATCTGATGTAAAACAGGCTGTTTGTTTAAACATTAATCGTCGGGAACATTGAGTTTCATTCCGGACACGATTTAATATCTGGAGTAGTCAACTTCGTAAAAAATGTATCGACCGGATTCGAACCGCGGATCCGTATGAGATGTACGAATATATGTGTAAGCGAATACATTATTCAGTTAATAAGCTGTATCCCATTGGATTACTCATTCTTTTTGCAAAGTAGATTTGAAACAAAGTCGATTACGTATATGACATTTTTAGGAGTAATTTTGACGGATTTTTTCGTTCTGAGAAATGGTGGGAAAAGCATGAGAAAATTGTAGGTATTCATATATTTTTATAGGTAAAATTGTAGGTGTTATTATAGTTATTCATTTCACTGTAAATTGTTTGCGTAGATCTCTGTTAACCTCGCAAAAGACGCTATAAAACACATACATGCGTATATTTTATACATATTTTTAACTTTATTATCAGTCAAATATTCATAAAGTCGTCTATCAGTGCGTTAAAGCGGATTTACGTTTTTTATCGTAGACATATATTTTTTCTGTAATAATTTCTGTATTGTATAAAAAGTGTTTTTCAAAATTATTAATTTCCTTGATATCGATGTAGGTACTATTTGTTTTTATTTTATATCAAAAGTGCCGCGACATAAATATAGATTTTTTAAAGAATTAAAGAAAATATTCATACAATTAAAGAGAGTTAGTTTTAATTCTAGTAATGAAATGGAAAACTTCTAACGTAGGGTCTAGTTTCAAATACTGTTGCTTTTTAAAAGTATTAAACACCACATTCGTTGTACAGATTGTAAAAAATCTAAGTTCCATAAATTCTTTTATAGTATACTTAAAGTAGAATTACGTGCGTTCGCTATGCGAGCAAAACACCAGGTTTCCGACTTCAAAATTATGTAACAGGAAGCCTTTTAACAATTTTGAAGGTTTACATAAAGTTTTTATAACAATAGTGTACTTATTACGTACAACACTTTCCCTTAAACGTTACGACAGTAGAATAGAAACTTTACGTAATCAATTCGCGGTAACTTCAAAAAGATTTTTTTTTCTACACAAACATCTTTACGTAACAGCCCACCACTATTTTACTAAGCACTAGAGATGATCCCCAAAAATGTATGTACAAAAAGGTATCACATAAATATTATTTTTACTACGACATTTTACGACAAAATGTATTGAGACGAGATACACACTAAATGTCGTAGCAAAGGTCTACGAAAGTTCGTAGCGCTACGAAGTGGAGAACTAGGTGACTTATTTATTTATGCTATAAGTTTTAGTGTATATTTATTATATTTAAAATGTTCTGTGGAGTACTAGTTTTTGACCGCGGTTTTGCCCGCGTGGGTGTTGGTAATGGGGTCAAATAGTAGCCTGTCGTATTTTGGGCTTTGGCCAAGTTCTATCTAAAAAGGTTGAGTCGTTTAGCCGTGAAAGTGTAATAATCACGTTAAAAGGCAGACAGTAGATACTTTCATATAATAATATGTACGTTAATTTGATGTGATTATTCTTCATTAGACGAATTTTATTCATGGATCTTTAAACACATTGATTTATTAATTCCATCTTAAAATTGTGGTCGATTGAAAAAAACGAAATTAAATAAAACTCAGGACAATTTAGTGGCTACGGTTGATTTCTACGTTTACGTGTACGTCAACATTTACCCTTGATCTCGTATTGAGTAATTTACGAGGTCATAAAACTGAGACATCAAAGGTTCAACTATATGTTTCCTGGTAACATTCTTGTTACCAACGAGATGAAATGAGAATAAAATAAATTATATTGCTTTACCGAACATTATTTAACGAAGTTTTCCTTTTGTCAATTTAGGTTGTATGAAATAGATTTGTCAAGTTCTTTCTTTTTTTGTTGGAGATTAAATTAATGTTTCGACGTTGTCGTGAAAAAATAACTAACAAGTACTTTGGATTTTATTAAAAATCAAACGCCCTGTGATGATGATGATGAATGATTACTATAACCCCATGAATAGTTTAACCACAGTAATCTTGTCTGTTTGTTTGATACATGATGACGATTAAACTGCTAGATTGATTTAACAAAAATCTAGAGTAAAGTAAACTCAGTTAAAAAAAGCCTTTCTGTACGCCACAATACAAAACATCTACGTATACTCACGATTACAACTTACTCCAAAAACCAACAAAATTACGTAAAACAAAAAAAAATAAGCGGCAAAAATGATAATTTCAAGATACCAGTACCTTAAGATCTGGAGATCAGGTAGAATTCGCCCTGAATGCATGAATACCTTAATCGTATACCGCCCTAGGGAGCCATAGAGGCTACCGAACATTTTCCACGCATTGATTACGCAAAAATAACCAAATTCCGATTGAGATGTTTCAGGATTTCAGTGCCATTTTGAGGAGGTTGATTTTTTCTCTTTATGTGTGATCTCAGGGGGAGTCGGTGTAACGTTTCGTTTGCACTCTATGTTGTAAAGTGAGTGTGTTAGGGTGTGGAGTGTCTGAGAGTTAGATATTTTTGACTTAAGATGATATTATTTTTGGAAGCGAATTTATAATTACTTTAGAATTTATAGAACAATTCGATTAGTCGAAAAAAGGGACGGGTTGTAAAAAAATACCTGAAAAAATCAAGAGATTTTAATGAACGTCGCACAAATATAGAATTTGACGCCTTTGTCTAGTTATTAACATTAACCTAACAAAGGAATTATTTGAGCTTAAAAATACATTTACTTCTTACCACCTTTTATCAAATTTTGTTTAGATAGACTTAATATTTATTCATTTGATCTTAACTCTCAAAAAGAGAGAAAGGGCAACTTACAGTCAGACTACTTACTAGCAACAGACAGAAAAACAGTCTTACTTATATGGACAGATATAATATTCGTATAACATTACATAAGGTGTAAAATAGGTCATGCTTAGTGCATCAATATGAGCGGCTGGTTTATTTTGGTGCTCAAGACCGCCAGATTTCAACGCGATCGATGCTGAGATTGAGCTCATAGCTCAAATATAAATCAAATATAGCTCATATAGATCTAGCACAAGTTATTCTCGATGATGTGTGCTTTTATTATTACGCTTAACTTTTAGTGGGTACGCAGTATTTGTAGTTTATGTATGAAAGTTAATGTTTCGGGTCGGTTGCTAGATAGTTGGAATTTTCATGTGTATCTATGATTTGTTTAAGGTAGAGAGGTGAAAAGATTAAAAGTAACTTCAAGGTGTAAATTAAAGTGTAAGTTGAGTATTAAAATTAAAAAAAGTATAATAAAATTGGTCATCTTAAAAAAAAAAAGATTACTTTTTTAAAAAGAAAATTCTTATCTCCCAGAATTTCAAGTAAAGCAAATTAATAACACAATTAAACCCACGTCCTTTCAAGTACAAAACCAAACACTCGACCACTCAGCTAATGGTTCCCTAATAATAAATTACTGGCACACGTTAAATTCTATTTTCAAAGGAGCGTAAGCGTTCTCGCGTAACGCAAAGGCGAACACCCATTCAGCCTTGTTACACAAATATTATATTTAGAATCGAGTGACGAAGAATATCAGAATATAATTGTAAAACGTTTTTTTTCTTGTGAAGGATTGAACATTGATCACCAATCACGAGTAATAATCGCTATTGTAAAATATAAGCAATTTTTTTTACGTATTTCTAAAAAAGAAGAGTCTCTCAGTTTTTTCTTATTATTACGGGTTGTTTGGCAATTCTTCAGAAAATGTTAGTAAAGACACACCAAAAGTCATTTAGTAAATGAAATTATGAATAAATGCTTATTTCATACATTTGTACTAACTTAAATCCTGTACTCAGTATTGGGACTCATTAGGCTGTCGAGGAAAAATTCAGTAGAGGTTGTCTACATAATAAAATTTTAACCTCCGATTTATCATTAAAGATACGAATCGATAAACAACTCTACCTACTATTGAACCCACACCATTAAAGTCTATTCTGCTACAAATAACTACATTACCACAACTAACATTTTAGCCCAAAACACTTTTACTTATAAATAAAAGTACAAAAAGAAACTTGATACTCTATACGTCTTAGAAAGCTAAAAACAACCGGTCCTTTTTTACGTCTCTCTGTTAAAAGTATTGTGAGTTTTCCAATATGTAGTTTTGTTAGGAAACCAATCGAAATAAATCACTATATCACGATTGTCTTGGAGTTACTCGTACAGTCGGCAACAGAAGTCGGGGGACGTAAATAGTCTTATTTATAAAGTACTATAGACCCCTATAGTACTATATACAGTTGGTAGAAAAAAACTGATTTTTAAGGTTATTTTTCTTAAACGTACAAACAGTCTCTTTCGCACCTGCAATTTACACACTCTAAGAAGTTCCGCTAAACCCTCAATATTTTTCAAATAACAAGTTTGAAATATAGTTTAGTATTTAATTAATTTACAATTAAATTCAAGTCAAAAAGTTTTTATTTCAAGTCGACCTTTTTAAGCACTCTTGAACCTTTATAAAAAAAAATACTATACCTAATAAAATACTTACCTAATATCCAACCAACTCACATTTTTTCGTAACTAAGTACATTTGTAAGTCTATAGTAACAGAATTCTATAGCTGACTGTACCGAATAATCGGATCGTTTTATAGATCGATTCGGTGCAAGGGCACTGCGTAATCGATACGAGACAGACCGACGCTCTTGCCTTTTATATTTGTGTTTGCTTTTTCCACTTGTACTGGTACCTACTGTTTATTTAACAAACTGTATTGCTTGGATTAAGACGTTTTGAGTAAGTTAGGTTAGTTTTGATTGGCTTAAAGTGTTATTTGACTTTTAAATTGTAGGGTTTCTGTAATGATTCAATCTTTTATGTTTAATTACTTATCTAAACCTTATCCTAACTTAATGTGTTAATGGTAATATAAGTTTCTAATGTTATCACGGCAAAATCGCTCAATCAATTTTATTACAATTATATGCTACAGCTGAAACTTATAAACGGTCCTTTTTATTATAACAGACGTCATCAAAACGCAGACGTTAATAAACCATAATAAGTAAATATAAACCAACCAATCAAAATCAAGCATACAAAAATAAAATTCGAATCATGAAACATTGACATCCAAACAAAAACCAACCGCCATTAAATATTCAAAAACCGATCGAACGCGTCAACTTTAAAAAACGAATTGACAAACGGTTACAAAACCATAAGCAATGAACGGAGTATTTATTACAGAAAACGTTGGCCCTACAGAGGGTTACCTTTGCCTCGGTCAGTGCGTGCCTTGACCGGAAGTCAGCCATATTTTATTTATAGCAACGTGTAGCGGGCGGCGGGAAAAATGGCAGTGAAGACCTTTTATGCTTATTGATTTTGAATATGAAGGTTGGTAAGTAAACCTGTGTTGTGAAGGTTGGATAAATATTGCTGCGTTTAGATTAGTTGTAAAGTTATATTATGAATGCGTTGTTGCTTGTTGATCAATGAATCTTAAATTGATGAGAATTCAAGATTTTAGTTTACGCTCTCTCGTTTTTTTGAGTATATGAATTAATATAATATTCCCATGCCGTCTAGTGTTAAACAAATCATACTAAGTAGCTTGCATTATCAATACTAGATAACTAATAAACATGCTTATAATATATTAAAATTAGGTGGGAATCGAACATACGTCCTCAAGTATAGCAGTCAGGGTCACTAACCACTAGAAGAGCAATCGTAAGTTGTTTAATGTTTAATGCTTAAAGAAATAATGGAATTAATTCAGACGTCAATCCATTTGACGAAACCATTAAGTTACATGCCATGTCTGTCACTTAAAGGTGTAAAAACTTATTAAGTTGTGACAGATACATTTAAGAACGATTTAAAGTTAAAGATAGTCAGACTGAAAAGTATATTTTAAACACATTGCATAGCAGTGATTAAAGTTGACATATTAAGTGCTATTATGTGTTTACTGTCTTGATAAAAAAGGTTTCAAATTGAATCAGACTAAGCGTAGGTAGCGTATTTTTTTATCAAAGGGCAAAAAACTTTTTATTCATAAATTTTCAATAGTTTTAAATATCTTGTTATAAAAGTGAAACTTACAAAAAATAGAAAAAACGCAAAGTAAAATATTGAGAGTTTAATAAAACATTTCATCTATTGTAAATGCTAGTAAAAACTTCAATGTTAAAGAATGCCGAAAGGTTAACTAAACTTTAAAACGTAGTACTACTATACCTACAAATATATTGTTTTATGCTTCGCTTTCAATATTCCAATAAAAGTTCAAAAAAATTGTCAACTGTTTGGTCGTGTATACCTACATATTTTTGTTCATATTATAACTGTACATAACACAAGAATTTAACGAAACAATTGACTAACTAATTATAGAAATCGACTGCAACTGTTTAGTCGCGTATACATAATATTTTTGATCGTAACTGTACATAACTCAAGAATTTTACAAAACAGTTGACTAACTAACTAATTATAAATAAAACAGTTATTAACCTTAACCCTTTAACTCTACCATTAAACTCACGGTCAAGCCTTAATCGCGAATATTAACACGAACTTAAGTTTTGAGGCAATTACCTGAAGTTCGGTATTATAGTTAACTAAGCATTTTAGTCTAAGATCTAACAATTTGCGGTGAAAACTAAATAATAACTTTATGCTGAGGATCGCTGAATAGAAGAGTTTTGTTGTAGGGTTGCCAGTCAATGATAAAAATAAAATTATTACAATTAATCGTAGTCACTACATATTACCTATAAGAGAAAGTTACTGTCGCTGTCTATCTGTTCGCTTAAATCTTTAAAACTACGTAATGGATTTTGATGCTTTTTTATAAATAGATAGAGTGATGCAAGATATATATTTTTTTAGTACGGATGAAAGGTTTAAGTTTAACCCGACAAGAGACAACTGTAAACCTGTTTTTTTCGTCTTACCATGTGGTCTTGATTGATAATAGTTAGGTTTAATATTCCGGATAAAAAAACTGTGTTTTTGTCGCTAATTTAGAAAAACCGATGTTTAACATTAATTTTATAAATTGAGTTTTTTTTACATTCACTCTATTATTATAATACATATTGTTAAACACAAGGTTTAATATATGATATTATGGTTTATTTTTTTAAATATGTGATATTTAAAAAAATAAACCATTTACAATAACTAGAGGCAGCCCTAGGTTAACCTTTAGACCTTGTTTTAGAATAATCACCAAAGTTGTACCTTTCGTTTAAAGAAAGCATCTGGCTTTTAAATCTTCTATTTGATTGATTTCATTATTATTATCCCTTTTAATATCTCTCCTTTTATGACAATGATTACCTAAAAATGTATATTATTATTATCGAAGACTGTCAAATTTATTGTTTTTGTATTCATAGCTATCTACTATATCACAATTAAGAACTACATATTGGTTTAAAAACTCGAAAACAGTAACACACATTACACTATTTCAATATAAATCTCAAACACCAATCAAAAATTCGAAACTACCAAACAAACTAACAAAACGCGTTCCAATTCACTCGACGTACATCCGTAATCATAATTCCGTTCCATTTTACGTTTGTAATTGACAGCGCGATCGGAATCGTATTTAATTGAACTCTAATGCGATGCAAACGTTAAATGTGACAGTTAAATTGATTAGAACTCGCTAAATTAAGACTTAATTGAATTTTATTGATGTTGCACACGCACCCTTTATCTGTGTTTTATTCTTATAGACTACTTCAATCACAGTAAATAATAAATTTCGTGAGATTGATTCACAATTACATATTAACTTACGCGTATTTATCGGCAAGTTTCGGACCCAACCGGAGTCCATTATTATGAGTCGATGCAGCAGAATAGTCTATACTTCGTCAAAACAAAAAAAGGTATCAATATGTATAATTAAATTTTGATTTAAAAAAATCGGGACGTAAAAATCTGGGATACTGGCGCTTAACATAGATTATGGATGATAACAGTCATGATCAAAAAAATTTTAAACGAGTTATATCGATATATAAACATAGAAAATATCATTTAAAGTTATAGTTCCATTTTTACTTGCCAATAATTCAACAAAATAACTTTTTTAGCAACGGTTAGGTATCTGTCTTTCGACTTTATATTGTTGTTGTTTAATTAAATATCAGAAGAAAAACTACAAAACATGATCTCGGTTCATTAACAAAGCTTTATGTTCGCCTGCCTAACAATAAAATCTAGATACATTAGGGTTCCGTTAGTCAAATGTATTTTAAAAGGTTTTATAGAACTTACCGAGGTTATTGAAAAACTATTCTTAACGCAAATGTTGGAATTTTAATGGAAGTTTTTACTGCGTACAAATTGACTTTTTTAAATTTAATTACGAAAATAAAAAAAGATCCCATCTAATATGATTAATCTTAAAAAACTAAAGACCAAACAGCCGGAAAAAACAGCCTAATAAAAACCAAAGACAAAAAATTCCACGACATGTCTATGACATAATTACTACCGTCCATTGTAATTAAAAAAAACACGAACGGAACCATAACGAGTAATTATTAAAAGAACAATCTATACAACGCGTACCTTTCCAACGAAAAAAGCAAAAATCTTTTTAAGAATTACAATTAAAATAAATTATCACATCTCAACGAAACAAAAGGCGGCAAAAAAATTTCTTGGCCCATTTAATGAAATTTCGGACGCAAATAGAAGAAGTTTTAAAGTAGGTAGAAAAGTAATATGCGTTAGGATTTTCGACAAAAGTTAAATAGCGTATTAGGAATTCAATTTGTTTAATGACCTTTTAAGTTTAGGTCGCTTACACACGGCCGGGATGGAAATTTAAACTTTTTATAATCTGTGGAAAAAGAATTATGGCCGCTTGAATGGTTTGCGGGTGACAGAGTGAGCGTGCTCGAGATTTATGTGTGGAGTGAACTTTGTGTGTTTGATCTGTCAAATTTAGAAGGTACCGTTTGACAGGTTTGGTATGTTGGTTTTGAAGATTTGAAGTGGAAAATGATTGTAAAAAAATATGGTTATCAATGGAATTTTTGGTGATTAAATTGAATTAGCTTCTTGATATTATGGATTTAAGGATATTTACGGTAACAGTTATTAGCATTGTGTGAGTTACGCCTTTGCAATATTTCGGTTTGATGAGTATTGAACAGCAAACGGTACTTTCTAAATTTGAAATATTCTTTTTTTTATTTGCTGTTCCAGATTTTTTGTTTATTTTATCTTTTACTTTTAACATTCGTAAATGTGTTTTTTTTTCAGATTTAAATAAATACAAATATTTATTACAATATTTACAAATAAATAAATAAAAATCACTATTTAAGTTCCGTGAAGATAAAGTCAATTAAGTATTTATGAGTTAGGCGTTCGAAGAAAGGAAAAGAAACATATCATTAAAATTAAGTAGAAAAATATAAAAGTAACATTTGTAGGAAGTGTGATGTGAAACAATAGTCAGATGACCGAAAAGAAGGACTTTTGCAATGATAATCAAAGAAAAACGGTGGGGGGTGAAAAAGAGACAGAAACATCATTTCAAGTGCAAAAACAAAGCGAGATAGAAGATTGTGACAGACTTGGACCGCCAAAAGAAAATTCTAAAACAGAAAAATTATATCAAAATTCGTTTTCGGATATCCGAAAATCATTAAAAAAATCGCTGTTATTTAAATCAAAAAGTGTTATAAAAGGGGGTTGGAAATCCGGTTTTAAACCGTCGTCGATGTCTCGTGGGTGTCCAGGGTTGAGTGGAATATGGTCCGTGGTGGGTTTGGCGGTACTTTTAGTGGCAGGGGTGGGGGGGAGCGAGTTTCCCGAGAGAGAATGCTGCGACCCCGTGTATCCTCCGAACACTGCGACGACGGCGGCTGCGCCTGTCACGCAGCCAGTGCCCAAGCTAGCAGGTAAGATATTTTTAATTATTACTATTAACTAAGAATCAAGGAAACCTTTTTTGCTTAGGCAGGGAAGTCCTCGTGAACACCTTTAGGCTTTTGTTGGGGTAGGAGTGAGTTTTGTCAGATTTGCAGACCAAACCTGAACTACCTTACAAAGTATGCCGCGTTTGGTCAGTACGTGGCAATGCTTTGCAATTTATCACGCATGGGGTACCTCCACCTTTTTAAAAAGAATGTGTATTATTAATCTCGCTTCCACAAATTGAGGGCGGAACCAGCTTCATCTTAAGAGGTAGTGGTAAGTCAATTCCTACTAAAGAGAACCCAATCTTATTTTGAGCTTTATGTCATTGAGTTAAAGATGATTTTGGTGAATAATTTTAGCTTAAATTAATAGTTCTTTTTACAACCATCATTTTTTTGAGCTCTTTGTGTTTTCAGACCAAAATATAATTTTAAATATGTAATTAATATATTTATGGTATTTTATATCCACATTGCAAGATAAAATCACACGTCCTTAATATTTTTATAGCCACATGAAAATTGCATCGTTTCTTTGCAATAAAAGAGGTTTTACAATCACAAATTGCTGGTTGGTTTAGTGAATTTATTATTTTGAGTTCTAATTGTGACTCGTTAACGAATTAAAGTGCTTGAAATGAGGTTTGGACGATTATTAATTTATTTTATTGTCATAAGCAGTTTAGAAGTAGGTCAACAATAATTACAGTATGATATTTCGTCATTGCGCATATGCCACTTTATTAGCGATGCGAGCGTTTTTTTTTTCAGGGAAACCATCTAAGAAATGTCGACTACAGCTTATATAAAAAGTACATGTAAATGTGATAGCGTTTATCCTATTTGCTGGATACCTAAAGTATTACACTAGGGTGTCGTAATATATACGTATTATTGATAATTGACGCCATTCTCTTGCTCTTTTTATTAAGGTAATAACTACCGGTTTTTTTATTAAATCTTGAATTAAAATTGCTAAAACTAGAATAAATTCCCATCGTTTCACCATTTAGAAAGTTGTTATTTTTTACTTGAATGTTTACCCTCCACGTGGCTTAACAGTTCCAAGAAAAATGTAAGAGATGGCAAATTTGTTTTCTAAGAAATTGTTTCGTGAAACGTGTATACAATCCGATAGTGGCCTTTTTCCAAGGAAGAATTACCAGTTTTCAAATGTTTTATTACGAAAAATAGGTAGTATTTATTTTTGCTAGGTATAGTGCTAGATAAATGAAGGAAAAACAGGTTAAATTCTTACCATTGCAAAGCATAACTAAAAATTTAATACACCAATTTTGTATCATATTTAAAAACGTATATTCGCTTTGCAAAGCAGTAGGCACAGTCGTTTAAGTTCGTCCAGGAATGAATTTAACCTGAATTTCCAATATTTTTGCACGACTATAAAAAAAAGGAATTTAATATTTACAGGCGTGTACATCACTTACATGGATATAATATAGATTGCTTTTGTTTTGAAGATATAACTTTTTACAATTACAGTTGATTTCAGCATCACTTCTGAATATTAAAATCGATCTAACGTTTAGGTTAGTATCCCTCGAATCTTCAAACCTTTTACCTGTAATATTATTTTTCATAACACGAATACACCGTGACTTTTAGGTCGTTTTAAAAAAGCAGCCCAGTTCATGTATCCAATGACTAGTAAACGTTTATAATAAAAAAATATGTTTTTTTTAAGATTTGAATGAATAAAAATATTATTCATTATTATGACACAAGGCAGTTTTACGAACACTCTGTAGTGAGCGCGGTCCGAACCTTGTGCCAAAGGGGCCGCGCGGGCGGCGCGGCGGCGTCTTATCACAGGTCATTCACCTTAGCGTAAAACAGCTGTCTTACTATTGCAATCATAATGTTCGCAGTAAGTATGTAGCATGTATCTTCAACAGTTTGATACGTAAACATTTTTAACAGGATGTTTCATATTTTCAATGTATTATTTATTTTTTTCATGCATATTATTTTAATTAATGATAAAAAAATTATATTCGCGCCTAGAGGTATTTTATGACGGATACATTGTGTGGACGACTTTTTTAAAACGACCTAAAAATCACGGTGTATATCTGCTGTAGGAAGATATTTTCGGAATTTCCAAAATACCTTGTAGTGTATTTAATTTTAGGCTCAAATTCATTTACGCGTCACTGCGTGTTCCTGAGCTAGGCTGGGGTGATTGACCTATAGTCTTTTTTTATAGTCCAAGTACAAAATACTCCATACCAGTCCAATTTCCTCAACAAAAAACTAACATAGTTATTACGCTCGTGTAACATTTATTGACATCCAGTTCAATGATCGTGTTATTGTAACAGAATTATCTTCCACTTTGGCAAACTGTACTGTACACCCACGGATGTGTGGGCGTTCCATTCATGTTGAATGGGGCCATTAAAGTAACGAATTGAAAGTAAATAAAGGTTTAGAAACAAAAAGTTGAGGAGAACGATTGGTAAGGCAAATATTTTTGTATGTAACCTTTGCCCACGCTTGGGGTTGTTTCCGTGTCGTGGGGTTTGAATCGAGAGACTTTTCCTGTACTTTGGAAGCTGACATTTTAGCCTAAAGGATAAATATCGTTTTTTTAAGACAGTAAAAAATCAATGAAAAAAATACAAGTCTCTTTTTTGGAAACTGAATTGACTCTGTCTGAAAATGTCCGTATGTATATCATGTTACTTCAATGTTAAGTGGTCATCAAAGCTTGATTTATTTTTGTTCTTTCTTCATTTTTTTATTTCACCTTGTGCCTATAAAATTATATTCAGTCTTAAGTAGTAAACTTTTCTCCGTATCCATTTTTGACTACCTACTCATATTTAGATTTCGAAGAAATTAATGGTGTCTCGAAAATACACCAACATACTGTTTTAATTTTAACTTCTCACAATTTTATATTTTTGCTTTATAATAAGGAGTACTAAGGTTATATTGTGCGTTTTCACTTGATGCTGACATCATAATACAATATTATCAAAACAATTTGCATACATTAAATAAAGCATTTAATATACGAAGCTAGGGTTATGATTATACATTAGTTTTTACATTTATTATACTGTTATATAGATCCTTATGTTCATATTCTCTCAGGCTTTTGGTACATAAGGCAGCGCAAGTCTTTGATATCCGAAGCTAGTCTGTAAGCACCTACCGACATATATATATTTATAGAGGTTCATACTGTACATAGGCACGCTACATTGAAGACCAAAGTCGATAGGTATCAGAGAGACTTGCGTTGTTAAATGTAAGTATGATCTTAAAATGACGATTATTAATTTTATTATGATTCTGCCTTATTCAAGTTTTAGGTTTATTATTTTATATGCTTAATGTATTGGTTAAAATAATGTTTTCCTAAGAAATACAAAAAAATACTACGTTCAAAATCCTCCAACATTTAATTTCGTCGCCTTATTTAAATCGCTTCACAACACGAAAGGGTATTTCCCTACATAGTTTCAATGTATTATAATAATTCTTTAAAAATAGCTGGCTTTATTACACAATATATTATTCTTTATTAGCTAAGCCGTTAACAATAAAATCTGAAGGTCATTTCATAAAGAAATCGAGTTTGTGTAGTTCGGCCCCAGTTTCCAAGGCTGTGGGGTTCCGTAAGTGGCTGCAGTTGATTCAAGGTTGGAAACTTAGGCTGTGTATATCTAACTATTTATATACTCATTTAGAGTTAGTAGGAAGGTTTTTTGTATTTGGTATGGAGTTAGAAAGAAGTTGGTAGTGTTTAGGAATGACAGGTGGAAGAAATGATAGAATTGTCTTTCAAAAATATGGGAAAAATGCCATGAAAATTAGCCGTATTATTGTAGGATAAAATATACGTACATTTTATATACGGATTCTAAAAGTATTAAACTCCATTTTTGGGCAGCTAAAAGAATCGAGACTTATCGTCCCAAATAATTAAACAGTTTCTGCCTAGTTTACATTTTGGCCATATACATTTATTTATTATATACTGCAGTCATATATATTATAGTACAGTGAAAACGCTAATTTACTAGCCCAAAAAGTGACTTATAAATACATTGAAGTTTAATATAAGTAATACTTTATTGACTTAACATATTACAGTAGGCTTATAGTAGGTAATATCAATGAAAGTTACAAAGTTAATAATAATACAAAGAGTTTCTGTAAGCCTCACGTGATTTCATTAGGTTATTATTAGGTATGTATCATGTTAGTAAGTTTTCGCTTAGTGTATTTCGAGATTGAGGAAGATTTTAAGTGTTCAAAGGTCTATAGATTTACAGAAAATGTTTATAGTTATTCTGGGAGTAGAAACGGTGAAGTGGATGCTATGGAGTACTGTCTACTTTATGACAACATTCAAAATGATCTTCGAAAAGTGGTATTTCAAAGCCTTTTTTAATATAATAAACTCTTTTCTTAATTTCGTTTGTACTTACGCCTTATGTAACTTATGTGACTGTTTAAGATTGATTAGATTAACATTGAAAAAAAGGTATTTGTTTTATAAATAAAAAAAATACCTTTTACAAGTACCTTTTATAAGTACCTGTTTTGATGAGACGCTAAAATGTATATAAGATGTATGTATTGTGGTGAGAAAATAAACGTTTTTATTATTTATTTATTATTTACATTTCAATATACCTTTATTGAAAAAAAAAAAAAACTGAAATGCTTTTAGTAGATAAATATAATTCTAATGGGCTGGACGTCAAAGAGTAACATCGTTTCATTAGCTTAGAGCGACGTCTCTCTTCCAAATTTGCAATAACATTAAGAAGTGGTGGTAGACTATGGTAACAGATAGTTATACCAACTTACAAATAAATAAAAATATCAATGAAACTACATTAAGGACCACAAATAGTGTTTGTATGTTTTCGTTTGGCGTGTTTCACCAAATGCACTAACCACCGGTTAATTTAATTATGGTTATGTCAGCACTGTTTAACTGTCAAATGAACTGACAAATTTGACTGTGAGGTTAATGATGACGTTTATCGGATGTTAAAAACTTTTATATACATTCTTTTTTTTTTTGAGACATTTTTTTTTATTTGTATTTATTGTGCATTTTACAAGGGGTAAAAATGAGGCAATATGCTGTTAAAAAGGGATTGATTGTAAGCCTACATGAAAACTCAGACTAACCTACATAAAAAATACCTAAAAGTATTTGGCGCCATGAATTTTAATGTCGAAGTTCATCACAAAATCCATTAAAACTTCTAACTTCAAAATTCTAAAATCGCACAATTCAAATAAAAAAACACAAACTCACTAACAATGAAACAACCTACATTGCAACAGCAAAATTAATTACAGAAAGTGACAGTCGTGACAAAGGTGACTCTGCATTCTTGTTACCGCGGGATTGCAAGACGCAAGACTTGCAAGACAAGATTCGCAAGACACAAGACTTGCAATGCGCTCGAATGTCCTTTATGCATTGTGCTCTTAATTTTTGTATGTGGGGTAGAGCTACAAGAGTGGATTGTTTTGTTTTTTATTTATTTTAGGGTTGTAATAATTGTTTTTGGGCGCGTTTTCGTGTCGACATTGGTTGTAATTTTGGAAAATCGATTAGAGTTTTTATAAATTGTACACATTGCAACGGTAATGTGATAAATATAAATATTTGCTGTTTTTTTTTTATAATTACACAATGATGAAATTCATTTAGTAATTCAATATTTGTTTACCGTGGCTATTCCCGAACTATTTTATTGTTTGTGGGTTATTTAATTATATTAGTTACAAGTAACCTTCAACCTAGGTCACAAATAATTAAATAAAATACTTCTAGTAATTAAAAGAAAAAAAAAGTACTTTTATTAAAGAAGTTACAACATATTTAAATCTTCTTCTTAGTCCTCTGGTATGCAAATACTTTGATGACGTTCACCTAGTTAAAATTTCGTCCAGAATGAAGAAATTTTCATATTCATGTAAATAAGTTAGGTAAATGTGTGTTACCTTCTTGTTTATAAAGAGACATATCTAGGTATATTATGAGGATTTCAGGGCCCTTACTATGATATCTAAAGGGGGCCTAACATAGCTTCTTAAAGTAAATGTGGTGCTAGTGTATGAGAGAGACAACGCTCTACATTCCGCAGCAGTTTTCTTGCTTCCACCGTTGCCTCCACCGTTTAAACAATCTTAGGTAGCTTAGGAACTAGCGTTTTGTAGGATTTGTTTTCAAATGTATTTACTTGTTATAAAGATTCAAGATTCAAGTAGGTACCTAGTATGCCAATAGTAAATGGTGTAAAACTGTCAATGAAAGCCAAAACTTATTAAATAGATTCCTTTTTCCATTCAGGAATACCCGTATATTCTGCTCGAAAAACAAAAAACTATAATATTTTCATAAAAAAGGTAGTTTTACTGGTAGTAATGTAAGGATTTTAACGATAGCCCTTACATCAAAATAGATCCATATATGCATTTAGAAGATATGATAGAAATATATGCTCTTACATGCTACAAATTTACTGAATGTATGCGACATTCAGTAAATTTGTCTTGAAAACATAACAAACCTTTTTTATATCATTAAACTAAAGCGACACAGTTACCTATTAACACCAAAAGCGCCCAGTTAAGTTCAAATAACCTCTTCAAGGAGTTTATGAATATAAAACGGTATAACGTTGTTATGGCTGCGATAACCATCAAATCCATGGTTTTAAAGTACAGTTTATTTCAATATATTAATCTTTGATTGTGTGTAATCACGCCTGTTTAGGAAAAAAGTGTAGGCAGAGGTCGATTTAAAATTGTGAGAGGTGATTGTAAATAGTGTTTAGTTTAGGTTAAACTTAAAATGACTTATTATTACACTAAACTTTACCCCTATCCTTACGCAGCTAGTTTAAATGTAGCTTTTATTAATCTTAAGTGTCAATTAACTCTTTACCAAATTTCAAAAAAGAAACTGAAAGTTTAACATAATGAAAAATTAGCTAAGATCAAGAAGAAGAGTATATAATATTAGTAGAAATGACTAGGTGAAATTAGTAGGTGACTAATAAGTAAAGGAGAGTTTTGGGTGATTCTAATCCTAATATATTTCATACATACGGCTCTTAAAAGTAAATGCAAGCCATACACTTTTATCGGCAACGCCGTTCAAAGTAAGAAGGTGCCTATAACAGTTCTCCCAGTTTTAATGATAAACATTACGTTGATAAACTTAAGCCTGTGATTCCATTCATAAGTATGCATGGGATTAAATGCAAGTATCATCAGGTACATATGGTTTTAATAATGTTGGGCTATATTGTGTCAGTTTTAAGGCATTTAGGTTACTGACTCGTGTGTCTAATAGTCATAAGCGAGTCTCAAGCATAACGTCTCGAGTTCGAATCTCGTGTCAGGTCTAAAGTCACTTGAGATTTCTATCAAAAAAAAAAACATAAATTCACATCCACCCAGCTCTTTTCCACTTTGTCCAGCCCCACTCTACTCCACATAACTCCGCTCTACTCCGATTTACTCAACTCAGCTCCATTTCAAGTAAATCACAACAAGACCACATGTATCTCACGTATAAAAACTAAACTAAAACCATTCCTTTACGTATCAAGTACTAAAATTATCAGAACAAAGAAAAAAACCTTATTACAATCGGAACTCATTTGTATCAAACCTTCCTTACGTATTGATTTATCAACGTTTGTAGTCCATATTTTATAATACCATCACGGAAGTTTGGTGTTTCGACAAAAATAACCCTGTAGTAAATTATAACCTATAATTTTAACTAAATATGTTTATATATGTATATGTATAGGTATATGAGTACGTAGAACTGTTTTCACGGTGAGTAAAGAAATTATTACTTAATTAACTAGGTACCTATTTTTATTACGGAGTGTAATTTTTTGAAGACTGTTATTAATTGATGTTATTTAATGTATAAATGTGTAGGGTTGTCTGTTCTAACAGTTAAAAAAGGGGCATACAGTTTTTTTTTATATAACTTATGTCATGTAGTGTATGTAGACTCGCTCCCGCTTTGTAAGGGTTTATAAATGTAAACCTTTCTCTTGAAATACCCTATTTCAAAATAAAACCGCACCAAAAAAACCCGTTATGTAGTTTTATAGATCTAAGCATACACCAGGAGAGACAGAGAGCGGAAAAGTGATTTTATTTACTATGTAAGTAGCAAAGAACAGCCTAATTAAGAGAAATCAATAAAACACGTCTTTATTCGTTTTAGAATTTAATAATGCTATCGTAAATAAAATACATAAAACTGGCATCTAAAATATAAAACATTTATTTCTTTGATGGAAAATAATGCAAAAGCAACGCTTATTTTTTATAACTAAAAAACAGTAATTACATTTATTGTTGAGTGAACTTTTAATTGAGTTTGAAATTAACAATAAATTAGTATATAAGGTTAAATGCTTCGGTAATTATACATAAACAAAAATTCAACCCTCATCCCTTCCTACTTCATTTATAAGGGTTGATTGTGTAAACAACATTGAAACGTTACAACTTTCACAATGTTGAATTTCAAAACTCAAATTGAATAAGTCATTAATAAATAATTGTGAAGTTGCGATTTGTATAAAATGTTAATTCAAATTAAGTATTTACTTGTTGGAGTTCGCTATGTAAATAGCGAATAATGTAATGAAAATACCTGGGTTTTTTTACTGCTTCTACCTGGAGAAATTACATTTCGACTCATGATAAAAAACGTAAAAGAAAATGATCAGTTTCAGAAATAGACGTACTGAAATTCGTGGACTAGTAAATTACGTAAGAATTTCAGTAGCTCCTATGTGATATTGATTAATTTGTGATATTGAAAAAATATTAAGGTTAAGTTTGCACGTAGCGTGTATGAAGACTTGCAACGCATTCCCATGCACCGACGCTTTAATTCAACTTTACAAGTCAAATCGACATAATATATAATTACGTAAACCCTCAAAATTGCTTTAACTATCACTATACATATACATTTACGAAAACGAAATAAACCCCACTTAAGTACTAAATTCAATCCCAACTACCAATTCTCACTCGCCTTCAAAAGTAAATAAAATTAAACCACATTTCTCTATCCACAAAGCTTACATAAAACCTTCGAAAACATCGTGCTCACATAAATACCCGCCTAATGTATTATTACCGAGTTCACCTTTCAAATACACACAAACATATCTCCCCATACAGGGACACACGCCCCGCATTCACGAAAATCAACCCCCGAAAAAAATATGCGAAACTACTAACACAACCTTGACACAAAATGTTGAAACTAATGAATTTTGTGAGCTTCCCCCCGTTCGATTACAAAAAAAGTTCATAGTCATAGCGAAATGCATTTCAACCCCTAAGTGTAGTTGGGTTGAAATCGGCCGGCCATTATAGGGTTATTTCCCCGAACAAATCAGTTTGTTACATTAATGCCGCGGTGTGAGTGTTAGCGATGTTATGTTGGACATTATGTTATGTTACTTCATACATTAGTTTGGGTGTGCCCTGAATAGTTATATAGTTATAGTTATAGTTATAGTTTGTTTATTTGTTTGTCAAGGGCATTTGGCTGTTGAATGATGGTGCAAAATATTCATAAGTAGTTGTAGGTGCTACCTGTGGTAGTTTGTTTTGAAGAGTTTGTGTTTTCGCAGTATTCTGTTAGATTTCCTAGCGACACAAATGAAATAATTATGTCGAACTATTTCATAATGGTTGCTATTTAGGTGATTGTGATGTCATCATTTTTAATTTCAACCCCTTTCATAATTTACATAAATTTACAAAATAGACAGTTTATTTGCTCGTTACTTGATAATTAAACATTGCTCTATAAGAAAATTGAATAAAATCCCTCCATTACATTCAAACTCAACCCTTACAATACTAAGAAACGAAACCAACCCAGCGCTAAATTGCAAATATTGCACCTATAATTACGCCTTCATATTTGCATATCTAGTTTATCGCAAATACTGGCACCATACCACACTGCTATCGGACGGGCCATCGGTTCGTGTTTATGAATACGAATGTAAGCGCCAAATTGGGCCGACTAGACGTGTATAGCCGGGTTATGGCATAACCCTAGTTATGGGCATCTATTCGACGCAGAATAACGATTGGGATAAAACCTAGAATGAAGAGCGTAACGATTTAATTAATGTACGGATTTGTAGGCACACGGCTTTTTCTTTTAGTGGTTAGATTAGTAGCTTTAGGTATCATTTTAAAAACCAGTCCTCAGCAACACTGATAATGTTCTCATTGGCTTTGTACAGATTTCACATATCCAAGTACTGGGACTATTGAGCTGATTACTAGGCCGTGGTTTGGGTAGAAATGCCACACTCATATAGTTCAGGTGAACTGTAGCTCCATCTGCACACTTTATTCATACCTGCCGTATTGAAATCGGCATCATTTCATAAACTTACATGGTGGAGACCTGCAGAATCCTTTTGTTAAGCAGAAAATCATATGCAATTTGACCATAGAAACATATAAGATAGATAACAAAATAGTCTCTAATCTGTTAAGAGTACGTGTACCGAAATTCGGCAGTAGTACAGGCATCCAAGATAAACAAGAATTAAAAATAGATGAATTACTTAAGTTACAGTTTAGTTTAAGTTTCAGCCTCCTACGCTTCAAACTAATCTAAACTACAAACGCTTCTATTTACTCTTTGTTTATTTAGATAGAGCTAGATATACGCACTATGTTTTGGGTACAAACTTAAAGAGATGAGAAACCACAACCACGAGGCACTAATGAGACTGGATTTTAATTAGAGTCGAAGATGATTGAAGGATTCGACTCCAAAGATGTGTTCAAAAGCTTGCACACGATAAAAAAGTAAGGGTTAATTATAATATTATTCCAGACAACAAAAAAAGAAAACTGTATTGGTCTTCAAATCTCAAGCTACTTTTTTGCAAATTTTCGTCAACATCCATTAAGTACTTTCAATGTTTTGCCCGGACAAACATGCAGTCAAATTTCACCTCTCAAATGATCAATTATGATCATTTCACCCTAAAACCTTATACGCGAATTAACTGTATGATTATTAATTCCGAATAACCAGACATTCCACAAGTTCGTAGACTTGAGTACTGTATTATAAATAATTTATGCTAAACATAATAACAAGGGTATCATCGAGATATAGAATCGTTTATGTAAATGAAGGTAGTCTGAGATTGTCGTGTAAACGATGAAAAATCGAAGGGTTGAGATTAAGGGTTGATAGTGAAATTAGTCTGGTTTCTTTATGCATTTTAATGATGAAACTGAATAATCAAAGAGCTATATTTGCATACTGCTTTTTATTTGATTTTTTTATGTCTCAAAATCTGGTGTTTTATTGCTTGAGATTGAAAACAAAAATAAATAATTGTCATTTCTTGGCATTGTAAGAATGTGTTGTGTGCTGTGTTGGAAATAACAAAAAAAAAAAAACTTAACCTGACACTAAAATATAGTTCCTTCTACTATAGAAGTTCCTTTCTGAAAATTAGAAACTGGTTTTTTTTTTTGCAAAATCAAAATAATCTACCGTATATAATAATGAAAACGATATCCAAAAACCAAAGCTAAAAATTGACAAATTTACGGTAAATTCAAGAAAATAACATACGTTTTCATACAAGTACTCTAGAAACAACACTGCTTATTCGGGCAGTCATGTAATAATTATCCTGTTTATCATTTAGCATTCATATCGTGTAACACAAGCCTCGTCGGGGCGCGAGCTTGTTTGTTCTTACAAAATGTATGTGCCGAGCCGGCGTAGAGTGCGAATAATATATGAATAAGGCCAAACTTACGATGAAGATACTAAGGATATGATGTATTTATCTTACTTGCTTCAGTTGCCTTCATATGGTCTTTGGGATAAAACTAAGTTGTGCAAGGTCAACATTTTAGATCAAGCTTATTTCAAGACGGACTTTTGACCGGTATGCGGTTTCTTTTCTCTTTCAAATTGGGTTATGCAATAAGTAGAGAAATAAAAAAAACGATCCAGATTTTTTCTGAAATATTTTCAGGTGATTGCTGTAAAAATACATAAAATGGTATTAGTAAAAGAAAATAGTCAAACGTCAGTAACACATCAATCAATTTGAAGTCGCCGATAAGGCTCACGCTATCTCTACCTAAAAACGTAGAGACAGGCAGACATCGCTTGAGTATTCTAGTGAAAGCGTTTCAGGTGCAGATCTATCATCAATCTAACTACTCCAGTTCTAATCCAATCTATTTTTGGCTAAAGATAAATTTATCTGTCTGAATTATCAGAAATGTATATTAAAATGGGAGCTCGATTTCTGTGATCTCTACATAGCTCTACTTGCTGATAACGGTCCATTATGGTGATGAATCCTCTATCACACAATGAGAAAATAATGTTTGATTTGAATATGAATATTGTAATGCATAATGTTTGTATGCTTATAATAGGCAAATCGTAGCGCACTCTTACTTAAACCATGACCAACCACTGTACCTATGCTTCACAAATGAATATTTCTTTCTTTCTTCACATTTTAAGTCTCTATCTCCAAATAATCCTGTCCATGCAAGCATATGCTAGCGACCATCGCATGGCCAATTGATTAACATAGTCGTAATGATATTATCTAGGTCATGCGTGCTTTGAATACGCTTACGACGTTTCAGTTCTACGTAAACGGCAAATTGTGTTCCCCGAATGGATGGATTAGGTTAGGAAGTGAAAAAAAATGAAATGCATTAACTGAACTGTTTGTTAAACGATTTCGAACTAAATGGAGTTGTAGGGTAAAATGGATCATGTTTATTAAAGTTTTTAAATGTTTATCTAGCTATTTTAATGAGATTCTAAGTGTGTTATTGTTTGTACAAGCAGGTCATGTTAAAACATTTTATCATTCCTCAAGAGTTGAGCTATCAATGTACCTATCAAAGATTTTATCAAGTTTACTATTCTTCAATGAACGATACTTTCAAAAATCAGTTCGTAAAACAATCAAATTGGTTACCCATATTATAATACACAAAATATACAAAAAATATTGCAAGGTGCCATAAAAAAAAAACATTCACAATCTCAACCACTACACTCTACATTTTGACTCCGTATTCGAATCCCGACATGTTTTATCGTCCGATCGTCGAAATCCACAAAAACTGAATACACTATTTATTCAGCACCCGGTCTTATCACTCGAATAACGTGGGTTGACATATAGAATCACTCGGTATCACTCGGCGTTCGGGGCATCGGTTTAAGAGCGTTAAAATGGTGTTACTTCAGAATTGAAACGAGAATTCGTCATTTAATTTGCAGAAAAAAAATATGGATAGCTAAATAACTGGGTTTTACTAGTTGAATATCAGTTATCACTGTTTAATAAAACATAAGTTATTCTACAGTATCCTTAAATCTTGAACTATATTTCATCAAATTGTCCAGCTGTCCAGGTGTTTGAACCTAAAGAGCATAACAAACTTACATAGAAACTTTCGCTTTAATGATATTATTTGATGACTTTTAATTTTATTTCACATTAACAATTCACAGTTTTACACAATTTTCACAATTTGATGAATTGACTACAGAAAGCTGTCATCATCTTCCTGCCCTTATCCCCTTTTGCTTGGAGTCGGCGCAACACGTTTTTTTCTTGCATACAGAAAGCTGTACTTGACAAATTATTATGGGAATTCGATTTATGAGTCATACTGTGATTCTGCGAAAAGTTCATTTTAGCGCTGTTCTCGTTGAAGTTGGTTTATCAAGGAGTAGTGACTGTCGAAGTGTCAAGTAGTGTTGTGTAGTGGTTCGTACATTTGTCTACTTGTTACTTTCAGTTTTGATAGTTCTTTGGTTTTAGTTGTATTGACTATTTAGTGGTGGCTATTATTGAGGCTAGAAATATTTGTTAGATTTCATTGGATTTAGCTACCAGTATAAATTAAAAGTTGATTAGGAATCAAGTTTTTCTGTCTGTGTTTTCCGGGCATATTTTTAAAATGGCAGACTTAGTCGTGGTAGTTAGTATAAATCTAGCATAAATTTCATATTTTCTTTTTTTATTGTATTTATAGTAATTTTTACCCTCGACATCCGTTTTTTCAAAAATCAGATAAGAAGGCAATATTAATATAATAATTTCATTTCGATCCGAAATATCTTACGACAGTGGTACAAATACTAGTGACACCCGTGCTTTTCACGCACTTTCCATATCTAAAAAGTACCTACTATACAATATATTGTTTAGTATATTCATATGTCCTCAAAGAATTCATCCTCCCATGAATTATTGAGCGCGAGTCGTCATTCCGTTGTCAGTTAGATTTCGACCTTGATACGTCTAGACCGAGTGTGTCGACAGCTAACACTAGTTTCCTTCAATTTGCCTATATTTCATAATGTTGTGAGTTACAAAATTGTTTCATTAGACGTACATATTCGATACCTGTTATTGAGTATTTTAATAAGTCAATGATTAATATTTTTTTGTTTTTGTGTTCTTATTTATTTAATACAAAAAATATATTATTTGTCTTCTTCTGGTGCGACTCCACTACGAGAGGTTGGCTGTCAGCTGAGCATACCGTTCTGTCTCTGGCGGGACCAAAGAGTTTTACCACGTTGGTGATACCGGTTCACTGTCTAATATTACGAAACCAGGGTATATTTTTTCTTCCGCTGCGACTTTTCCCTTGATTTTCTTTAAGAATATTATTAAAGAAGGTTCTACTTGAAGCGTCATTTAGACATAGTTTTTGAATGTGATTGTAATAATCATGATGCGTATCGATTTTGTAAAATCAGAAGACTGTTTGGACACTTTCAAATTTTTTTAAAGAAAAGTTGTAACCAATGAAAGTCAAAAAAAAATGCTCTGAACAAATGTTTCGGTAGTTACAATTGTAACATTGTAGTTTTTATTATAGCTACGTAGAACTGGTACATCACAATAAAGGGTAGTTTCTGAGTTATGATCAAGGTGTATTTGTTTATTTAATTAACAAACCGCTAGCCGCCATGTCCCAGTTACTCATACAGTTTTAAATACATAACGTGTTTGTTTTTCCTTATATTTACATAAATAAATAAATAAATAAATATTCCTCAACATTCAAACAACGCCATCTAGTCTCAAATTAAGTATACGTTAGTAACTTGTGTTATGAGTACTAGACAACTGATAAACATACTTATATAATTTTTAAATACATACGTATTATAGATAAATTACACCCAGACACAGAACAAATGATCGTGCTCATTGTTAATTTATTTGGTCACAGCCGCTGTGCAAATAATATGCTTTGACTAAACTTTTTAGAAATGTTTTGCATTTTGTGCTTTTGTATGGCTATTTTTTTGTTAGTGTTTGTGGAGAACTATGTTTTGAAATTGTTAAACTAAAAATGTATGTAAACTTTTGTGAATTGAAAGCATTTTTTTCATTTTAATTTATATTCATGTCATTCTAATTAATTTTAAGTTAGATATAGTTAAATTTTGTAGTTTATGTTCTTGCTTCATCTTAAGTTTTTTCATAATATTTTGAAACATGCCTGAATTGTCAGTTGTGACGTAAAAAAAAATACATTCAATCATTTTAACAGCAATCCTTTTTTATCATTGAATAAAATACAGGATCATTCCACCTCAAAAAATCCGTTTTTTCCAAGAACCTCTTCCATACACACCTTTCCCATATTCACGAACGAAAATATAAAACTGATGGATTCCAGATAAACCAATTAAAACGTTTTCCGTCATACCCGAGAAGTTTAGACATGCAATCAATCAACTTTTAACCTTCGTAGCCATAATTTAAGCTTGAAAACGGTCTGACAATATCAATTTTGTAACTTCCTAATGATATCAGGGAAGGACAAAGGTTTTCTTTTTGCTCGCATTTCAAAGTTTACAACTCAAGTTGATATGGTTGTTGGAGGAACTTTGAAGATTGTAAGAATTGCATTTTGTAGACGTTCCTTACGTACGAGTATGTAACAAGTGGTTTTTATGAGGATAATTTAAACATTGAAAAGAGAACTAGGAAGCTACTGTGTTTTAGTTTCAAAAAATCTAATTTTGCACTCTATTTCTGAAAATATATAGCCAGTTTGACTCACAATGCTGTAAGATTTTTAGCGACACCAAATCCAAAAATTTGTTAAGATATCTAAAAGTTATCGCGGTTTAAATGAGCTTATATACACATAGATGGCCCGGATAACGTTGGACCTCTTTTTTGGGCAGTTGCATAAATTTGACCACTTGTTCAACGTGAAAGAATAATGGTTTTATTAACACAAGAACCAATGTAATGAGACATCAACAGAAGGCATAAATGGAGATTAAAAAAAAGCTTTTAACAGTTAAATAGTAAAGAAATTGTCAGATCCTTACCTGGAGAAGCCAATATATAATAGGGAGTCTTCGAGAATTTCCATTTCCATTCAACCTTCAAGGAGATATAGCAAGTCAGTTTGACATGACCAACGGAAGTCATGAGCCTGTTGAAGGACCATTACTTACCCTCCATTTTCTCATAATCCACAGGAAGAGATGAAACAGATTAATGTATGAGACAAACAGTTAGTCTAGACATAATCTATGCTCCCATTAGATCTAGTTTTAGTGCCAGACATCTAAGTGAGCGATGTTGACAAGATAGTTAATGGTGGACGAAAATGCCATGCATAGACCATTTCATACATATATGATGTTCATCAAAGCAATTGTAAGTGATACCATCATCGTTAAAGTACACGCAAGAGAACTGAGGTAATTTTATGGATAGAATGAACTAAATTTGAAGAAATGTATTACGTAATTCAAGAATTGAAAATATAAGTTTAAAAGAGAAACATAACCTAATAGCAGTAACCTAGTAGGTGTCCACTACATTTTATTTTATTTCAATATTTAACTTTCGCTTAAGTTTACAATTACGGTGATGATCTACTCAAAAAATAACTTGGTTGCCCAAAATTTTGTTTTCAAACTGTCTTATCCATGTCATACATATAAATAGGTCTTTAATCCCACCTAGAAAACACTTTAACAAATAACGGCTCAAAACCAAACACCCAAAATTGTTCAAGTAGGTACCTTCACAATTTCAATTTTTCGCTCTCTGCGACATAAATCGCAAAAAAAAGCAGTATGGACTGATAATGGCGGACTAATTTGTCAGTCCCGTCTCAATGTCGCGTATTGACGTTGCGTGCCCCGCGGCAGTTACCGACCAACGGCCCAATTCATTTGTTTGCCCCTGACTTTTGCCAAATACACCAAGATACAGCAAGAGTTTGATTTAGGTGCGTCTGGACTCAGAATTGGATTCCATTAATGGGTTTTTCCTATTTCAATCTTGGTTTGTTGGTGGACTGTTTTTATTGGGTTGTGTGTATGATTTGTGATACCCAGGTAGTCGCTAATAAATAAACTGAAAGTGAGGATAAAGACAGAATGATAAGCGCACCTTTTTAAATAATGTAATTTAAGGCTTAAGTAATAAAGTTTGAACTTCTAGAAAATATTATATAATAAAAAAACAAGCACAAAGAAACATCATTTAATATAGTGGTAATAATTATAAAAACAAAGAACCATCAACTACGTATTATCAAAAAAAATAGTATACTATAGAAATACGAAAAATGTGCAAAGCTACAATAATACTAAATAAATAGTTCTAACTTAATACTCGAAGCAATCTTACAAAATACTCACATTCGCGTAAAATTTCGCAAACTTACTCTATTATTATCCCATTCTGCGTAAAAGAATTTCAAGGTTTACCTTAAAAGATTTCTAAAAGGTATTAGAGTCTAAACAATGGAGGCCACTTGATATTCTTTGGAAAGAATGGTGATTTTGTTACAATAAGGTTTTGAGCAGAGGTAGAAATAACAAAACAAAGCAAGCCGTTTGATAGTTCAAACATTGGGCTTTTGTTGTGGAAACTTAGGTAACTTTTTTAGGTTATTTTTCTTGCTTAAATAAGTATAGATGTGGGCGTCGATGTCTTCAAATTGCCTGTCTTATTTATTAGTTTGTACTCGATACCGATTCAGCGAATTTTTCGTCGTTTGTTTAAATATAGCCCGTAAGCGGTTTATACTTTTTTTTGAAAGGATCCATTTTGGACATTTCTAAATATAGCTTGTTCGAAATTGTGGGTTTCAGCATGATAACCAGAATTATAGCTATTTTTGGAGCGATACACATTTGGAACACATCTTTTGTCAAGAGAGCAGAAAAAAAATCTTTTTACTTGACATACTCATCGTACGTTTCTCCATCGACTTCTTTTTCATCTCCACTATATTCCAAGTTATAAATAAATTAAATGAACCTAACTCTGATCTAATTCAAAAGTGTTTTCACCAATTTTTTTTGGAAACGTGATCCTTATCGGATATTTCCAATATACCTACAATAGTCGAATCTTAAAATTCTGGGTATCAGCAAGATAATCAATAATATAGATATTTTTAAAGCAGTAGACATTTGAAAATCGCATTTTCAACACCCAGAGATAATAATTTTACGTGCATTTTAATCGTTTTTTTTTACATTGTGGTTTCCTACTGACTACCATCATCTAACAGTCATCTGAAATTTCAATCTACTTCTTTTCTATCTCCACTATATTCCACATTATTTACACTGCCATGAAATACAGTACAAACCGTCCTAATTCTAGATCCTGCGGTGGCCTCCGACATTATGCTGCTCACGTAGTTGGAATTACATCAATTAACTAATAAGCTCTGGCGAGGGCGAGCTAAATAAGCTACTGAACTTTAAATCAAGTTATGTTGTACTTGTAATCGTAAGTGGCTATCGATTGGATTGAAAGGTTAAGTAGGCTAGTGGTCTGGTCTTTCATTTAATTAAATCAATTTTGAGCTAAAAAAACTATTGATAAATAATTTTATAGTTCAATTTTTAAATTTCAGTGTTGATTTTTCTTTGCTAATCTTACAGGGTAATGAATGTGTAAAAGAAAGGAAATATCCATCTTTTGATTATTTTTTTTTGTATTCGACAGGTTCCGTGATTGCTTTCTTTTACACTATGTGTACACGGTACGTAAACATAGTGTAACCCCAATCCTCCAATACCCAATCGTTTCTAAACATTTAGAAACGATTGCGTATTGAATCTTCGCTACATAATAACTAAACTCTACAAAACCTAACCCAAAAAAGGTCTCCGCGAACACACGAAATGCCAAAAGAGAAACGGTATTTTTAAAACAAATGGTTGGTTACATCCCTATAACCACTTGTAATGAGGAAATAAATCAACCGCGTAGCAAACTGGCAGGCAATTGCGTTGCTAGCCAGGGCGGCTGAAAATACCAGTTTAAACGGACCCCTGGGATCCCACCATTGTCTTCCCCGATCTCCAATTTTTTGTTGGAATCAAGGGGGGTTGGGAGGCCAAGTTTTGCTGGATTTTCGTATGCGGCCTATCTCTTAGACTCGGCTCAAGCTTTCTTGACATTTTGTGAATCCACTGCTTTATTTGGTATTCTTGGTTTAGTGTCGCCATTTTTCAAGTGTGACGTCATATTGAAGCTAGATTTGTTATTTATATTTGCCTTTTATGGGTATTTTTACTGTTTGTAAAGTATAAAACATAAAACCTCGTCATAATAATAATACTGTCATGGTATACAAATTAATGTGAGTATACATTTATTACATGAAATAAACGTTATATTCTAGTTACGTCATACTACTAGTAGTCTATTTCCCTTTATTAAAAAAAAAAACATTTTATCATTATTTTTATTGCTCCACGAAGCGGATTCGTTTAGTGATTATTGTCCGTCGTTACATTTTCTTTCTTAAATAACCAAAAACTAAATTTATAACAAAAATATAAGATAAAAGTCAAGGTGGTATAAACAGCTCTATGTAACTCCAGTGAAAGTTATAAATCAAAGGCACTGGTGCTGTGAAAGCCTTCATCTACATATAATATTAGCAGAACTCGAGGATAACATCTTAGTTTTCATACAGTACAGCCTTTGTAAGTGGGATGTAGTTCACTGAAACTAGGCTGTAGGTATTTTGAAATCTGGAATTTTGTAGGAGTCTTTTGTTTGAGATTTTTTTATGAAGTTATGTTATTGGTTTATAATGTAGGGCCAGTTATTGTATAAGTGCAATATACCTAGTCTTGCCATAAATATTGTAATAAAGAAAAAAGAAAATTGTTAACTGCAAATAACATTTATTACTTTTACAGTGTGTCAGTTTAATACATAAATATAAAACAATTAAAAATATAAAAAGCTTATTCGAAGTGGTCTCCATTGGCTGCAATACAGTCCTTTAAACGATGAGGCCAGTTATCAATAGAAGCACGCACTCTTTCCATGGGAAAATTCTTCACTGCCAATCGTATAGATTGTTTTAGGGACTCCAAATTATCATGGCGTTTAGAGCAAGCTGTACTCTCTAAAACTGACCACAAATCATAATCCAGCGGATTAAGATCGGGACTAGACGACGGCCAGTCTTCAGCTCTGATGAAGTCCGAAACGTTCGATTCCAACCAAGACTGCGTGGACCGAGCTTTATGACCCGGCGCCGAGTCTTGCTGGAAGGACCATACTTGGTTATTGAACATGGTGATGTTAAGGGGCTTAACTACCTTCTCAAGAATGGTATCTTGATACACTTGTGCCGATGTTTTGATACCTTTTTCACAAAAATATGGCTCAGTCACTCCTTCATAGCTAACACCCCACCAAACCATCACTGAAGTCGGATAATGTCCACGTTGCACTCTGTCGACTAATTGGGAAGCTTCCTTAGAGCTTTGAGCATAAATACGGTCATTTTGTTTGTTAAAATGTTGCTCAATTGTAAAAATTTTCTCATCCGTAAACAAAATTTTTCTGTGACCTCCCTTTGCGTACCACTTCAGTAGTTGTTTCGATTTTACCACCCTATTCTTCTTTAAATTATCAGTTAAGAAATGGCCAGTGCGTCTCTTATAGGCTGCAAGTCCTAAGTCATCTTTTAAAATACGCGACATGGTTCTAGGTGCTATCTTCATTTCCCGAGATAAAATCTTTTGCTTTCGGACAGGATTTCTTCGAATTCTTTCCCTTACTGCTTTGACCACCTTTTTCGTACGAACACTACGTGGACGGCCAGATCTTTTTCTGTCACAAACAGAGGAGGTCTCATTGTACCTATTAATAGCCCGGTACACAAACATTTTACTAATACCAAGTGTATGGAGAGTTTTAAAAATTGCATTTGGCTCCATACCTACTTTGTGTAATGCTATCACAGCGATTCGGTTCTCTTTATCACCCCACACCATTTTAATATCGCAAAATATTTTACAATGTATTGGCGCCAAAATGAGAAAACACAATGAACAATCGTATAAAAATGACAGATTCGAAATTCAAATGTAATATTTTTTTATAATTAAGTGTAACAGTATTTATGGCCAGACTAAGTATTCGTTTTGATGGTTTCAAATTAGTTATATAGCCGGTTATACGAGTAAGTTGCATTGTTGTTATTAAAGTAGGTATAGTTAAAACTTAAAATAAACATTATCTCAGTGCAAACTGCAAATAATAAAAATGACACTAAAGCCAAAATTTAATAAAATAGGCATTATAGTAGAAAAGCAACGCCCAAAAATTTAATAATTTACCACGTACAAAAAATTGCCAGTTTCAAAAAATAAATATATGTGGTATCAACAACTTTATACAAATTTTGTACGTTTAATAGGAAAGTAGTAAATCAGTGGGCGGTATTACATCAGAACCGTTCATAATCGTAAAATATTGCTGATCATCAACCTTAGCAATTTTGTCTAGTGCCCTCCATGAATATAAAATGTTTTGTTTTATATTAAGGTAGGTCAGGGCAGTCGATTCTTGTGGTTGATTGAGGTTGTTGTATATTGTAGTTATTGGAAACTTTACTAAACAAATACACTTTCAAAAACGACGGTTTCAAAAGTAAAATTAAAATCCATCTGGATGATTTTACAGCTTGTTGAAAAAACGTAGTATATGGATTTATTTTTGGGTACTGAAAATATCATAGGATCAAAGACAAAACCGTTTTCCAGCCAGATATCCTAAACTAGAGGAATTATTAAAAAATGTCTATACTTTCACATCGAAATATCAGTACTACGGATAAGCATTTTTCAAGGAAACTTTTATGCAGTGGTTAGAAACCATCCAACATACCCCTTCGACTTCCGTAGGGTTTAAACAAAAGGTGAAGAGCTAAAAGGCCTTATTACCCTATTCCCCCTTAACTCTAGAATGTTTTGTTTAAGTAGCTAGTCCTAAACTACCTTCTAAGTACAAAAACAGACTTTGTTTCTTTTTTTGTCACCCTATCATCTGACATTTCTTTGGTCATTTCCAGTTTGTGCTTAAATTGTACCAATATTCTAAAATTAGTTAACCTATCAGAAGAAGATCAACTCATTTGAATTTGAACTTTAATATATTATGATTTATCATACACCTTTCCAACTAACACACGTACTTAATAAAACTAGAATAAACTTACGTATCGTAGGTATATTCATTACGACCGATAAAAGATCCAGTTTTAATGAACTTAGCACTTTTTAATTTATGCACGTCATTATTATTTTTCCAACGCTCCCGATAGGGCAAAGTAGGGCACGGGTATCGAAATTAAAACGAAACTTTAAAACTCGGTTCTCTGCAAACTATTGCCTGTACTATGAGACTCTATGTTAGCCTGTTACCATTGTTGAAGCGAGATGCTGCTATAAACTGTGTATTGCGCTGTCTCTCTTCCACACCACAGACAGTCTTGATTGAGCCAGCTCATAATACAGGTACTGGTCGATTTGGAAATGTTGGCTATTTTTAGAAAGATTTTAATACCTAGAAATAGATACTTTGATTTTTATCAAAAGATAAATGTTTTGATAAATTAATATTTTGAGGGACAGGTAAGTTTCCAAGAAAAGTAAATTTAGATCTAGGCTTTTTCATATTTATTTTAATAAAAGCAAAGATTATATTTAATAGGGACTCGTAATACTAGATACTCGTAATACTAGATAATAGAGACTAATAATATTTAGAACGGAGTATCAAAGAGGAATCTTCGGATCTCAAGTTTTTTTACAAGAACTACATTTCTGAATAGAAATTTTGGAGTAATAGTTCTATTCAAACATGTTAAATTTGATCCTATAGAGTTTTTTGCTGTTTCTGTCACAGTTTATATTATAGGCCGGTGCAATTACTTACAGCTAAGTAATGAAATCAACTTTACAAAAGTGCCTGCAAGATGTTTATTTAAAACTTTAAGTTAGTAGTTATAAAGGAAACTTCTCTGCAAATATAACACAGAGGCTTTCTACTATTTTACTAAACATTGAAATTATTAAATTAAATTTTAACAGTTAACATAACACTGTTAACACAACACTAGTTCTAACAAACTATTGCCCCAAAACAATGAAAATCACATTAAATTTATCTAATAATTGCCTCGGAACGAGGAGGTTTAATTGCTGTATGTTATATCAGCATGATAAACTGTTCTCGAACTCATGAATATTTTGTATGAGATGTTTGGTATTGATAGCGTATCGGTATAGGTAATGTTTTGGTATTGTGTGGCGCTTTCTGGAGAGGATTGGCTGTTGAGTAAAAAGTGCTCAGAAGGTAATAAGAGAGGAAGAGAGAAGATAATAAAGACTGTCTCTTGTTTCATGGAATGCTGATTAGTTTAATTTGTAGCTGAATCTACGTAATATCACGACTAAAGGCCGGGATACCTTAAGTCAACCATAGGGATATATCTAAGAGGTATAAAAAAATGTGTTAAGTAGAGTTTAAGGAATCAGTAGTTACACATACAACCGGTTCTTCAAAAATCATTTCTACTTCGTCTTTTTGTAAACTGTATCATATCATAAGGGTTTTTTATCTCTTTTAAGGCTTCCTCGTTAATGACTCCTGTATTACTTAGTAATGTAGGAAAGCATGAATTCCATAGTTTACATACCGCTGTTGCATTTGTTTTTCTTCCGAAATCATTTTTTTCAGATCTTTACTGAAAGATGTCCAGTAACAGAATAATTATAGCAATTACAGTTTATAACGTTACAAAATTACTTTAAAACTACGTCAAAAGGCGGATCAAATATTTCGCAGTGAATTTTCAGTAATAGCAGTGTTGGAACAGTGCCCAGGCAGGTAATATCGCCTCTTATCTTGTAAGGTCATCTGAGCTGAACCTCCAGTACCTATAGAGCCTCCAGTATAGAACCTTCATTTATTAGAGGGGACTGGTGCACTGTTTATTAACGATTTTAAGGGTGAAAATCGGTAGTGATGTGTAAGTTTAGGTATAATTTAATTTTAGGTGATAATTTGTTTAGTTTATCTTTGAGAAGGTGTAAATATATCTAGCAGGTGTAGGTGTAGCTCTAATTTATAAAGTAATTTAAAAAATAATACTTATAGTCAAAACCTCCGCACAATTGGCTAAAAATGTCTGCTGAATTTTAAACTAGCAAACATAATTTAGAAGAATGAATTCATATATTTTACCCTTGGGTATACATCAACACCAAGATCAAGAATGCACAAAAAAAAATATTTTTTACCAACAATATTGTACAAAAAAATATAAAACACTCAAGGTCAAGATTTGAATCAGTGAGCAAACAAAAATACTTGAATTCTGTTCTATTTTCTCAAAAGGTCTTTGTTACTGGCAACCCCACTTATAAAAATAGGGTGGAGTACACCATTATTATTTTAAGTATATTCGCATACTATTGTCATTTGAATATGTACTAGAAACTATTTAATGATCTGACGAATAAAAAAATTGGTATTTAAAAATAATATCATAATAATTCACCACTTTAATACAACGCCATCTAGTCTCAGACTAAACAGAGCTTGTATTATGAGTAAAAGACGACTGATAAACATACTTTTTTACTTCTAAATATTATATACAGACATATTATAAATTAGTTACACAGAACAAATGATCCTGCTCATCACACAAACATTTTGTCCTGGGTGGGAATCGAACCCACGACCACGACCACGGACCACTAGTCCAACAGCCCAGTCTATTTTGTACTATTTGATCCTGTACTTTCATACTGCTCGACAAATGCCTCGTTATGCTATTCTATGGAATCCATCATCTTCACCTCCTAACCTTAACTTCAGGGCTCATCTCTTTTACCAAGACTTGAAAAGGAGCCAATGCACTCTATATAGTAGAAAAAAAATTATTTAAGAATAAAAAAATAGACATTCCTTATTATTTTTAACAGTTGACTTTATAACTATCTAAAAAGGAAATAGGAAACAAAGTTCGTCGTATGCACTTTTTATATCTACTAATACCATGTAATCAGCACTAGCATCAAAGGTATCTCGGCACTTCTTCTCCTTATATTCTAAATACACTATTCAGCTACCAAAAACGTTAGTTAATGTTTTTGGAAACATGTCTATACCCAGATGAGTACGTTTTACGAGTAATATGAAAGTTATAGCGGCATACAACCTCTTGGGCCGATACCGTAGTTAATATTTTAGCAATTTTCTCCGTACGCTACCTATTAAAGATGTAAGCTTATGAAAGGCCCAAATCTAAATAGCTTGGTATAAAATTATATTTTATTTGGCCGTTTAATATTGATGGTTATAGTTATAGTGTAATAAATTCTAGCTTTATGTATGTTGAGTAGAAGAATTTGAATATACTACGGGTGTGTAAGAATAATTTAAAATTATGTTGACTTGCGAATAGTATTATGTATGATAATATGTATTAATTTTATTGATATTTAACACCAGCTGTTGCCCGCGACTTCGTCCGCACGAATGTCCGTTATAGCTGTAAAAACATTTCCTCTCCTGATGCAGTTGGTTCAAAGTAGCCAATGTGTTGATCCAGGGTGTCAGGTAACTACATACCAAATTTCATCAAAATTGATCCAGCCGTTTGAGGGTGAACGAGTAAGAAAAATCCAGACATCCATTACTCACAAACTTTCGCATTTATTATATTAGTAGGATTATAATTAAATATGTTAAGCTAAACTATTATCTGTCAGTCGTAATTCAAATAAATTTCTTTTTTACAGGTAAGCCACATTGTGTCATCACGTCATAGAAGAAAAAAAACAACACAGAGAAGTATAACAAATAAAACATTACTCTCTAATATGAATGGTATGGCATCAATCTGATGGTATGCATAGCACAATACATAACTTATCATAATGATAAAGTAATAAAATAGACAAAATTCCAAACACATCAAAACAAAAAAGCATCAAATCAAAACGCCAACGAAAACAAAAAATAATCTTGACCTCAAAATAATCCAATTTTATGACACTCTAAATCCTACATAATATCTTTACGGCTAGCGAAGCCTGTCAAACGAGTATTTTTATATCTAATTTTCATTTTATGACGCTGGAAATTAGACTCAATTTCGTTGTAAAAAGCCTACAAAAGGTCGATTGCTTGTGGCGTGTTTTTTAGGTACCTAGGTAATGTTAGCTAGGGGAGAAAGGCTAGATTTATGTTAGGAATATTTTTGGTGCTATAGGCTAATTGTTCAATGGAGTACGGTAACATGTTTGGTAAGTTACAAAAAATAGACGTGCAATGGAGAGTCGCATCTTAATGCTACGTTTTTCATGGCAAGTGACGTTGTGATCCTACTTTTTCTATTGATTTGGTGAAAGAAAGAAATACGAAATAATCCAATGTTTAATGTAAATCTAGTAAGCCAGATAGGGCTTACTAGATTTTTTTAGTCAAAAAAGAATTTATTTATTTTGCTCCACATGACTTGGGTCTTGCGCCTCATTTCAAAAATAAAACATCTACTAATTTTACACATAAGAAAAGCGAGAAAATAGATTTTCATCAACACCGTAGAAAATTAAACTCTGTTTTGAAGGTTGATGGAGTACCCTGTTGTGGTGACAAATGCCAAACATGTAAAGGTTTTTCAGTTTGGACAAAGTTGTATTAATTGACTAAAACTTGACAGGAATGTGTTATAATTAAACTAAAACTGTACTTGTCAGTCAGAGAAAAGCGGTAAGCTGGTACAAGGCGATATACCATTAGAATAAATATAATAGAATAGAATATTCTTTATTGTACATCGTACTTACAGATGTGAAAAATTAAACTATGTACAGTAAGAGTACAAAGGCGGTCTAATCTGTCTTATTACCTTATATCTTAATTTTAAGAAAAAAACATCGCGCTCACTATCAACTTGCAAGGCAGGACTGTTTATATTGTGTAAATATGGGGTGCAACTGTGTGCAATGATGTACTGTCTTGTTTCCACACGAGTTTTGCTTAGAGGGCTCAAAATAGTTGTTAGCATTAAACGAATTATTATTTTCTATGTCACAACTTATTTTCTAGGTCATGTAGTATTTCTTGGTATGGCTGATTTTTTCTTTTTAGATACTAATATATTTTAAAAATAACTTTTCTAATCGAAATATACATGACGATAGAAGTATAATTATATAAATGTATATCAATACTGCACTAAAGCCTACGGTAATAGTCTATAAACATCAAAAATTGGGTCAAAGTAAAACTGGTACGGATTCAAGGTAAACCCCGCTGTCTATGGTTTTACTATGGTTAATATCGCTGAATGAAGGGGAATTAAAGGAAAGGGGTTGTAAAACGATATTTTTTTCCGGATTTTTCCATGTTCTTTAGAGAAGATTTTTTGATTTATGTTTGCATTAATGGCTGTCAAGTTTTTATTTATTGAGTTTTAAGGGAAATAAGTATTTTTGTAAATCTTCCGTTGTCTGTCCCGCCTGTAGTTTCTTGAATACCTTGATAATTAGATCTGTTAAAAAAAAATCTAAGTGTCATAAATACATACCTAATTATTTATTTGTCGTGGAATATTTATGGTACTGGTATAGGGTTAACACAATAATAATAATTAAAATGTTACTAGCAAAAAGGAAAAATACTCCATAATAATGCAAAAACAAAGTTTTATACGGCTGTGAAGAACAGCGACTTTCTTCCACAACGTGGAAACGTGGTAGATGAGTAGGTGAAGATCACAAAATATCTCTCAACTAGTTTTTAACCCAATAAAAAGATAATTGGTTCAAAAGTTTGGGCAAATATAAAGAGTTTTTAACTCAAGCCACAAGAACGGCTTGAAAGCGAACTGGTAATTACGTTGCATGATCGATAGCGGGCAGGCGCCGACGAGTCTGTGCGTTGTCGTGTAAGCAACGTTTAAAAAATAATAGAAGGATATTTTTTTCGTTTTTTTTTTAAGGGAAGTTTTGACGTTCTTGACAAGATGGTGATGATTTGATATTTTTCTTTTTTATGTTTTTTTTTTGATAGTGGTTTTCCTGAGGGATGTTTGATTGATTTTATTTAGCATAGCATTTCATATTGACCCAAACTGCCCTAGTAGTGTCGGACCCAGGACCTGGGTCCTTAATCATGAATTGATGTGGTGGTGGAGTCACAATTTAATTATCTGTATTGCACGCAGGCCCTAGCTAACTGTTGAAAAGGGTCAATGGGTCAAGCATAGAATCAAATGGCGAAAAACATCGTGTCAGCCGTAGGCAGAAATAGTAGGCACAGAGTTACTTTTTCACTAAAAACTATTACAGCATATCATAAAATGGGAGAAGAAATACTTTTTCCCTGAAGAGGGATAGGGAAGACCAGTAAAAATTATCACCATCCTAATGGGACCATGGCAAAAAACATCAGTCCCGGGCCAAGATGGTGGGAACAGCTTGGTCCCTTTTAAGAAAAGTTAGAACAGAGTAGCCCTAAAAAGAGAGCGATAAAAGAAGATTAGAGAGGCCCGTACCCTACAGTGGGAGCGAGACAAAAAACACCACCACTGAGTGACAAAATGAACACCTATAAACAATAAAGTAGGCAGGAATGTATAGATTGAATAGAGTTCTTTAATAATGTGTCTCCTTGGGTCGAGTTTGATAAATGAGTTATTTATTGATTTTAATACATAACTCGTGTTAGCGTACTTCCTTAAGTGGGTTTGGTATGATGTGGGGCTTGAGTGAAGAGAAATATTGTATATGTAACTTACAAAAATATTTATTTTGGAAAAGATGACGTTTTAAGGTTTTTTCTTTGGTATATGCCCCTTGACCGCAATTATCATAGTACATTTATATTTTGAGTAAATAATAGAGATTTATAGGTACTAATTTTTACGCACTAATTAATGCGATCTTTAGCCACTGTATCCAGCAAAAACTTAACAAGTTTTTAAGAACTTTTCTTTCAAAAAAAAAGTCTGCCACTTAAATTTGCAAACGTGAGAACTCGAAAGTTAAGTTCTTTCTTATTTTTAGCCATTCTTAATTTAATACCAAGCATCATCCTTTTAGCTTCCACTCTGTATTTACTAAACATCTAGAATAATTAACTAAGCGTTCACCACTGAAGTCTATATACCATGAATAGAAGCATTACCTATTCGATACCAACTAATTCGCATTAACACAAGCCACTATACAGACACGGCTATAGTGGTATATAGCTAAGTGGTATAAAGTACACTCCGGATAAAAGGGCTATACCTCAACTAGTAAGTAGTTTAACCGGCTCTATTACGGTGAATACGTGACGTTTTAAGCTAATAACGCACCCGCGAGAATACTACGCTGTGTGGAGAAGTGCAGAAGGTTTACTCTGTACAATGCTTGTAATAATAAAAATGATAAGCCCTTAGTAGATGCTCCATCATATTTCAGATTGAAGCTCTCAACAAGGCCTCTGCATGTTGGACCTATGTCCCCGTGTAAGCCTTTTAAAGGACCGGGTTTCTTCCCTTGAAGATATCCCGTGAATTAAGAGAGATACAAATTGATAATGAACAAAGAAATAGAAACAAAGCGTTTTTTACGTAAGTTCATGTCCATATTAAACTGTATGATGAATTGATAATACATATTTGTGTCGCATGTCATTTAAATCCGACAATTGTCCGATAATTGATATTTTTTGCTGATAGTGTGCTTTTGTTTTGGTTTTGGAATGATGAACTGCCAGTGGGTATCGTAATATCAACGTCTAAGTCAATCTGGGCAGGACATTTGATCGGATGAAAACAGGGCAACAAACGTTAGGAAGAAACGCTTAGCCAAGGTAGAACAAAAACAGTCTCAGCCTTTCCGGAGAATTTCTTCAAATTTCACACGATCACAAAAAAATGTGCTCACCATCTTATTTAAAAGATCGTTTAATTGTATTTAATTTGAATTCAAATCCAACGCCCTACAAACCTTCTGCTTGCCAGCCACTAGTTCCAGTGTCACCGCTTACCAGTCACAAATGTAGGATTTTGTATGTGATCCTTTTGTGCCTACACAATACAGGCATATTTAAGTAGGCCGAGGTTTCTGCATAATTCTAGCCTAATGATCATTGTGTAATTGTAGAATTGTGTTATTTGACTCAAGTTTGAAGTTTTTAGTGTTATTTCGTAAGGAAGTTCGGTTTAGTACTGTGTTATGTCGCTTTTATGACTTAGAATGGATGTTGAGTTGCAAAGTTTGGTTTTGAGATTGTGGTATTAATATTAAATTTGGGTTTATTTTATTTTATTTTATTTTAACATTTTCGGAAAACTTACAGCTAGAAGAAACAATATAAGATAAATAATATGACACTTGAAGGTCATTTAAAAGTTTTCACAAATAGGGTTTACAACATGTTTAACAGAAAATTGTCGATTGGTGGAAAAATAGTGATTTAGGTATTGCATGAAACTACAATTTCAATGGAAGCTTCAAATATGTGTTTTAAGCATCTTTATATGCATCTAATATGTATTTGTGGATTACACAAATACTCGTCTGATGCCACGGGATCGAACCCGCGACACGTAATTGGCATGGTGACCTATATACGAGTATATACCACTCTGCTAAACGTTGCAGCCAACTTTACTCCAAGCATATCAAAAACCTATTATAAAACCTCTTAATACCCCAGAAATTAGTAATCAGTTAATCTTTTAAGGCAACGGCAAAGCTATCGGAAATCATTATCTCATTTTAGTTGAGATATACCGGTCTACCTGCCTTCCTACTTTGTTAATGGTCTCATTAACTTAATGTTCTATCGATTTCGATATATCTTTAGCTAAGTTTATCTAGCGATAGCTCTTACCTGCTGAGTAATCAAAGGATGTAGTTTAGTTGTTGATTGGCTAGATTTGGTAGTTGTAGGTTTGAAGCTAGGCTGGTGAAAATGAAAGTATTTTTTTTTCTAGGAAGATATTTTCTGCTTTGAAGACATTGTCCTGATTGAATAAATATTCTCGCTCCGACTTGAAGTAGGACCGGTACGGGTGTTTTCAAGATCGAAATTTACCAAGAGTCTCATTTTAATAACTTTCGTGTGGTGGATGCATAAAATTTAAAATTAAAAACAAACAAAAATCTTAACATAATATGAAAAAGGAAATAACAAAAATAATTACTGAAATTAGAAATCAATAAATACATAAAATATGTACTTTAATTACATTTTTACACAAAGCTGTAACAAAAACGTGTCCTAACTAAACAAGTTCAAGAGAAAGTACTAACATCACTAAATCTCCTTATTAAGCAGATAACTAAACTTCAGTTATACATGAAGCTTAGTTTAACTGTTAGTTTTATTTGCCCTTAAAAGCAAAAAGGTTAAGGCTAGTCGTAAACGTAAACTTTTCGTCCCCGTTAAAATCTTAAGTAAGATGAAATGTCATTGCTCAAGTTTTGTAGTTTGTGTTTATATAGTGAGTTAAGATATTATGAGGTTTTCTTGCGTTTTAGTAAGACGTAGTGAAGGTTGTTTTACCTTGGTGGTGAAATGATGAAGATACCCTGAAGAAAAGGTTTATTTCCATATTTTCGATAATGGACTTGATAGAAAATTGTAATTTTCATACATTTGAGGGATTTGGTCAGAGTTATTGCTTGGATATATTCTTAATAGGGGCCTTTTATTAGGCTTTTCAAGCGTCTGTAAATTTTCCAAAAATACTAGATTTTGTTACTGAGAATCGACTTTGGCTTTTGGAGAAAATTACTCATCCAAATCACTTCATTGTCCTTTAACGAAACAAGTTATAGAAATAAAAACAAATGACAATAATATATGGCAGTTCAGGTTTTAAACATTAAATGAACTAACAGTCTGAGTCTTTCAAAAGCATCATCCGTAGTTGAAACGATGAAACATCCTACTTAGCATGTCCGAGATGAGAAAAAAACTTTAATGTGGGGTTGTAAACGGCCCATAAAGTGGACGCGGACGCATTAAGCTGTGTTAGTGGGCCAAAAGGGCAATCTGCCGGCTAATTTGATAGCAGTAGACAAACGAGCTGGCATTATACGTTTGGACAAGCTATGAGAGCTAGCGACTAATTGTGTTTGGAGAGTTTTCTAAGCAGAACGATTTTGTGAGTAGGGAAATTGTACGAGATTTTTCCTGAGGTATCGGTATAGGATATCGTTGATGACTTATACTAGATTTGTTTAAGTAAAATTATCATAATGCTTCTTGTTTGTTTTTTAGTGCGATGATAAATTAATAAGACCATTCACGTTTTATAAATGAATGCCACGTAAAAACAGATACCTAAATTATTAAAAAAGTTGCATTGCTTAATTTGCCAAAAAAATAGTATCACAGTTCATAAAGAAATTGATAATTTTGAACACCTAAAAAATACCTTGTAAGTGATTTTTTGGTCAAAACAAAAAGGAAATGAAATGGGAAGACAAAATATAATTCACAATTCAAACTTACTGTACCTCAAACAACTATAAACAAATTCTATTTGTCAGCATCATGTGGAAACATCTTAAACTTCGTGATAGTTACCGCTAACCGCAGAACTATGGATGACGGAACATTAATTACATAGCTATGGCTTGCCCCGTCACTTCTCTTGCAAAATGGCGGCCGACGTGGATAAATAGGATGTCAAGGAAACACTGTTATAACTGACGTACTGCTAATTACTTTGGTTAACAAAAAATATATTTAAATGGATCTGGGTTGTGTATTGAAAATTGAAAGGGTTGATTGTTTTAAGATAAATTGTGAGTTTGTTTTAAAGGTTTATAAAATTATATAGGTTTGTTATATAGAGTTTTTAAATTATGTCTGTAATCTTAGCAAATCATTGTTCAGCTGATAAAAAAATACACATTTGTAAGTAAGTACATTTAATGTCATACTATACATTTGTTTAGTTTAGTGTTTTATGTAAAACAAGAGTCCATATATTATGTTGTATTAGACAGAATCAAGGTACCTATAACTACATCCTAAAGTAATATCATTTTAATTGTAGGAGCGTAACAGCGCACTACAGTACGACGTCTAGCGGCGTCTCTTTTTCACAACTGCAATAACATACCACTAAGATTTTACGGCTTACTGTCACTTCTAAATAACCTTTAGACCAGTCTCATGTGTATCTTCTTATTATAATATAAACATGCAACGCATTAGTTTAAGAAAAGTAACTTTGTCTTGAAGCATGTTGGTCTAGTCAAGTCTAGTGGTTAGTGGCCCTGACTACTTTACCGAAGGTCATGGATTTCATTCCCACCCAGGTCAAATGTTTAAAGCTAACAGCTAGCAGAAATTCAAACTTGTGTATTTATAAAATCGTTTTCTCTTTTAAATTGTTCCATACTGAGACATTAGCCTTGGACACGCCCCGTGTGTCATCTGTGTGTCATATTGTCACGTTAGCGTCGCGTCAACTCGGATCTAAATCATTTTATATTTAGCTCTCAAGATATGTAAGTTAGGTCTCTTGCTTTTAGTTTTGGACTAAAATAGATAGAGCTTAAGATAAGAGAGGTATTCTTACATTTATGAGTCAAGAAATATTTTTGTGACGTGAAAATATGAAAACGTTTTTTATTTTAAACGTTTTAAAGAAAATAATTATTGGTAGATTACACACTTTAGATTAAAGTTCTCAACAAAACTTCTGTATGTTGGACCTGTGTCCCTGTGTAAGCTTTTCTTCTCTTGAGTTTATTGGTAATTGGTCCCTTGGTAATTTTTGAGAAAAAAAAACTTTACAAATATCACCGAAAATAAGGATTTTAGGCAGTTAATAATTTAAAACGATCTTGATTCTCTTTAATAGATGACGTACTATAATATATCTATTTGAATAGATTCTATGTAGGTTTTTTTTATTTATGTTTGAACAAATACATTTCTTTTACAATTATTTTCGATGTAATTATACTTATGTCTAAAATGACAAAATGGCCTGAATAATCACAAAGTATATTCTATACTGTACAGCTATTATTGAACTGACCAAGATTTCACATTATTTTTTTTAACCTAGACATACAAATAAAATCTTCCTATATCAGCTTACACCTTACCTTAATATTCTTAAAACGGTGACAATAATCAGAGCTGAGGAGTGACGTCATAAGGCCCCATTCCCATTAGCTGTGACACGCCTCATACGTTATATTAGCTTCGCATCACACCGACTGTAACTTATATACAGGGTGTAGTCGCTCTTATACAGGGTGACTTGTTAATGTGCTTTGAAGGGTATGATTCTCATTGGTTTGTAGTTGGGATATTCTGATGAATGATTTGTTTATATAAATCAAATGTTGATTCTCGATAGTTTAAATTATTTTTGAACTATTCAGAAGAAGAAGGCTTAGATAAATATGATATTGAAGATATCGACATGTCCAGCCATAGGTAAAATACGTATGTTTGGGTCACTTAAGCCATTGGCCGTCAATATGAATCTAAAATACTTTTCTTTTTATGTCGTCAAGGTCTTTTTCAGCTAGAATAAAAAAAGAATTTTCTGAGTCCGGGTTCAACTTTTTGCATTTTATCAGAATATTTCTGAACCCCCAAAATCCAAGAATCTTAGCTCAAAATATTCCTAACATTAAAACTTTAATAACTAAGCAACATATCACATCATTCTAGCCAACAATCTTTCCAAAATATTCATACACATCAGGAATCACTTTTCATTCCTAATCGTCTCTCACACATGACACGGTAGGAAGACATTAGCTACACGCCCGACATCCGGCTGTGTGTCATATTGTCACCCACCGATGTCATATGGAGCCTTTTTGTGGCGAAATGTTATTAATGAGGTTTTTTGTATGCGTTGGTGAATGGTTTTGTGAGTTTAAAGGTGTTATGGGTGAAGTTATAAGATAAGAAATATAAATATAGGTGTTATCTAAAATGCAGGAGTGAAACGAGAATTCAATAATAATATTTGTTTCCTTAAATAATAATGAAGGAGCTTCTTTTTTCATAAATGGAAAATTTAAAAACAAATAATAAGATTTTCTCGTGAGACACTGTCATTTCAAACTTGTTGTTTTGATTTTCAAAAATCAAAATAAAAAGGTTTTTATTTCGAGTAAGCCTTCTCAGGCACTTTGTTCCAAAATTTCACCCCTATAGGGAAGAACCAGCAAGAAACTCCATGGAAAATTGGTATTATGTTAGACAAGCTCAATGCCTAGCCACCTGATGAGCCAAAAAGCTATCTTGATCAATTGCTATTGGTTACAATCCTTTCATGCCTTCTCGTAAAGCACTTATGAAGCATCTTCCAAAAGTTTCCATATACACTTTTATCTGAAACTTATTTTGATTAAAATACACGAATGTAATACAAGAAAACCATTAATAGTGACAGGTCCAATTATATCCCATACAAATACAAATGCAATTCCAGTCTACATTAACCTTTACCCATGACGGTGAAGTTAATTCTCGTACATATAAAGTACGATGTCTTTCCGTCAGTTGTAAGCCAGTTTGTCACGTACGATCGTGCCGTGTGTCTGATCTTCATATTGTTTTTCAGTGAATGATGTGTGTGTATGTGTGTGAAGGGTAAATCATGGTAGACATGGGTGGTGCAGTAGCTTATTTTGAGGCATTGAGAGGTATTTGATTTCTTTGAGTCGATAATATTATTATTTGATTTCAATGAGTCTACATTGTACGTTTTTTGATTTTCGCGTTCTGTGTGCATCATACAAACCACAAAAAGATGATTTTGTAGAGCCTAGTATTGAACTTATCAATTAGATGTTTCTAAATATATGTATGTCTATTAACTAGGAAGTCGTGGTGGCCGGTTATACGTATGGATTTGTGTACACGAGGTGTAAGTTCGTTCCCCAGCGCAGACAAGTACCAATGTGACTTTTTAAAAGTTATATATACTTTCTTAATTATTCTAAGATATACTGATAAACAGAGAAAAAAAACATCGTGACGAAACCTCGATTACAAATATTGGACACCATAACAGATTCTTAAAACTGATTGGACCCCTAAAACTTGTTTAAAGACCTTAAAATAATGGTCTCGTATCCATTTTATTGGCAAATAGTTTTCTCAAACGGCTTGTAGAAGTCGGATAGGCTGTAAATACAGGCAAACCCGTTGAGAATAAAAGCCTTTTCCGATGCTGTGGTTAGGTTAGCCAGCCGTGCCAAGGGAATAGTCTAGACTGAAGTTATGTAAGTATTTTTGCAATACAAATTCATTACGTATAACAATAGAAGGAATGGAAATTTATTTTGTTGTCTTGTAATGTGTTTGTTTAATCCAAATAATACAAGTTAATTAACGACTAGGTATTTGGACGTACAGTTATAGTGTACTAGTTTATGCCCGTGACTTTCCTCGTAAAGACGTCATTTATATTTGTTAAAAACATACCATCTTTCTAATGCAGTATGACGTATCCTGTGTTAATCCATGGTGTGAGCTACCTCCATACCAACTCCTATTAATATTACGTAAACCATAAGAGCGTGATAGAGCAACAAACCTCCATATATTGCCACAAACTTTCACGTTTATAATATTAGTATGTTTTTACAATTTATGTAAAATAGTTTCTTTTTTTCAAAACATTTATGTTTATTCTTACATACACACAGATGTTACATCTGTATTCCGATTTCACCCCATTTACGTATCTCTAACCTCCGGAACCCATTTAAGTTCGTAATCACCGCTAAACAGTATGTTAAAAAGCTCCGATTTTCAGAAGGGTTTCAGCAAATTGAAATTGAAGTGTATGAGATAACAGCTGTAAAAGTAATAATAGAGGTCTGTAAATGTCGCACTGGTGAGCAGTACAGGGGATAATTACAAGTTACATGGAAAATAAACAGGACTAAGTATTCGATACATAAAGTATGATACCATAGATTTTGAGAATAGAAAGCTTGTGTGATATATTAAGCTAGTGTTAAAATGTTGCAAACTCTATTGAGGCTGCGTTACTAGCTGCTAAAATGTATGTCTATATTATGTTACAAATATTGATTAAATATGCTCTCGCGACTTGCATAAATTACTTGGTTTTCTAGCATATGGTGTCTTACACCTAAGAAAAGACCTTCCTCAAATGCGGTCCAAAATTTTCTATCCCCATAGTATCAATTATAATCCCGCGATAATCTTCTTGTCATTATTACAACAAAAATTAAAACTATCTTATAAATTAGTAGACTCTGGCTCTAAATTAAACAGAAAGCACGTGTCAAAACAATTACAAAGGCCATTCACCTCACTGTAAAAAAGCCTTCTAACAACACTCAAAACCTAAAAATAAAAAGTGAAAAAAGCTCGCAAATTATGCACGAACCTCTTTAAACTAAAAAAGGCCTATACGAGTATAAAATACTACAATGTTTTCAATAAAACCCCTTTAAAATGAAAGCCTCGGCGGTTTAACTGAATTACGCGTGACGTTACACGATTTTGAACTTTAATGCGTGAGACACAGAGTTCATGTTTGTCTGTCTAATTTATTAATGTAGGGAATGAAGCCTTAGGGACGTGACGTCACCGTTTGATGTTAAATGTATTTGTTTATTGTGTTTTGTTTAAAAATGTCGAGTAATGAGTTTTATAATTATTTGGGAATGAGATTGGTGTGTGTAGCTTACTGATTCTAAATAGGAATGATACACACCAAATAACTTGTTAAAAAGTATTTTTTTAGTTTTCTAAACTTGCTGTTGCCTGCGACGTTAATTCCATAACTATTATTTTATTGAGCAAGGGCCTCTCTATCTTTCCATTCTTCTCTGTCAAGGGCAAGTGAAGTATTATATACTCTTTCATGTGACTATCAAGGTCATGACGCCATCTCCACCTGGGCCATATCGATAGCAATTTTTGCGGTCAATATTGGGTAAATTCTTTCATCTTAAAAGTTTCGCAAACAGAAAATTATTGTATGTACTGTATTATGCACTGGTGGACTCAATAATAAACTATGGCTTAAGTAGTTATGGTCTCACATTTAAAACACAACTGGATCGTATAAAACATTTACAAATTAGATTCCTTAAGTATTTGGTTAGCAAAAGAGTTAAGTTACAATGTAAACCTAATTACGAAGCATTATTTAACATATGTAAAATACTACCAGTGCATGATAAAGTCCTTTACCTCATAGCAATAGAACAATATAAAATAAATAAAAATAAAAAACTTATATGTCATAATTACCGTACCAGACAGGTTGAGAAAGGCAAGTATGTTATACCTTATGTAAGAAATTATTATGGCAAGAGAACTAGGAAATACTTAACTCCATTAATATACAATAAAATAGATTATATAAGAGATACATCCAAAAATATAAATAATGTTACCTTAAAGAAAAGACTGAAAGATACACTCCTAAGAATACCTATATGATATAATGTAAAGTACCTGTTAAAATAGATTAATTAGATTAAGTAAATATAACAAGATATATGTACCTACCTCACTAGATTTTGTAATAAAATATGTATACATAATATAAATAAAAGAGCGTCATTATCGCCAACAAACTGTTGCACAGTTTGGCGATGCTTAGTGTTATTGTAACTGTATGTATTTAATATGAATAAAAGTATTAAAAAAAAAAAAGTCTTAGTAGGATTGTAAGGTTAAATCGTTCTTAAATTACTAATTATTGATGGGTGATCCTTCGTTACTTTATAGTAATAAAATAGGTATCATTCGAGCCTTGTTCTTGTTCCAGGCTAGTAAAGAAGAGACTAACATTTTAATTGGTCAAAAACTTTTTATTGTAAACAGAAATATCGTATTATTTATTTATTAACTGATTGCAGAATAACAATTAAGTAGAAAGTACTTACAAGTGTTTAATATCAACACAAAATCATAAGAACTAACGAGCTTAAAGAATAATCTAATTCTTAGCAACAAACCACTTGGTCTATAAGGTCTATATTCGTTTGAAGATTAAAAACCAAACATAAAATACGGCAAGGCAATATTCCGACCCTTCTGCATGCCAAACTCTGACTTATGATCCATGTATACTCACTTGAAGTATTTCTATATAATCTGAAGCTTACATAATATATCTTGGTAAGAGTTTCTGAATATGCGTTAACATACAACCTTCGTATGTTGTGGTTATTCATTTAAATATGGCTTTTTATGTAATGACTAGAAAAAAAACAGATTTTCACAGAAACACGGTTAGTTGGAACAAGTAAACATCTGGAAAATGATGACATTTTAACTCCTAAAACTTTTTAAAACAATAGGATAATCATAAATTTCACAAAAAAGAAAGCTGGTGAAATATTTTTCTTACGTAAGTCACATTACACCAGCTTTCTATATGTCAAATATTAATTCAAAATACATAATTGATTATAAATTAAAACGCAATTGTTAAATACCTAAATAGTACATTTTTTATACAGAATAACATTCAAACGTTTTTTTATTGTTGCTGAGCGAAAATTGGTCCGGCCGACCACTGTACTTCAACATTTACAAAACACCATTGACAAAAAACTTTGTCAAATAATTCCTTGTCCTGCTAAAAATGTTAATTTGTTCCTAACTTTTATTCAGAGTAATTAGACATTTTTATTTCAACCATCTTGAATCGTCCCCAACTCATAAATATGCGAACGAAAACTTTTCCAGAGATTTTCACGTTTTCCTGATATTTTTTTGAATGTCGGATTTTGAATTATGACTGTGACACACTCGTCAAAGTTTGCAAAATTTATTAAGTCGTAAAACCTGTGTGTCGGGCCCCTAGCAGTAAAACACAGACCCCTGACCATTATGTAACATAAGCCAGAAAGCCGGTAAAGGGTACATGTTAATTTATATATGAATTTTCACTGCGTTTTTGTTAAAATATGCAAAATGACATCTGGGTTAAATTGTTGGTCAATTATTTCGGCTGTGTTATGATAAGTTTCTGCTTTTGTGGCTACTTTTACAAATAAAATTAACGATCTTGGAACGAAATTAATTCGTCAGTAATAAATTGGGTATTATAAAAATAATGAATTCGTTTTTGAATAAGTTGAAAAGATGTTTTCACTCACTATACAACTTCTAATCCTAAAGTATATCTAAAATAAAAACCTTTAATCAGCGTGGCTACATACGTTTTTTTAACACCAGAAATTTACTGATTAAATATTGAGATGATAATAATATGTATTATAATCAAATATGATTCCGGATATTGTCTTCTCAATCTTTTTTTTAATCAAAAGACCAAAGTTATTGATTTAGCTTCCCAATTTAATCCAATACTAGTTAAACAAAGTTCTTTAAAAACCATTTGCCGATAGTAAAAAGAATAATTTGTCCAACCATTGCAAAGCCACGATACCCACGCTAACCACGACATGTTAAACCAAACATCGCAATTTGCCGGACCTTAAAACGTAATTTATTATTTTTCAAATGTAAAGTAAAAACATTATTATGTTTGAAAATTACGAGGCTCAAAGGGTTCTCCCCAATTAGTCCACTGTCTGTTTTCGTCCGCTGTATTATGTTTCCCGGATAATTTTGTGTTTATATCCCTTTTTTTTCAGTAATTTGGTAAACGGAGTGTTCAGAAATTACCTAGGTCGGCCCTTGTTAAGAGTTTAAGGGATCATTTTTGGGCTTTGTCTTGAGATTAACTCCTTGTTTCGGTGTCACGGATTTTGTTCTTTTTGATGTTTTGATTTATTTTTTTCGGTTGTAACTTTTTGGTTCTTTTTTAAGGGAAAAGTAAAAGGAACTTTTTGTGTTGATTTTTTTTACTACGATTTGGTGCTTCTTCATTTTAGTCGTGTAGTGTCTATTGTTTTCTTTCGATGGGATTAAATAAAATATAACATTTTTTATCATTAATACGTCTTTGAGTAAATAAGCGTCTTGGTGATTTTTCTTTGATAGAGTAAAACTAAAATCTCGTTTCTTGCCTCCCGCTCGCAATTAAGTGGTAATTATTTTTCAGCTTCTCCTACTTACTTCTAAAATAATTTCGTTCGTTATCTATGACAATCAATCGCATTTTTCAAAAACACCCAATTTATGTTTGACGCTGGTACTTGTTGGTTATCATCGCACACTTAAATAATCTCTTGTTTACAAATTCAGTTTAATTAAATCAAGTTAGCAGAGACATTATTATTTGTATTTATTTTTAGACCTGAGTCTGTACGAATATTTTTACATCCAAATATATCGCTAGTTTATTCAGTTGGTGTAATAGCCAGCGGCGGTCGGCTGACACATATTCGGTTTGCTATAGGTTCAGATATAACTGTACCTATGCACTGTAACTGCCGAAATTTTTGAGCAAGGCCGACGTTTAATCCGTTTTCTGGTTGTTGATGCATACCTGTGATATATTGAGATAGTAAAAACTAGTTTTCTGTTTGAAATATTTATTGTAAAAATAAAAAAACGTTTTTCGTTTTCAGCACTTTATTGCACAAACGATTTATATAAAAACTAGCTGTTACCCGTGACTGTAGGTAAATATAAAACTTCCCTTTTAACAAAGAGCGTCATGGGTATGGCTCCACGAATTTATAATCATTTACCAAAGACGATAAAAGAGCAACCATTAAAAAGATTTAAAAGATTACTCAAATCCTTATTGCTTAAAAAATGCTATTACTCTGTATCTGACTTTTTTGGTGATAAGATAATTTAATTAAGATTTCATTTGTTTTGTGTATTTACTTAAATTAATATATAAGTTTAGTTATTTTTTCATAACGCATGTTATGTATTTTGCACGCCAGTAAGGCAGAATGTACAGGGTTCAGAAAATAAATATTGTACCACCTAATTATGTAATTACCTACATTGTATGCAAATAAATAAATCTATTCTATTCTATTCTATTCGCCGGTGCAAATGTCGGTTATAGCTGCAAAAACATTGCCCGCCTCTGACGCAGTCGGCTAAAAAGCAGCCTGTGTTAATGTAAGGTATTAGCTAACTTAATACCAAATTTCATCAAAATTTCTCCAGCCGCTTGAACGTGAAAGAGTAACAAACATGCACACATACTTACAAACTCTCGCATTTATAATATGAACTCTGAAAATGGATATAGGTTATTTTTCCGACAATAATCGATATACACACGGGCAAGCCAAATTTTAACAAGTGTACTGCGAATTTCATTAAAAAATGTCGACTATTGGAAAAGTTAGTTTGGGCTACAAAAAGAGATAGTCAACTCTTGTTGTAATAACAGATATCCCAGCAGGTTGATTGGAAACATTGGATAATGAAGACTTGCATTGCATTGTATTCGAAAGAAAGGCTTTAGCTGAAATAAACTTAATCCCAATGAAATTAAAAATAGTTGAGGTACTAATTTATGACGATTGAAACTTTGAAAATTTCCTAAAAGATTTATTTTAAGTGTATTTTATTTTTATTTGAGTGACATAATATGAATTATGAATTTTGTTATAAAACTTAAACTAATACTATAATACTAATATACTAATATAATACTAACTACTATAATACTAATACTTAAACTAATACTAATGTATTATGTATTAAAAAGAATCAAAAAATTCATCCTCGTCATTGCCGGCTGGCAGTGTGCACCAAAGGCTGGTCACACAAAAAAAGTATTTTTTAACAAAGCTTTATTTAACTCAACCTATAAACAGTTCGCCTTTGAGTTCGCCTTATATCAGATTTTATTCAAAAGTATATTGTTCTACGGATCAACAGTATCATAATAGTTAAATCCAGTTATAAAGACAATCGTATAGACAAACATGAGTGCTTGTATTTTTATGTGTCGTTGGCAGAAGTGCGGCGGGCCCCGGGGAAATTCGGTGGCAGATCTAATAGCCACTGGAAAAGCTATGAGCGGATGGCGTGAAGAAAAACCTTTGGAAAAATTAAGAAAATATGATTTTTGCGAGCAAAAAAATTAAGTCTTCGTAAATTATTCTTGGTATGCAAATATTTTTAAAGGCTACTCCTAAAAGTCTAGACGATAATGTAGTTCTCTTTTAATTAATTAAATAACTGAAGTCATTCTAAGCTGCAGTATCGATTTTTTTCTAAAATACTGTCTATCACTCGACATACAGTCAATATATGTATCATATCGCTGAATTCCACAGAATACTGGATTCATGTGCACTTTAAATCATGCGACTACTCGAAAACCTTTTGGATAACACACACTACTAAAAAATAATACTCGTAGTTACAATTTTAATAACGAATGACCACCTCTTGTAGTGCCAATTTCTAATTTTACGCATTCTAAATACCTCCCTTGTAGCTGACAATCTATCTGGCTGTAAGTACGTACCACAGTATAATATAAATACCATCAAACAGTTTCTAACTTGACACATCCCTTACAAACCGTTTGCCATAAACAGATAATGAACCCAAACATCTCGGACTCCATTCTCGCAATACTTTATACGGCTCTATCGTTCTTATAATCGTTTTCATACTATATTTTTATACCACTAAAGGTCGTTCAACTCCACGACCTTACGCGTTTGACCCGTGCATTTGAATTTATGTTATGTGCAACCCTGCCGTGACTTGAAACTGAAAGATCTAGATGCAATTTGAACCCTGTAGATTTAAGGTAAGTATGCAATAAATTCTCAGTGTTTATTTCTTTTGAAGTTCGATGAATAAATGAAAGGCAAATACGTGAGGTTTATAAACGATAACAATGGTGAGCGTAGACGCTGTAACATAAAAGATTCGTAGCGCGTAGCAATTTAAATAGTTGTCAGATAAGTGCTACGCGGCGTAGCTCGTAGACGTTGAATGTGTATTTGAGTTCATCAATGCTTTATGTTTGTAAATGAATTAATTATTTTAATTGGACTCTTGGTATGAAAAATAAATATTCATTTCAGTGTTGCGGTTTTGGGTGAAAATAAATACGAAGTTATTTTATTAAGAAATGTAATCAAATAATAACTTACACACAAAATTTCTCAGACAAATAAAAATATCGTTAATATTTTCTAAGAATAACGAAAGTAAGTATGACTTTGTAAAAGTCACATTGATACTAATCTAGGTTTGAATCTAAGTACTTTGTGCATGCGAATCCGTTTACAAATGGTATATAATTTACAAATATTCAAAAATATTTTTGAATATCAAATTCTAACATGAAAGTTACAGAGTAAACCTTTTATACATACGTTTCTTATTATAAAGTATTATCGTTATTTGTAGACTAAAATCTAGATTTAAGTGAGCCTAGACTATTAAGTTAGAACAATTTAAGTGGAGTTAGCGGTGAAAGCAATGATGTAAGTACGAAAGCCTTAACATTAGTGTTATTTAATGACTTCATAAGTAATACGGGTAATAAACTAAAGCCTCAACACTAACCTAACGTGGATTACTTAGTAATGTAGTGTTTTTATTGACTTTTGCTTTCGACTTCCAGAAGGCTTTTAGTTTTACTTTGTACTGTTATTTGGACACCACGCCAATCAAAAAAATGCCAGCTTGTTTTTATAATTTTTGGGCTCGTGAAGAGCGAATATTTTAAATTAAATATTGTATGACAAGCTTTATTTCTATATGGTATTTGTATTCACTTTACTACAAAAGAAATATAATCCGAATTTGATACGACAGACTTATAAAACTGCGGAATCCACACTGAGAAAATTTCCACATATAACATTCAGTTCTTACTCTACATATTTCAATATTCCTATACTCCAACCTCTACTTTTCAACATAAATCCTTATCTTATTGACAGCCGCTGATATGTACGTATCTTCAAAGGTAACTGACGTCTGTATGTCTGTAGCCATCACAACATATCACGTCGCTATTCGAAATCATTGAACCACAAAATTAAGCAAGCGGCTACGAAAAATAACTTAGTTTGTAATGTTAAAGTAGCTGATATTTGTAGTTAGAAATAGTTATATTGTAAAGAAGTAGCGAATTAAAGGATTTTTGTCAAGGTATCGTTTTCTTTTTCTTAAAAACTTGGGTGAAAAGGTAGCCATTTGTAAATTTATCGTAACAAATCCGTACCTAATATGTTACTATGTTACTACTACTACCTTAATATGTTTAATAAAAAATGAACCTTCGTTTCCTTTACATATTTTTAAGTAAGTAATATAAATTAATATTCTTTGTAAGGTTGTTAAAACAATTCTGGCCGTCCTATCAAAAGGTACTTTGTAACTTGTAAAATGACTCATAATGGTCAATAGCCTCTCCATATACAATACAATATTCAACCGAATCCAGGTTCAATACTAAAATAATAGACATCACCAGTAAATATTTGTGTAAATCTGGTACTCAAAAAAATATACCCTGCAAATAAATACGCAATCAATTTATTACTCCGTAATAAAAAAGGTTCGCTGTATACGCGTATTTTATTAAAATAAAATAAACTATTTGATGGCACAGGTTTAATAGCTAGGCTATATAATGGACACACCTCGGGAAATAGGCACAGTTTTATTAGATTGCTATTGTTCTTTGTAGTAAAAATGGGGCCTAGTATTTTTGGTTTTATAGGTTATGGAGCTCCAAATTGTGTCCAACTGTTGTATATCAAAAAGCCTAATTGAAACAATACTTAATAATAAAAAAATACAAGATTGAAAGTATCCCTGATACACTCCTAGCGTTGACGTTGATTAAATCGCTGAAATGTATGTGTGTATTGTATTATTGAACGAAAATTAAAATTGAAGTGACATATAAAAGTCACGTGACATTTCTTGAGTAGCATTACCGATATAATTAAATACAATATTCCTCAAAATTTACACAACGGTATTAAGTCTCAAATTAAGTATACGAGAGTATTATGAGTAGGCACTAGGCAACTGATAAGAAACATATTTACATATTTCAAAATACATACATGTTATAGATAAATTACACTCAGACACAGATCAAATGATCGTGCTCATCATGCAGACATTTGTCTCGGGTAGGAATCAAACCCACGACTTCTGGTATAGCAGTAAGGGCCACTAACCACTAGACCAACAGACCCGTCAAAACATACGATATGGCAACGACTCCCTTTTTTCTAACAACTTGTAAGCAAGCCTTCCTATTATTTAGCACAGTTATTCTGAATTAACTTTGAAGCTTGTGTTCGTCATTTGGCATAATAAATAAACCGGGTTTAATTAATCTTGTACCCTTGTTTATGTTTTATAAATAAGTATTCGCACCCACTCAAACGTGCTTAGCTTTTATTATTTTTAGATTGTATTGGTACTTGAGGAAATAGTAAATAGCTCTGAAGATACGAAAATGGATTTCTCGCTCTTTATATTTTCAAACTATTCATAGCGTATATACCAAATATCTCGGATTTTAAATAACTTTGAGTGAAATTTACATAACCTACAATAGTTTTCAATTATTAGTTTAAAGCTAGAGATAGATGTTTATTTTTTTATTTTGTGATCAATATACATCACACCTAAATATTATACCAGTCATCTAACAAAAATCTATAAAGAAAATAAAATACGTGTCAGGAAAATAAATAACAAAATCCACACAAAAATAATCACCAGCTCTACAATACAGAAAAATAAAATACAGACATACAAAAAAAAGTAGAACATTTAACGAGCAGATCACTTAAACCAAAAAATAATATTTACAAATTATTATCTTCGAAAATTAATTAAACAGAGATCTCGACTTACAACTAATGACCTTTAAATAAGATCTTCGTTTGTATTTTACCTTATAATAATATTGTGATATTCTTTTGATCTGAACTTTTGTGAGAATAAAACGAATTAGATTTATTTAAATGTAGGTGGGATTTAGTATGTGTTGAGGAGTTTTAGGTAACAAACTAAGATTTTGTAAATAAATTAAAGATTACAAGAAAAAATACCACCAATTGTCAAAGTTCTATTAAATGCACGAATTGAATAATATAATATTATGTTTATGTATTTGTGTAAAACGACTAATACGTTGATGGAACTTTGCATTGGAATAGTTCATAACCTATGAACAATGTATTCTTAAATTTGACCCTTTAACGAATAATAAAGCTGTCATAAAACTTTCCGCTGTATATCTAACTATACTCCATACTAATTTTATCACGTTTAGGATACAAATACTTTGACGGCATTTATTTCTCCTAGCTATCAGTTCTAAATACGTTTGATATCAGTCTATTTACATTCATAATTTACAATTATAATCATTTATCAATGAGATTACAATAATCCGCACTTGTTCCAAATCAAGAGCAAATTCATAAAGGAAGAGGGACAAAATATAATAATAAAAGTAATCAATTACTAAACAAATCTAATTATAATAGTGTTTATGTAATAATAATAAAGGATAGTACACACCGGCGATGACTCGCGCCGTCAGCGGATGATCGATGCGGCGGAGTGTGTATCGACCTTAATATAACTTAATTTATTAATGTAAGGATGTTTTTGTTTACTTCATAGTACACTATTTATGGAAGAGTTCAAGGGCGATGTAGGTTTTATCTTCAACTGGATATACATACGTATGTATATTATACGGGATATCGTAATAAAGTTATAAGAACCTATTTTCATATATATTTTTTGTCTATTTTCAATCATCGGTTATGTGGTTACGATGTCAGTTACCGACAAACGCAAAGAAAAAATAGTAAAAAAGCAAACTACTCAATTACGATAAGTAAAAATGTAAAAGTTTTACAGGACCATACCTAACGCAATGGTGTAGTTACAATGACATTACTTAATACTAGATACATTTATAGAACATTAACACGTAAATTAATAATAACATGTAAAATAACATTTTTTTATTTTTTTTTTATTTTTTAACAGTAACTGAAAACATTACAATTCAATATGTTATGCAATGCCTGTCCAGTACTTACAAAAACTTCCTCTATTACCGAATAGGAAATAACCTCACGTTATTCCATAACCTGGTTATTGATCGATGTATGACGTAGATATCATATCGGAACATATTCAATAACTTTGACGTTCAATATCAATATTTTATTAGCTCACTAAAAAGTATAATAATAAAATTTGCTTTGACATATTATCCTATTAATAGCCCAAATTTGTAACATATCCTACCAATAATTCCTTGGACCGTCTATGTCTGGTCTTCCATAGAACAGGGGTGGGTGACCCTTGGTAGATGCCCCCTCAAATTTCAGGTTTAAGTTCTCAACAAAGCCTCTGCATGTTGGACCTATGTTTCCGTGTAAGCTTCAAAAGAACCGGATTTCTTTCCTTGAAGTTAGCCCATAGATTAAAAGAGATTTTTTTATTCAGATAACCAATATTCATAATTTAATCACATGAATATTTTGAGCTCGATGCACTAATCTAAACAGGAGGAAAATCAAAATTTGTATAAAAAATCCTTGGACCCTGTTAAACACGATAGGATTTGCAAATTGTTCGAGATTTTGAAATTCTGTCTTCTTTTAGGAAAAGCCACCGATTTTGACTTATGCATGCATAGAGTTTGTGAAGTTAGCTCTTGTTAGGCTCTACATAAGATTTGAGCCTATAGCCAATTTACATTTAATTTTAACTAATGTGATTTGTGTGAAGAGTCATGCGCTATTATTACATATATTTACTTTTATTACATACATTGCAAATGTAAAGAAAGTACTTTTGGTAAGATATTTGCAAAAAAAAATACTTATTTTATTCTTTAAAAATTTCTAGACTTACGTCCGTCCTTTATTTTACATTATCAGGGCTTTTTCATACGACACAAACAAAAACCAAGGACTTTATGTCCTAAGTTTATTTACCAATTGATGTATCGGTGACACGTGTCAATACAAGCGTGAAGATAGTTCGCGGAATATAATATAACGTATAACAAAGTTTGTGGAAAACTTTCCAAGATATACGAGGCTTATTCCTAAGATTTTCCTCCTACCAATTTGGTAGTTTTCAACATTAAAATGGATCACTTTCGAGTTTTTTCGTTTGTGAAGTCTCTACGATACGTATTTTGTATATGGCAGTTATTTATTTTGTAAAGTAGGGTAAATGACTGCAGGAATAATGTAATCAAATAATTAATCTATAACTAAGATAAAGTAAACAGAGGTAAGTAGAGACGAAAAGAAAATTATGGAAAATTTCAGGAACCTGTTCAGAAACCGAAAAAATATTAAAAATATTAGACAAGAATAACTTATTACCTTATTTTTCAAATTAAATTAAAACTAGTAATCGTACCAACATTTTCGCGATTTTCCATAAAATGGACGAAAAAGTAACGTCTTGACAAAAAATATATCAAAATCTGCACCCATAGTAATAATCGAAACAGTCTAAGAAAGTCAAAATTGACACCGAAAATAACAGCAAAATAAACCTTAATCTAGCATTCATCTCAGTTTGAACTCACACAACTCCGCATACAAATCTGTTTATAAATCCACTACATCAAGACAACTTAACAATATATCCACAAAAACAAAGAAGATACTTAAAATTCTGCTCAGTGCCTAGAAATAAAACGCTTTAAAGATAAACAAGGCAGGCGGAGCCGCGGCCCACAATTGTCTGCAACCAGATTAGGGGGCGCCCTCGCTAGCATTGTGTATGTGTGTGTCTGTGTGTCTGTATTGTGCTGCGTTTGTATTGCTATGTATGCGTTTGTTTCTTGTAGTGATGGGGGAGTGTCGATGAAGTTTTGAGATAATTTTATGGCTTTTTATGATGTTGGTTAACTGCATTCAGAGTTATGTTTTGCGATGTCATGATTTTCGTATGGTTTTTTTAAGATGATAAAATACATCTAATGCAAAACTAGATTTATGTAGATTCTTAAAATGTTCATATTATTTTTGCTAACACTTTATAAAAATAAGAAATGTAAAGTCTATTAATATACCATAACAAATTAAATATTGCTTATTTAATCCTACAATTAATTTAAATAGCATTAAATTAATATAATAATACTGTTGCAATTCAATTCATCTTAAAGTAGAACAGTTCTCTTTAAGTAGCTTGTAAGTCTACATTTTGAAAGCACCACTGTAATATTGTTCATAATTTTCATCGACAAAATATGATTGATCATCATCACATCACTATGCTGACTTGGAGAGCGCTCAAGCGGGGTCCACGGCCTATGTACGTTTCATTAGTTTCAGCGTCTGCAGAATTGTCTTCTACGTAGGAACAATCCAGACTTATCTAGACTTAGATATACTTAAATGTGATGTGATGCAATGGATTGTAAGGGTTCAAGAAATCTTTTTTGAATATTATTTGATAAATCGTGATAGTTATTTTGTTCTAGTAAACTGTATTTAGCGTAGTAGTAATATTTCATTTATATAATAAGAAAAAGAAAAATGGTGACTTTTGTTGTAGAAATTTTATAGGTCACTGTTTTGGTATAGGTTTAATATTATTATTAATTGTCTTGTGAATATTGCGGTGTGGTATGCAAACTGTTTAGTATTATAGAGGAAAATCTAGAGACCTATAATTTTGAGTGAATTTTTCATTTATTTTTTTTAAGGTTCAAAATCAACGCAACATAAAATATTCTTTAACGTATAACTAATGATTATTTTTTCATTAATCCTGAAAGTGACAAGGATTAATTAAACTTAACGACTTCTCAAAACTGATTGACGACTCAGTAATCAGCAACAAACCCAACACAAACACCGAACCATTTTACGCAAAACAACTTACTTTCATAATCCTATTTCTTGCACTCAGTGATGTTAGCTCGCGCCCAGCCTATATTTGTAGGGCGCTCAGCTGTGACCTGAACGACCTATGTTGTGTCTATGTTACCTAAGCATTTGTCTAGACTTAGGTATTGTGAGCAAACACTAACACTCAAAGGGGACAGAGATTTTAAGGTGTGTACTAGTACTGTACTATACACGTACAGCGTTTAATAAAAATAATAGATTGTTCCGTTAATATTTAGTAAGCGTTATATATTTTTTTATTTAAAATGGAATTATCAATTTACTGACCCACATATGAGCTAATAACATAAATAAATAAATAAGATTAATGAGAGGATTGGTTTGAGGTAGCGCAGGAAAGAAAAACGTGGAAGGGCTTGGGGGAGGCCTTTGCCCAGCTGTGGGGCACATAAGGCTAGAAAAAAAAGATCGATGCTCCATCTGTCGCTAATAATGTAGAGGCCTAACTGTGGGACATTAATAATACACTATTATTAGTTCTGTATCACTCGAATGTAATACAGTGCTTTTTTGTCTTATTTTATTTTATTTTATTTGTTTCAGGTACGTGGCTGCAGCTACATGGGACGCCAGCGGATAGAAAAACTCATAAAGGTAAAAACACATACATTTTATTTTTTATACAATACAAATACTACTAACCATGCATGCATATAATTAACCCTTGAAAATACCTACTATGATATATACAAACTTGTTCATGAAAAAGTCAATAACTATGTATTCTAACCGACATTATAAATAATTAATTCAAAAGGGTTAATTTCTTCTTAAACGAACAGTTACCCTATAAAACACTAACCACATAATACTTAATACGAAGATCCTAATTACAAACTAGGTTTAAACTCTATTTACCGTCAGTTTTAACGAAGATAAATGTTTTTACCAACTTCTAACTCCAGACCCCTTACCACGAGCGTCTAAACCAAAACTGGCGCCATTGTGGAAAAGAGATACCGCTCTACAAAGTGTATAGTGGTGTCTCGCTTCCACAATTTCACTAGTCTTACTTTAAAGTCTCATGGTAGAGTGGAGTAGAGTCTATATTTTCGTTAAAACACTTTAGTAAACAGCCATTATCTAAGTCTGTTTTCGTTTTAAACTTCACACGTTAAAAGCAGATTAAGAATGTATTTTAGACTGGAATTTTGACTCTAATTTCGCGTTGCTTCCGATACGGATACGTTTTAAGACGGGAGTTTTTAAAAGGAAGTAAAGCATACTTTATAGTTTAGACTACTTTTTATCTGTCACAAGTTTCAGAAAATCAGTTTTTCTTTATAAAAATAAACAATGGCTGTGTATTTTTCCTTTATTCTCTACAGTAAGTTTGATAGAAATAGTTATTCCGAATTCAAATTTGGTTATTATTAATTTCTTCAAAATTATAAAATTTTGTAAGATAGCAGTATATGTTTAAAGATGTAGGAATCACCACATTATTTTGTAATCACTGCTCCTCGAAGGGCCTTAGAATCAATTAATACAATATTGCAAAATGCACATTTGTAAGGAAATACAAAAATACTTTTCTAATCGAACGAAACAAGAACACGTCGTCGGGATTTACCGTTTTTAATCAGAAAACCTAGAACTCTACCATTTTAATCCCTACACTTAGACTTCTTTCTGAATTCTGGAACACACGTACCAAATAGAGACATTTACAGAAATAGATCGAATAACAAACCATAGATCTGTCTACCTCTTTAAAAATTACAACCCCTCAAATAGTCCAAAAGGCAGATAACGCTGGGAAAGCCCCAACATTTCACTAAAATCAAATCAATATGGAAATGTTTAGAAGAGCAATTCCGACGTTAAATTCTGAGAGAAATTCCATCCGTTAAAAAAAACTTCGACTGAAAGTTCGGAGATATAAGGAAGGATCGAAAAGGGACTGGGAACCGAACGAATGATTTTATTATGGACTTGGGTTCCCTTTTAATAGTATTAAGTAACTTAAAAACGAATACTTTGAAGTTATCAGAAAATTGGTGGATGTTTAAGTTGTGATTAGCTGAGTAGCTACTGGGATGGACATGACTTTTTATGTGTAATAGAAGTTTGGAAATGGAGTTTTTTCTAGATATTATTCTCCCTCAGGCAGCCCAAGGCTGTATCTGTAGACTATCTTATTTAGATAGGATTTACTAAAACTGTCTATGAACGAAAAATATCGTGAACTTAGACTTTGAAATGGAATCTTTCATCAACAACCCGTAAATGACCAAGATGGTAATTCATGCTTTTATTATAATACGGTGAAGGATATTTGCCCAACGAAGGGACATTTATAGGTCTCTCAGTATACATTATTTCTATAAGATACCTACATATATAAACGATGCTTTATAACAGCAAGCACAAGCTCACAGAATTATCAAAGATTATGTGCTTTAATTGCCTCTTCTTACTGAAAATTATATCTAAAATGAACTTGACTGGAAATTACATAATCTGCCAGAGATTACAATTACCACACTGTACCTAACCACCTAACCAGATAATAGCGGTTAGAAACTGAATACCGCAAGGAGTACGTATAAGGTAGTCCCAAAGTCCATGCGGTTATAACAAAAAGGATAACTTCTAGGCCACTTAACTATGAGATGATCTCAAAAATATCTCTGTTAATATTTCTGTCTCTACATTGAATAACATAAATGATAGAGACAGCTTAAAAAATTACAGTTACTCTAAATAAAATTAAACTTCAAACAAAAAAAAAACAGTTATAATAGTCTAGTACATAATATGTACTCGTACGTCAACTTAATTCCCTTCACAAATTCAGATTTTATTCAAAATCTAAGTAAGTACTCACAACGACAACTGATAAGGACTTTCAAGATAAACTTAAGAGAAAGGGTTTATCTCTGTGACAATGCAAATAACATAGTCATTTCTGTTCCACGTCTTAATTAAGAAAAGCTCGCTATCTCACCCTTAGGGAGGGCCTTACAAACCGCGGGATTCAGTTTTCAGGTGTCTGCTTTTGAGGTTTTCCGATCGCTTTTGGGAATTAATGGAAAAAAGTATTATTATGTTTTATTTAAATCGAATTTTATATTTCCGTGGTAGTGTTATAAACAATTCTAAACTTACTATGGTAATAATTTTAGGTTCGATTTATTAACTTTTTCTATTGATTTATATGTAGTACCTATATGAGAAAAATAGAAACATGTGAGGGAGACTTCTGCTTAGTGGTAGGACAATATGGTACTATAATAAATAAAATTGTGTAAGGTTTTATTCAAGATTTTTTTCTTAATCCAATAGCTGATCTGTAAGGAATATGTTAAGATATTTTGTTATAATGTCACTCTTGATTTGCGAAGGTAGAGAGAGCTTCCGGATTCCCAAAACGATTTCCAGGAATATCTGAGCATGAGTTTCTACCATTTTCCTTATATTAGAGGCTAACCGTCGTATTTGCTTCTTAATTATCATTTTTGCAAACCTATTAGAATTAAGGAATCATTTAAAAATATTTACCAAAAAAAATTAAACAATTACTTAAAAAAATAAATTGTGTTTTTTGCACTACCACTAACGATTTTTTAAGACCTAAGTAGGCGAAACTCCCAAATAAAATTTTAAACTATCGGACATAATGCTCAGTCACAAAAGAGTAGCAAATACTTCCAAAAACAATGTCACTAAAATTACTTTTCATCGAAAATGGACACAACATACACAGCCTCACTTCCAATTCGGAAACGATCGCTAAAACAAAAGAATTATTCTCATTGCGTACTCCCCCTCTGTATTTAAGGCCTCCTCTTTAATGTGCTTGTGACGTAACCGATTCGATTTAGATCCCTCCCCCTGGGGGGGACGAAATAATCTCCAGGAGGACAAATCCCTACTAAAATCGACGTCTTATGCGTGTGTGGACGTGTCTCGAATTAAAAAAATACTTGCGGTCCATGTATGGTTTAGAATGGATATGAGATATAAGATGGATTTTATGTGGATATATATAAAGTTAAATGGAAGACCAATTCGGATTGAAGGCTGGTGTTAAGGATTATGATTATTTTTTAGAGTTTTTCTGGTATTTTGAATAAATCAGATATCATGTTGGTGAAAAGACACGCGTGTTTGTTAAGAAGAAACTTATTGAATTGAGTACTAAAAATCTTAAGAACTCAAGGATGATTCCTAAGTATTAATTTAAGAATGCTAGAATTTTGTCATTAATCCCTCTTTTAGTTTTTATTCTTCTATATTTCGACACTGTCGTAGAACAAAGACGGATCTGCAAAATATCAACTTTACAGGAGAGCAGTTTAAAGTTTAAGTTTCACATTTTTCTGTATAACTTTTTACACATCAAATAAAATTGAAATATATGACGTAATAGCTTTTTGTTGTAATCGTCTTAATAATTACATTTTGAACATTCAATTTTATTAATTTATTTAAAAAAAAGGCTTCGTATGTATAGATGCGACATTGTACTGCGTCCCTTGTTTGGTTTGGTGTGACTTTGCGACGTTGTACTACGGAAACTAGTACAACGAATGTATACATGCCACATTGTTCTACGGAATTTAACGTTGATTTAATGTCGTATCCCTATTATAAAGGGGAAAAATATTTAAATTTAAAAATAAAACATTTATTTTTTACGTTTAAACAAGGTCAAAATGACATCAGCAAAGAAAATTATATTAAAAGTTAGACAAAATACAAGAAAAAGTTTGAACATGGCTTAATTATTTTAATCATAATCTTAATTCAAGACAATTATAAATGATTAGGTACACAATAATAAAACTATATCATTAAAGAAATAATAAAATCAATTTGTTTTAACAAAGTATAGATCAAGAACCATAATATCAATATGAATCAAGTAAAAATATGAATATCATGAAACACGACTTTAAATATTTTAATTAACAAATCAGATATATTCCAGGCAAATACTTATAATTTTATCGAACTTGTACAATTTACTTCAAAATAAAACTAAAATAAAATTATCAATCTTCTGGTCATTTTACTGAAGCAATAAATATAATTCATTACCAAAAACACATTGTAGAAAGTATGTAATTACCAAAAGTAAGGAATATCACAGTTTCTAAATCACTTTTTAAATTAATACGCCTAATCAGACTTATTTAAAATTATTAGAATAATACAATGCTAAAAAAAACAATCACAAATGAAGTCTGTGTCTTTAAAACTTTATTTTTTGTACTGTACAGTCTGTGTCTGTACTGTACAAACAGTTCTCCACAAGCTGCCCTGTGGATGTATGCTCCTACATAGACCTTCAGATATTTTTGTTATTTATACCTCAAGGTTTGAAATAGCATGTTAATATCCTCCATCGTCAGGTCTTGCGTTATCCCCATGATGAGGTAACGACTCGCCCCGAGGGGTATATGTTTACTATTCTACTTTGAGTTAAGATTTACCTTCTTAAAATAAGGCGTAGATAATAATTATAAAAGAACACAACTATCGATACATATGAAAGTTTAACTTATACAGAAGTTTCTTTTTAAATCCTAGCCGTTGAGGAGTTCTCTTGACAGTCACAACCTATCAAGCCGTAAAGTGCAATACAAATTACTCAAGCTCAAACACAAACTAGCACCCGTGAATCTTTGAGGTTTCCCTTTTGTCTTTTGGTACAACACCAGCTGATCCATGCTAGACTTTTATTAAATTATAGTGCTTTCAAATACTTAACGAAAAATCTAACAAACACGCTAGTCAAACTAACATTATAATCTGAAACCCAGAGTCCAAAACAATTGTGAAGCAGCACAATCTCTGTGTACTTATGAGTAATTTTAACAAAACATTTAAATCGTCATTTGCAAGGCGAACCCATAACCTTTTCATCAAAACTTTACCTCATTTTAACATATGTTTTTCCCTAGATAATTTTCTCTGAAACTAACCACGAACTCTTGCACTTCTTACGTTTCTTTCGGCCTGAAGATGACACAGGGCTGGTTTCAGATTCAGACACTGAATTTACTCCATTTACAGTACCCAGTAAAGATGGTAAAGCTGCTCTGCATCAGTGTCATGTACACCCCATGTTTATGTTTACCCCTAAGTTTGTTTCGACATTTCTTTTTAGGGTAGACAGTTAGGAAATGTCGAATCTTACGAGCTCAAAACATTTATAGAACATGTATAAGTGATATAATTATCCTAGTTACAAAATAAATGATTTCATTTCATTGTATTACAAAAACGATTTCACAATTTCTGTGAGATTTTTTAGGCGAAAGCAGGAATAGGAATTTTATGTAGTGATTTAGGTGTATCTATCACATCATCTCCGCATCCCTCTATAGTGGTAGAAGAGGAAGCCTCAAAATTTCAATAATAAATGGCGAACTAAAAATGTTCGCCTCAGCGCCAGGTGGTAACGAAGAGTCAGATTTTTCAACACCAGGACCTGCAAATTATGAAATTATTTAGAACTATACATCTACAATACAAAAAAATAAACAAATTGGTTCTGATTTTACATAAAATATGTTTTATTAGCATTTAAAGTATGCGAACAAAGTCGTATGTGAAATTATGTCAAAGAACACCGTCCGTTCTTAATATGCGGCATAAAAAATTTAATCATACTCCGGAATACAATGTTGTATGTCTACAAGCCACTAGTAAAATTATATTACATTTCGAAGAAAAACGTTACATTTAAACATATGACATCATAAAATCAAAAGTATGGATTCAATAAATAAAGTACATGAATAAATGTCCTAACAAAATAAGGCATGGAAATAGTCAAATATTAAATAAATTTAACATATTTTATCTCCGTAGAACAATGTCGGTTCTGCACAATACGCTGTATCGTATGTGTAGAACCGACCTTGTTTTACGGAACTTTCAATTTTTCATGATAAAATGCTATTAATAGCTTGAAAATAATAAAACATAATATTTAATGGCTCTTATATATTTCAGACTAAAAATAAATAGCATTACTTACCTGCTTGAAGTATATTTTCTTCCAAATTTGAATTACTGGCCGCCGAAACAAATAATTTACTTCTTGTTTCTTTGTTATTTTTTTTCATTTTTCATTATTTTATGTGACTGAGACATTTTTAAACTAAGTTCATTAAAAGAAAACCTAATCAAAACAATTACACAGTTATTTAACTAAACTGATAATTTAGCAGCGTACCTGGCCGTATGTCCTCGAACAACGCCGCTAGTGACGATAGTACTGGCGCGCACGGCGCTCATTTCCAACCGACAGTGACGGTACTGATCTTATAGCTTTGTTTTTTGGAACTGTTTTCAGAACCGACTTTGTTCTACTCAATATCTCGGAAACTATTCGGAAAATTTTACTTTTTCTTGGATGTATCGATAGCTCATTTATAACTGAAGACTATTCTAAAATAAAAACGATTTCGTTGTTTTGTCACATCTGTCTTTGTTCTACGACAGTGTCGATTTCAGTTAACTTCAACCTCAACAGTTTCAGGGAAATACATTATTTCAAAACAAGCTGCTTGTCTGACCTCTACAACCCATTTTAACGACTAACACAATATTCCGTACCATCGTATGGTCACTTAACTAAGTGCCTCTCAAGAAAATTAAATTAAAATCCCCCATACTTAAAAGCTGTCAAAATAAAACGTTCAGCCTCCCATCCTACCGCTTAACCTTTATGGCAGTGCGAACTACCCACAAATACCCAAAATGTTTGAACCTTGTAATAAAAACAGGGGCAGCTTGCTAATTTCAAGAGGGCTAGCCCACGTCCCACAGAGATTCTGTTAACTTTGTAGGATTGTAGGACAGTAATGGTGTAGGACAATAATAGAATAGGTAAAACCTTATTGGTTTTGTCCTACGAAAATCGAGTATCGATTTCTAAAACGATAGTTTTCGTAATAGTTTTGATTTAGTGTAATTGAGGGTAGAATTGGTTTGCGTTTATTGTTTTTAGTGTTAATTTGTGATATTTTTTAGTCTGGAATACGAAATTCTTGTGTAAAACATAAGTTTTGTATCCCCTTCTGTATTTTTTTGACATGTTTAGTTAAAATGGTTTTATAAAAACGCAGTACTTTCTATATAACTCTACATTTTTATCTCAGCCATTACTTATAAAAAGAAAAATACCATAAAGAACCTAAAAATCCAACTCCCGAAATTCCAGTCACTTGATTACATTTAGAAGTTGACCGTTTCTAACGCCAATCATGTCCTGTTCGCTTTGACTCGTACATTGTATTGTGTTCACATTTTATACGAAAGAGGGTAAAAACGTTTTTAGCTTAGCAATGATGCTTTATCCCTTGCCTATAGAAATCTAGACTAGGTTTTTAGTCTATTTAGGGCTTGGATTTTCTCTGCCATTTGTATCAAATTATTTGAGGAAGTTAGAAAGAAACGATTTAAAAATCCTGAAGTCCAGGTTCTAAGGTAGTACTACAACACTTGACTGACTTGATAGACTAGTTACTAGTGGCCTGGACGGCTAAATCAGAGGTCGTGGTTTAATTCCCACCCAGGAAAAATGATCGTGTGATGAGCTCAAGCATTTGTCCTGTGTCTGGGTGTATTTTACCTACAGTATGTACGTATTCAGAAGTAGATAAGTATGTTTATCAGCTGTCTAGTACTCATCTTAAAGCTCAAGACACAAAAAATCAACGTCCAAAACTAGTTGGGCGTTCCCGTAAACTACTCAGCTAATACTCAGTAAACCGTATAAACAAAATATACTTCTACTACTTACTTACTTTACATATTAAAAACTACACCACGAAATGAAAATTCCTTAAACCCCAAAAAATCAAGTTCAACCTTTAAGAATCTCAAGACTAATCCGAAAATATCTCCAGTAATCGCATTTACGTCCTCAAACACAAAACGAGCTTATTTCATCAAAATTCCAAAACCATACAACGAGCTGTCATATCAGTTTTCATGAGGTTTGACGTTGAATTACCATCGCGTAATACGAACTGACTTCCACAGAATGGCTGTTACGATAATGTTTTTTAGTACTTTTCTTATTTATTTAGTATTTTTTGGGGGACTTGTAGAGATAAGATAAAACAACGTTGTTGTAAAGAGCCCTTATTTCTATGTTACCAAGGGTTATTTTTGTATGTTTGCGTTTTTGATTTGTAATCGAATATGTATTTTATATTTTTTTAATTGATTTTGATTGTATAAGTTTGATTAATTAATTGTATAAGGTTTTATACTAAAAGTTGAAGAACGACTTTTTCCAACATTGAAACAGTGGAGACTAAGAAAAAACCGATCTAATGTTTATCATAACAATCAGACACTTTAGGGTACATTAATGAATTCGCTTCTTGTATATGGCTTTTAATGGTTATCTCACTACAGGATACATCTCTCATGTTCTTTTTCATGCACATTATTATTTCATTCCTATCATCATCAGCCCTGAACTATCTACTGCTGGGTATAGGCCTCCTTTCACTTATGGGATTCTCTTCAGTCTCTTGCTTCCATCCTATTCCTGCAATTTATAATAATCCTTGATTCCTATACTATTATAAAATAAATAATACTAGTGAAACTTATATTAAATGTCGAATAAAACCACAAAATGCATCAATACGTTGACAAACAAGGCAAGTATATGTCGACAATGTGTGCGCAAACTTATTCAATGGTCGCAAACTCGTTAAGCAGTAAGTAATAAGTTTCCCAGTAAACACAACACTGAAATTATGTGGAGTAAGGCTTGTTGCATAACGGAGGAATCTTATGATATAACTAGCCTGTGGTATCTATAATTATTGATGTTCAACATTAAGCCTCCCTGGTTTTCCACGAATGATTCAAAACAAGAGGAACAACATTATTAAATACATGTTTTTCTTAAAATTAAGCGAGACTAACAAAATAATATAGTAATAAATCGTTTACTTATGAAAAATACCAAACTACTTATTTTTGTATTAAAATATATTATTCTGTTCATCATTCTCCCACCATTATACCAATTATTATTTGGGGTCGGCGCAGCATGTTTTTTTCATCCACACATTCCTATATGACGTTATCTCGCAAGTAAAACTCTTTGCTGCCATACCAGCTTTCACACAATCCATCCATCGTTTTTTTGGTCGTCCTCTTCCCCTATACTCATTCATATATTCTAAATTCACCCATATTCATGTATTAATCAGCGCGGGTCTACACTCGGCCTTACCACTCAACTTCGACAACATTGTGATTTCATTAGTTTACAAGTTTCTAGTCGCGAAAGGGGCATTATGTTAGACCTCCATAGTTAACATGAAGTGTTAATTTCTAGCTTAAGGTCGTAGGTCGTGTGTTTCATGTTCGTTGCAGTTAAAATTGTATAATGTATACGTAGGTTTGAAAATTAAAAAAAGGTATAGAGTATTATGACTTGCAGTGAAAGGGGAATGAAAAATCTAGAAAAAAAAATAATTCTTTTGGTATATTTAAATTTAAAAGGGCTAAAGTAACAAACAAAACTTTATAACAAAAAACTCACTTAGCAATAAACCATCTCAAAATATCTTCTACCATAACATCATAACACATACTCGTACGTAAAGCAAAAACCATAATCTTTTAAATGAATACTTGATACGATCGAGAAAAACATTTTCCTATATAACTAAAACTATGACAGCCTTTAAAGTCGATTGCACAACTCCAATATCGCTTCAGGGTACCTAGCACCACCTCTTCGAGTAAAACCTTTGGAATTGTGGAAGCAAGATGGCGTACTACGGCGTAGACCATCGTAGCACGGCGTAGACCGTCGTAGCGCAGCGTAGAGCTACGTCTCTCTTGCACAACTGCTACAATCTTACTTTAAGTTTTCGCTGGTAGTTTCCAAGGATTTTCTTTTTAAAATATCTAAGCTTCCGTGTATAAAAAGGGTGATTTGCATCGAGGGACGCTGGCTTTAGCTTTGATTTCTCAGTTACCTTGGATGCTGGATCAATGCTTTGAAGTTTACTTATGCAAGGTAATATTATTTAAAGCTAGAACTAAGAGTTGAAGTGTTCATTTTGTGGATAGTGCTTTTGGATTTAGGTGGAAAATAAGGAAAGTGTTACATGTAGGTAGTTAGTTATTTAAGTGTTTGAGTATATTATGACAAATAGCGAGGGTTTTGTGTATTTTAAAATAAAGTTGCATAAAAGTATGCATTAACAATTTTGTTTCCGCTTTCTAAATAAAACTTAGAAAATTTTCAAAAAAGAATACTAAAATTGGTTTGTTTAAACAATTCTCATAACATTATTTTCTATAACAACAGAATAATTCAAAATTTCTTCAAGAAAATTCAGAAACCATCAAAACTGCAATGAAGTAATCACCAACTCACTTCATAACTCAAATTGTAACCTTTAAAGTACCAGCAACCAACAACCATCTGATAACCCAATCTAGGTTGCGGCTGGTTATCGCAACCTAATCACAACAATTTAATAGCATTTGAATATTGTTAAATGATTATAGCAGTTTCATGAAAGTGGGACAGGTTTAATGTATTTAATGCGTGTGAGCATTAGCGGGTTAAGCTGTTTTGTTATATATTATTATGGTGGAGTAATTAGGGAAGTATGTAGGGTAAACACGTGTTTCAGGTTTAAGGGGAAATTAAAAGAAAATTGTGGGTATGTTTAATATATTTATGGATAGTTTGACTTGACTGAAAGGTAGCCGAGTGGTATAGATCGCCACGCCAATATCCTCGTGCTCGACGTGTCACGGGTTCGATTTTGTCGTAAGACAAGTTTGTGCGTTTAGAAATGCTTGTTCCGATTCTGGGTATTTCTGTGATACAATGATTAAATCCCTTAGTGCGAGAGTCATTTAAAAAATAAGAAATTTAGAAAAGTTTTATTAATTTTTATTTTGTTAGTATTAAGAAAAAGCAATTTTTTTTACATTGGAATGAGACCTGCAAACGCTCGCAGAGAACAAGTGTGAGGATCTACCTCAATTCTTGTAAACTAATGAAACGAAATGAACTTGTTCAAAGTGACTTCCAGCAAAGCTCCTATAGATAAAAGAAAAATGGATTTTTCATCAACCAAGACAACCATGACATATTAGATATCCACAAACCGAAAGAAAATAACAAAACTATAACAAAGTTAATACAAAACTCTGAACACTTCAGCGTTCATTACCGATAAATTCTTATTGTTCGACGACAAATAGTAAGTTTGGGAACAACAACAAATCTTTGGAGTTTGCAGCGAGACATCGGCTATAGTTTGTTGCGACGGAGTCCCCGCGGCGGTATTAAGTGTGATCCGGTAATAAAATCGGTCAACTGCTATGTATGTTGTTTTTCGTTGTTTGTGTGTTGTTTTTTGGCGGATTTTGGTCTGAGATAGGTGGCGAAAGTTTACTAGGTAGTAGAAAATCCTACTTTTAGGTCTAATGTGGACAGGTGAATACTAGGCGTGTTGTATTATAAAAATCCTTCTTATGTGCAAGATAATTATATTTAAAAGTAAGTCCTTTTGAATATTTATTTTCATCATTAAATAATATAATTTTCAGTTTATGTGAAAAATCATGTAATTTATTGTATATTTACACACAACAAATTTAATATTTTTTCAAGACTGAGTGAAAATGTAAACTTCTTTTTTAATACAAAGCATTATATTTATCACAAAGGGGTAAAAAATTCAAATATAATGAAATTATAAACTTTCGACATCCGAAAGAATAAATGACGAATTACCATTTGCGAGCAGTAAACACGCAGCTTAATTCCTACTAAGCAAAAAAGCGATCAAAACTCTACACCACACAGCGACATACATTGCTGGTATAATCCACTTAGGTCACACCAAAAGCTGTATTGATCCGGCAATGGATACGACACAAACTGTTATAATCCGAGGTCATTATATGACCTGGCCTCTTTTGTATTTACGTATTTATTAATCGTAGCCACGATTTTAGTTCGGTGAACCCATTTTTTAGTTTCATAACAAAAGGAGTTGACTTTGACAAATTATGGACGTAAGGTAGTGGAACTAGAACTGGAACTCAATGTAGATTTTACCTAGTACTTACCTTCGGGTATGTTCGTGTAAAACTAACTTTACCGAAGTTTTAATGATGCGCCTCGATTTCTTATTTACTAGGTCTGTTGCATAACTATTTTTGGACCTACTTTTATCTGGCTGTATGAATGTTTCACAGTTTTGGATTTTAGCTTGATTTTCCTCTGTTCATTTTAGCTTGGAATGAAAATTTTAATTAAAAAATTTAATGAAAATCAATAACAGTTTTTTTTCCATAATTCAATATCCCAGAAGTACTGGATACAGTCTGATAAATTGGGTCTTTAACGATACCACGAAAAAACTAAGCACATATTACAAAGTATTTTAAATGATAAAAGTATGTACTCTGAACTACTTAAACTCATTGGCAGTCTTAAAACTTCATTGAACATATTTCTATAAACGGTTTTCTCACAATGACTCTATTTAATCTGTCTTTTTTTATAATCCCACCATTTTCCAATCAAAATCCAACAATTTCCAAAGCAAAATGCATTTTTAAATAAAACATACATTCAAATCTGAACTCATACCCTTACCACAAAAGTTCACCAACAACACCACTACACAACAGCGTGAAACAGAAATAAACTCGCATAATTGAACGGTGTTACTTTGTCACCTAGACTGAAAGTTTAATGGCTGGCATATTTAGCATACTTCAGTGTTTCAGACTTGAATAAGTAGTTTGTAATCTTCAATATACATAGGTTGTTTTTGATTTAATATTGGATGTTTTGTCGTGATGATATGTTTTTTTTTTCTTATACGAAATTAACTCAAATAAATCTTAGTATAGCCTTCGTATAGCCCTTCTATTACATAAGTAGCAAAACAAAAGTGACAGATTAACTGCAATATTTGTTTTTCAAACATATAAAAAACAAAACAAATATATTTGACTGCTTGTTATGATCATAGAGACTTACATAATAGCCCTGTGAAGGCGTAACATATTCAATAGTAGAAGTATTTGTTAAAGTATTTACCGAAAACAAACTTCATCATATTACTTTAGTAAAGTTTTTTTCTCTTTTTTATACCATTGCAATCTGTTAGTCTATAACTCTTTTGTCACTGAGTTAAATAGCTAAGGATTTCTGATTACGAGTAGGGTTCATCCACAGCATACTAATTTAAACCATCATCTGATGTATCATAATATCACACTTCAAAAAACACAAACAAAATTTTCTCCAAAAGATCCACAGACTCACGTATCATCTATCTTCCTCACATTAACCAAAAGAGAGAAAGACAACAATACTAATTTACTCTAGTTGTATAAAACTGGTAAACTAAACCATTTGTATGAACCACCTTACATTCACAAAACATTACGTAGGAAAAACGAATTGTTCCCTTTTGTCTAATCTGTGGCGCTCCTGTCTAATTTTGACGTTGATTGTATTTGACGAACCGCCTAATAAAACCTCTATTTACATGTGACAAATGATTTAGGAGTTTATTTTCTTTGTGGTAGAGTGTAGAGTCCTTTGGTGGTTGGTAGAGCTGTTTGTTTGTATCAGACAGTTGAAAAACAGTAGTAAGGACAGGTTGGGTTTTTGTTTTACTAGAATTCCGTGAAATTATCAATTTGAAATGAAAATATAGTGAAATATTTATTATTGTTTGCGCTATACGAATTCGTATTCGTATTCACTTCGTACGAAGCGGTGACCAATAAAATACGTTATAACCAAATAATATTGTTTTTAAAACTACCTTTGTTTAACTAGTAACACTTTATTTTTATGCACATACGTAAACGTATAATCAAACATTTTTACAAAAATATTTATGTTTTTTGTTTTATGTCACAGAAGAAAAACGTACACCCCTTTTTTTTAAAAGTGTCTTTATTTACAAATCACCTACACCTTTACCGACATCAAAACTTACCAATCACCTAACCATTATCACATTAACACACAAACAAACGAACAAACACGAAAACATGCAAATACAGTATCAGCATTCAGACCAAGTCTGTGCAAAGTTAAACTTCTGTTGTAATTGCGTTGTGCCCTGATTAGTATACAGGGTGAGCGTCGGTGTCGACTTGTCCTAATGATCAGTGGTGTCAGCGCTGTACTGATTGTCTTCTGTTTAGGGTACTTGATACACATACTAAATTACAAATAAACTTAGTGTGGAATTTACAAGGGTTAGGAGGCAAGTTACGTTTTTAGAGGCGTTGGTTTTGATAGGATTGAATTGACAGGTCAAAGTCATCGAACATTTTTTTCAACAATTCTTAAAATATATTGAAGTGTTGTAACATTGTCTACTCCATTTTGTTGTTTAAATAAAACCTCAAATAAAATCGAAATTATTGATCAAATTAGGGAGTTGATATTTTTCGTTTAATAAATTTTGTGAAATGAATTCTTATTTGTGCGTTAATTGTTTAGACACGCGTTTCTATCGGTATAGCCCGACTAGTTTCGGAACCAACTGGAGTTCTTAATCATAAGTTGACGCGGTTGCGAGTCGATTTTATTCAGCCCCTCAGGTAGATTAGGTAATAAAAATACATTTTCTATGTAAAAATACTTTCTCCGAAATAGTTTAGTCAATTCTACGATATCAAGACAAAATAACGTGATGACAAACAGAACCACGGCTCTTAAAATGTAAGTCACCCTTAAAACCATTTCCTTAACTCAGATCACAAAATACTTTTAGGCTTCCCTCTGTTTAAATGTGTATTCAATGAAGAAGAATATTCACGGATCCTCCAAGTAATTCCCATAAAATTATCATTATTTAACATAGCTTATCAGTGCATAATTCTTAAAACCAAGTGTCGAAATGGCCTTGAGATTTACATGTTACAAATCTTTAGTATGTACTTTGGCTTATACCTACCAACTGAGCTTAAAAGAAATACTGTTAAAATAGGGATGATGGCATCTTTTTTTTAATACAGTTTAATGGAATAAAATTGAACAAGTACTTTATTTTTGTCCCGTAAAGAAAAATTTACTAAAGTACAGTCAATGAAAGTCCCGCGTGCCGTCACTTTTTCACACGTCACAAGCAGAGCCCCCTCTGCTTGTGACGTGTGAAAAAGTGACCTTCCTTATATTTAAAGCAGCATAACTGTCATTTTTTTTTGTTTAGATAAACGCAAAAATATGTTCCTAAAATTTTTTTATGTAACAGTTTTGGTCTGATTGTACTCATCACACGATTTCATCACATTTTTTAATAATACGCCATTATCAAGCCTCGCACCAGGTATGAGCTAAGTTTTTGTATATTTTTGATTGTGAATTATTATTAAATTGTGTGTAAGTCAAGTGAAAATTTGGTTTTTGAAAGTCTAACGTAGGTAATAAAGGAGAGTCGAGTGTAAAATTATTGCTCTGCGGTGTAAATTTAACAGGTCATGAAATAATATATATCCGCGTTGTTTTATTAAAATTGTGTTATGAATATTGTTGTTTTAGGTGGTGTTTTGATGTTCAGTAGATATTATAAAATGATTCGTGGAATCGTATAATTATTGCTGGTTTTAGGGTTTATTAATAAATATTATATTAATAAATATTCATACAACATTAAATCAAACGAATATACTCGTAATGAAGAAACACGTTAAATTCGATTTCGGGCACGGCACATATAACATGTTAAACATATAACTTTACTAATTTATTGCTAAAATCAGGTTCAAAAATAATTGTTGATGAAAAAAAAGAATAATGAGTCTTATTTCACTAAATTACCTACTAATATAACAAACGCGAAAATTTGAGAGAATGGATGGATGGATGGACGTTTGTTACCCAAACGGTTCGGTCAGTTTTTATGAAATTTAATATGGACCCAGCTGATACCCTGGATTAACATATAGGCTACTTTTTTACCGACTGCATCAGAGGGGGGGAATTTTTTTTCAGTTATTACCGACAGTGGCGAAGTCGCGGTCTACTACTAGTTATTTACATAAAACTAGTCCACAGTCAATCAATTCTAAAAAACCACATCACATCAATATTTACTCATCGAAATCTCCTCCTCATCGAATCATTTACTCATCGAATCCTCTGAAAAAGAAATGGATGTTGAGACAGGCTAGCATGGCTTGAAAGTCGTAATGACTTAGCATATTCCTCATTAATATGACCTGAACTTCATAGAATAATTACAATGTGATTCAGGGCTTGTAGTTAAATTTTTAGGTTACTAATAGCACAGTTTAAATAAACACAGTAGTTTTCACTCAGCCGTTTCTAAAAAGTAATTTATACCTAAAATATTGCCTGACTTATTGTTCTTCATATATCTTGTTCTATTTAAAATGCAATATTCGTCACCTCAGAGCATACTTAAGTTAGCTTACAATTCGGATTACACTTTCCAAAAAAGCGAATTTTGTTGTGTTCCTTCTTAATGGAAAATTAAGTGAAAATCTTATACTTACAGCTTATTAAAATTACATTGTAATATAGCTTAATATTAAAAGCTACAACTTTTTCAGGCAACAAAAAAATCATAAACATTTTTTTTTATAATAAATTGAAATCTGTCAAAAATGGCACCGAAAATTCTATTCACAATACTCAAAGTCTAAATGGGCGTGACTCGTTAAATATAAAATTAACGAATCACGTCCATTTTATTACACAAAGGACCCTATTCTGACACATTTAGGTTAAAAAGACCGGTCAAGTGCGAATCTGAGTGACACTGAGGGTTCCGTATAAAAAATGTAAAGAAAAACGAATCCGTAGTATTTTAATATTAAAAATTTTCAAATTTTTGAGTTCATTATAGATTTTGATTCGCTTGCAGGGGTTGCGAATGTGCGAAAATTTGTGATATAAACGGCTATACCTTTTGTGCGTTAGTTGTATGCTTTAATAAGATAGGACGTCTGTTTTTTTACAGCTCCAAGGGACGATAGACCTAAGTTTTGGATACAAATACCAGCTTGCTACCCTCACGCGTGGCAATTTCAGATTCCAATGCTCGAAATCCAGGTTTCCTCACGATGTTTTCCTTCACCGTTTGGCAGTAGTCATCATCATTCCCCTGCCCTTATCCCAATTATTATTGTTTGGGGTCGGCGCAACACGTCTTCTAGACGTGTTGCTTAATGTCAACTGTCAGTAGTGTCTTATAATAATTAAGAATGTGCATATAACTTTTAAAAGGGCACATTTTAAACTTGCCTACGCTGACGATCTTACCTACACCTCGTGCATCCACACATAAAACTGCTAAGCCACTACAACATTTGACATCGAGGTACGCAACCCTAAAAATGATATACTTAGATCCTACTAATTTTGTTTGCGTGCCGATATAGAGATTTCTATAACGGATTACCGCGCTCGCGTTTCTTGGCTTGGGTCACTTAAAATGAACCTTGTTGGTAGAGACAGCAATATAAGTAAACACACCATTTTTAGAAACTACTAAGCCTACCACAAGCTCTAAGTTAAGTAATATCACTGCAGTTGTGAAAGAGAGAGATCACTTGACATCTTGTAAAACGCTGTTACAAAACTAAAATCAATTTATTAAGGTTATTTCTGCACTTGTAAGAGAGAAGACCGTAAAATCTTATATTTATACCCATTACAAAGAAAGAAAGAAAATACATTCATTCACGCCAGTATAACACACAGACAACATAAGTATTAGAGTAATTCGACCACAAATAAATATAATTCTTTGCAGCCGTTGTAGCCGAAAGTGCAGATTTGGTTCTGTCTATGCCAAATATTATTATATATCTAAATGTTGTTAGTATTATGCAATAAATCAACATCATGGTGGCTTTTACCTGAATTATTATACTTACAATATTATGTTACCTACAGTAACGCAATAATTTGTAAACAGTAGTTTTGAAAATCTGATTGTGCTACCGACTTTCGTTGCCGACCGTACTTTATTTCGTCCAACCATTTGTGGAGTGAAGCAGAACTATTGTGGTCACGTTAATTACTTCTTTTTAGTGTGCTTTTAAAATTGTGAACGGAAATGTATGAGGGTTTGTTTTCGTAGTTCATGATTACTGCAGTTTAATTTAAATGCAGTTAGTTAAATAAATAAGCACATGTGATAACTAAATATTTTATCATTAACATGATTGGACTTCTATTAATTAGCAATCACAGCTCAAAAGCATATCCATGTTTAAAAAAAAATTGCAATTAAAATAGATACTGCTCTTGTCTATAATTTGCGATATTTTCTTTTGTTAAACAGCCTAACTTATTTTCCTTCAAACCTTTTCAAACTTACATGGGAGAACTTCTAAACTCACTAAATTAAACTAAATCCTGTAATTATCATGAAGTGATAGCCCTCTCACCTTCCCAACGCATGAACCCTCTTATATTCTATGTCTATTTACATTTATAAAGCTTCACAAGTTAAAGTTAAACTTCGTATACTTACACACGTAACGCCATCTAGAGTTGTGGCGGTGAACGAATTTGTTAGGTGAACCCCTAAAGTGTCAATGCTTGCTGTTTTACATATAACGACAGTAGCCATCTACAGGACGAAGGAGTAAGCTTGGTAAGGCAACGAAACTTTGCAGGAAGGATGTTAAAAAATAAATACGAAGACTATAAATGGAGGTAAGTTTCGTATCCTTCAAATAGTCCCGTAGACATGATTAACTTATAGATAATGTTTGTGTGAGTCACATTTTTGAGATAAATGTAAAACTCGTTTGAAGATATTCTTCTGCAAGGCAAAGATCTGGGTCCTATAATGTAACAACATGCAAAATATTCAGGTTGTCGAATTACTTACCATGGAAAATACTGGTACAGCTTTACCGAAAAAATTACTATAGATTAAGAACAAACTCAAAAAACAAATCGATCAAAATTTTATACCCTTTCTAAAACTTCGGCCCACCACAAAAAATAAGGTCAATACACTCAAAATACACACAACTAAGATGTTATCAGAGTTCCTACCAAGACATCCTATAGTAAGATTATTGCAGAAGTTGAAACGAGACGCACTACACGTCATAGAGCGGCGTCTCTTTTCCACAAACGTAACAATTCAAGGAGTTATTAGTTCAAGGAATGGTGGTACAAGAACACAGCAATTGTAAGTAATAGATACACTATGATGTTTCTCTATTCCTAAATACAAAAGAAAGATCTTTATCGTAGAACAAATTGCAAGGAAATTGAAGATATCCTCCAAGAAATTGTATAGTACATGCGAAACGTTTTGGTGTTTGTTTGTTCATATACCACTTAACACTTGAATTGAGCTTTACTCGCTTTTTTGTAGTAGACCATTTAAATATCAAATTATCATTTTCTCTACTAAGCATAGGTTTAAAATCCTGGGTTGCTTTACAAAATTAGTATTTTCTTTTTTGGAAATCCATGAGAAAAAGATTCAGATACTAGATCATATCATCATAATATATTTAAAGAGAAATATGTACTCTTGTAACTCTAGGCCGCATTTTTTTCGAAATCCACAGATTGAGATATATATTGACGGGCCTGTTGGTCTAGTGGTTAGTGACCCTGACTGCTACACCAGAGGTCGTGGGTTCGATTCCCACCCAGGACAAATGATTGTGCGATGACCACGATCATTGGCTCTGTGTCTGGGTCTAATTTATCTATAGTGTGTATGTTTTCAGAAGTATATTAATAATGTATATCAGTTGTCCAGCATTCATAAAACAAGCTCTGCGTAGTTTGAGACAAGATGGCGTTGTGAAATTCGTGAAAAAAAAATCCTGTTTTTTTTTTCTTCTAGACTAACAAGTTCCTCTCAATCATAAAGTTTACCTTCTCGAAGAAACCTGCCAGTCTCTACTGCAAGTCAAAACATTGCATCATTTTCAACTTATTATTCTTATAGCTAGCTAAACTTACATACTACTAAGCAGGTATCTCGAAACTTCTAGAACAAGCAACCAGGTTCCCACATACTAGGAAAATCCTCAAAGTTTATTTACCCTCTAAAAATATTTGAATTTTAAACTTGGTCTAGTGTAGTGAAGTTATCGACATTTTTAAGAATACTCTCAAGTTATAAGCAAGTTTTATTTGCTCCTAGTGTTGTTACGGTCAAAGTTTTATCGATAAACTCGGGAAGTTTGTGAACTTTTCCTCTTGTATGTTTATCATTTGCATGTATGAGTTTTTATCTTTATTAGATTAGATTTTTCTGCTCAGTATTTGATTAGTAGTTATATTTGTTAATGGATATTGTCTTTAGTATTTAAAATTGTAAGTTATTTGGTACTGAAATTCAAGCCAATAATAAATTCAGAAATCAGAAGTGATCAATAGTAGTTTTTAGATCATCACGAGAATCGAACCTTAGACAATATGATCCATTGGTTCATTGGATCGTCAGCTATAATATGAACGACTCTACAACTTTGAAAAGAATATAACAACAATGAATTCGAAAATACATTAAATAGTTACTGGTTTCCAATTCAAAAATAAGATAAATATTAAAATCATGATGTTTATTCTTTTTGTGGGAAACAAATATTATAATTAAGGCGTAATACTATAGGTAATTAAAACAATATACGAACACAACAAGTCTACATGTTATAGGTACGTAGCACATATTCCCAATTATTCTACAAGAAACCCCTAAGAAAGAAAAAAAAACAAAAAAGCATCAACCGCAATTGTCCTCAAAAAATTATAACCTACAAAAAATGTCCAATTACACCCACACATGTATATGAAGTGCGGTTGTGTGCGTCAGGTATCCGTCACCGGATAAATATCTCAAGAGTTCGCAGCCCTGCGCGGAACGTGCCAGCCTAGTCGAGCTGCAGTAGGGGCTCGTCCATACGACGCCATTTAAATATTGTCGGCGCCATATTTGCAAAAATTGAACTGTCAGTTGTTTTTTTTTTGAGGTTATGTTGATGAAGATTTTTTTTGTGTGCCTGTGTTTTTTATTGCGAATTATGCGTGTGATTTTGTTTATTAGGTATTTTTTTAGCATGTGTAATTTAATTTATATTTTGGGTAAAACTTAATGCGAAAGTTTTAATATTTTTGTGCATTAAAATTTAATGTTATTCATGGTAACGGTTTGAATTAAATTTATATGAAATATTTTCAGAAAAACAATTTACTTGTAGAGTTATGAAACCGAAAGAAGCAATACATAAATTGGAATAAATAAAGATCGTGATGAGAAAACAAACGGATAAACCCAGAGATAGAGGCGATATAAACACGTCTATTTTTATTACTAAAGCGTAATTTACGTAATAGAACAAAACGTAGCAATAAAAAAACTACCAAGAACTCATTGGTTTTTATGCGAATTTTATTAAGTGAATAAAATTTTATCTCGGCCTACGTCGGTAACCACGGCTTAACAAAGTACGCATACGGCAAAGCCTACTGCGCATGCCCGTGGCTCACTCATTCCGGACTATTTGTTTTGTCGTTACACTATCAAAAAGCTTCGGATTGCTCGCATAGTAGCATCTTCCCTGCTAATTGGGTGATATCCGAACGTATCTTGGCTATCATACAGCCCGTGGTGTAAAGTGCAAGTGTGTGCGAGTTTCCGAACGAGGGGAATCAATCAGCCGTCTGTCAAGTGTTCGCGACTTCGCGCCAATAGTTGACGTTTGGCCGCGTGCGGTCGCTCGTTCGGAATTTGAATAACTTGACGTTTCGTGAGTGCTCTTTACCGGTGATTTGTGGTGGACATTACGGGTAAACATTCGCACCTGAGCTATCCGCAGTCAGCCGCAGAATCTATCAGACCCTGGTCAAAGTAAACGCGACAGGACATTAAACTCTAGTTTTAAAAACACTGAATTAAGAACTCTAAACAAGTTTTAAAACCTAAAGGCGTCCTTGGTCCTTCAAGATGAATATAACCTCTACGACGGACGGTGAGTATTATTAATTTCTTAAATTGAGAACATCTGCAATGTAAAAGTACCTAATTGCTTGCATTCCCTAGATGCGCACCTCTGCGGAATTCGTCGCACGTACCAAATTGAGCTTTATAGCCGCCGCATTAGGACGAAATTTTATCAACAATAGTTTTATCTGTTTTTTCGATCGTTTGAACTTTAGCGGTATTGTTATAGGGTTGAAATTGGCAAGCAATTTGTTTGGTTGTCATTAGGTATGGTGATATATCTTTGCGCGTTTCCGAGCCTAAATGAATGTTCGCGTGTGTGATGTTTTCGCTACGGTTGGGTTGCGGTATTTATTATTGTTTTAGTCTTAAATTAGTTTCGTCAGGCGAATTATTCTATCTTTGTTGGGTGAACTTTGAACGTTAATGGCTATATTATGTTTTGTATACAAATAGGTTAAATTGTGTTGTAATGTGATTTTAGTGAGCTTCGTATTACATGTAATTGGCATGTTCTAAGGGACTGTATATTTTAGCGGTATCGTTGTTTCTGTAGGTATATAGTGGACTGCAGACTGGCAATAGGGGGTGAGACGGAAGGAGAGGGGGGGGGGCAGTACATTGACATTGACATTTCAGAATACACAACTGGCTCCATGCGGTATTCGGCTCGCAAATATTGACGATCTTCTAAATCGATTTTACAGTGGCATTGACATACATATTTCGCCAGTTAGTCGCTAAGCCAAATTGTTTCAGTCTCAAAAATAATTTCAGGTACCAAATTTCTATAGTCTTATGCATCATCCAAACTGATGGTTCAAATAGAGTTAGAAAATATATGGGAATATTGGTACGAAAATGAAACGCTTACGTACTGGTAAAACCTCTGCAGTAAAGACTGCAGAAGCATAAACCACAAAATAAAACAGAATTGTCACTTTAAATTTGTAGCAATACTACGTTGCTCTTGTAGATTAAAGTCGTCTTTATATCCAAGCCTTAAGGTCCACTTTTGTATTTCATCGATACAACTGGCGACTTGGCCACTGTAAAACAAGATTATAATTATAAATAAATTATTCGCTGGTTAATATTACTATGTATCTATGAAATATTTGTAGAGCTAGGGCATCAAAACCCGAACTCCCAAAAGACTAATTTCATCTTAAACAAATGAAACTACCACTCCAGAGACTCGTTGTCAAAATTAAAAACTTACCATGTTGCTACTAATTTGACAACAATTGAAAATGAACTTTAACTCATGCGCTGCACGACTGAAATTAGCATAACACTGCTAGCACGTTGCGAGCATGTAAATTGTGTTGTTCAATTATCAACCGAAACTAGTCGGGGTAAAGTTGAGTTTCAATTGTTATTGAATTAGTTGCTGTGTTGCAGTGACCCTTGGAAGCACTAGTTAGATAATGTTATGCATAACTTATTCTATTTATAGGAACAATACCCTTACGTATTGGCGTTAGTTTGACGACCCCTTGTTGAACACCAGGACAACTTATTACTTAAAAAAAAATTGTCTTTTGAGAGATACCAGTCAGAAGAGGGCAGAACGAGGAATCATCAGAAAAATAGGACCGGGACTCCATATAAAACTGCAGCCTGACCAGCCACCTGATGGTCTGCCCTTAATGTCCAATACGAAGCAAAAGGCTTAAAAGGGCTCAATAAGCAGCAATCGATTTAGCTGTTTTGGAAGGTCAGCTCCAAATGTAAATCTAGGTAACACCAACATTAAAAAGGAGTTCGAGGTGTAATCATGCAATAGCAGCATCACATTTTATGAAGGGCAATTCACAGTGTGTGGTCGTTTATGGGACACAAAATGAACGGAGAATTTCCTTATGAAAACCTGACACTCTTACTCAACTTGAGTGTAAGGGTATTTATACACAACGCAGCCTAAAATTTCGATACTTGACGACCTTATTTTTCAAAAATATTCTTGCTATAAATGCTTAAGATGTTCATTAATACATAAGTAGTAATCATTGGAGGTTTACTCTTTGACGTAAGAGAAAATAATTGTAGAGTGGAATAAAATAAATAGGTGTCGTATATTATTCAATGTTCCTAAGATACATTTTTATAAGCCGAAAGGAAATACGACCAAAAAATCGCAGATCGTTACAGCACTTCATTTTTGTGGTATCACTACACAATTAACTATAGCTAGGTATGTATATCTATAGCGTATTACGGGGATCGCTACCTACCGCCGTTATCAAAGAGATTACATTAGATTTTATTCTTGGGTTTTCCGGCGACATTTTCCTCTCAACGTACCCAGTGATAAATTGTTTGCTTCTGTCTAGGAAATACATTTAAGACCGGAATCGATGTTGGGACGTTTCCAGTTTGCAACTGATATATAGATGCTTTACTTTGGTGTTATTTTTTCTTTAATGTGGAGGCTTATTTGAGGCCTACAAACACCGGAACGCGACGCCTTTTTTGTCGCGACAGATGTGAAAGATCGCTCTTCTACAACAACAAGCAGTGCATATTCCTGTTTCGATAAATGAAACAGTACTGCTTTGCTTTTTGTCAGTTTAGCTGCCTGCATAAGAAAAATCAAGATGAAGCCGTTTGCTTTTCCCACTCCTCATTTAGGTTATAGGCTAGTTCTCTTTTTCGAGCCGATGGCCAATAAAGAAATCGTCTTATTACATTCTCTCCATGTAACTCCGGTATATTGGAACATTTATGTCCAAATCTTCATAATTCTTGACATCAATACAGCAAACCCTAAGTCGATCATGGAAAAGTGAAACGCTACGTAGAAGTAGAAAAGTAAATAGCGTGCTAGTAAGTTTCCTAACAAATATTCCGTAAGTTAACGATTAGACCATCGGTACATGACCCTAATATTTTATTTCATATATATGTATATTATTTTTCCTTATAGTCCAGTGTAATATCATAATTCCACACAACATACTCATTTGACCCTTATCCATATGACGTAATATTTTTACGATACACTACGCCACGTAGTACGTGTGTGACGTTGTTACGTGTACGTGCGATTACGTGCAAATATTGTGGACATGTGTGTAGCTGCCTTTATAGCCTTTACGCAATATAACTTAAGGGTCATAAGATATAATATAAGCCATCTCATCCCCTTTTTCGGTTGTTACCATTTTCCTGGTACTGTGATGAAATAAGGCTGTTTATTTAATTATTATAATAAAAATAACAGATTGTAATTGTCTTAAGAAGGTGCGGATATTCATCATCACGGTAGGTGATAAGTGTTGGTGATTTTGTGACACTAATCTGAATTACTTTACTAAATCACTAACTATAAATGTCCAAAAAAGGGAAGAAAGAGACAAGACAGGATCCCAACAGTGGGACATTTATTACGTAATTTTATTTGTACGTTGTTTTATGGTCCTTTTATCCTGAAAAACTAAGATTCTGTATACATATCTCTCGGCGCTTAGAAACAAAACAACCTACATTTCTAATATTCAAGTAAAGGGAATTATAACAGACAGTTAATATTGACTTGCCCTTGTAGAGTTTAAGGACTCAAGCTGTTTACTCAGCTATCCCAAAAAACATTCCCAAGTGATTCAAAATTTATTGACTGAGAAAACCAATTCTCAAAAACTAATATCTCTTCGGTATTGACCGATTGTAACCGAAGCCGTCTGTGAAATTGTACCAGAATAATTTATGATTAACAGTTCACTTTTACAAAACTAGTTCCAAATAAATAAAATACGACGTTCAATTTTCAACCTTACACTAATAGAAAAATAGTCGAATATAAACTAAACATTTTACTGTTTCCAGACAGGTGTAACGAAGAGACATTCAATTTAAAACTCTATCTCAACAAAATAAAGTCTTTCTATGTAAACGTACTATTGAGTACTACGAGGCTACGTTGCGTAGTAAAACGTAACGCTACGAGTTGCTACGCGGCGTAGCGCGCATGCGCTGTAATCTCCTGTTTTCGTAGCCGCCGTCTCAATAACAGTCTACGCCCTTTAAGGTTATATTCACGTTGTAAGTTATATGATGTAAAGAACCTCTGATACTCCAAGTCGAATTTCAATGTCATTCGGAATAAATTGCGCAAACATTTTTCTTGTTGTTAGTAGTTTTGTAAACGGGGTTGTATTTTATTAAGTAAGTTAGTTGTTCGAAAGAAATTTATTGAGGCATATAGTATAACTTTTATATGACCTAACGATTAGAAAAATAAGTTTTTAGGTTATTTTAATAAAAAAAATATTATGACCTAAATACAGGCGTATTAAGGTATCGTCCAATAATCACAGAAACAGGTAAATTTCTTTTTTTTTATCCAGGCAATAAGCACAAGAGCAGACTTTGACTACCTACTTCACATTTCTATGTAGGTCAAACTTTAAATAATAAAACAGGGTTGTCTAAACAACGTGATATAATTATTTGAAAACGAAAACTTTTTTTGTTAAACAAACGTTTGTACAGATTAAAACATTAGTACTTTCGGAAATTTATATAAAAATCATTTTCCTAAATAAGTGCTGAACTTCTGATTGTTACTTATTAATTATTTACCGTATTACGACAGCGTGACGAGACTTTCCCGTTTGAGTGACAACCCTTTATTATTTAATATGAAGTAATCTGTTAAAAGGGAGGGAAAAACGGTTGTTAGTAGTTTTTTTGAGTTTCGTTTATTAATGGTATAAATTGATTTGTTTATAATTACAAGCGCATTTGATTTTGTTTGTTAACCTCATTTTGTATGGTATGTTTCAAGTACCAAATAATTAAACAATCAAAATTATATTATTACATAAATATAAATATTCCACGACTTCCACACGACGCTATGTACTCTTTTAAAAAAAGGTCAGAAGTGGGTAATGTTTTCACAGCTATAACCGACATTCACACGGTCGAAGTCGGGGGCAACAGCTAGTGTTTCAATATAATAAGGATCAAGCACCATGTAATCGACAATATGTAAATTACTGTCAATTTTATTGCGTGCATAAAGCACCTTGTGATTTGAAACGCTTTGCTTTGTTGTACCACTATAATGATTACAGGACAGTGTTATGAGGTTTATGAATTATAAATACGTTATACATTAGTTTCGTAGTTTGTTTGGTTTTGCCATTAAATGGAATTGGGTCAAGCGCCTCAATAGGGGCTGATGAAATGTTTATTATGTTGTATAAGATTAATTTAATAAATTCTAGATGAGTAGTATTTTAGCACTTTTTGTGATAGTAGAGTTTGCGAGACAGTTATTTGTTATATTAAAATAAGACGCTTTTGTGTAGTATAATATACAAATGAAATTTAAAAAATAAAACTTGTAGTTATTATTCAGCTATTTATTTTCGGTTAAAAATCATAGTTTGGGCATATACTGTATCATTATTAACTTAAAAGTTTTACTAACAGTTCCTGCGTACATCGTTAACGTCTTTTAGTCTTGCACAATTAATTAATTACACATTACATATAATTTTTTTCTTATTACTAAGAAAATACCCAAAAAAAAAACATTCATTTTGTCATCACCGCAGTAATACGGCCAAATGGAAAGTGTCACTAACCATACCAATATATAGAGCCACTTGAATATTTAATACCAACCCATAACACTCTAGTTATCCTCCAGGTTTTACTCGGGTTATGGTTATTAAAAGGATATTATTTTAATACTTTAGTTATTGACATATTAAAATTATATTACCGGAACATATTAAATTCCGTCTCGAGTTTTAAGACAGGTAAAACATGATTAAGTTATAGGGGCGTGGCTCTCTCATATTTTATATCTATTAAGTATATAATGAAATTACTATGGCTTGTGATTTTCAAATCAAAACCAAAAAATAAAGGAATTTTCTGCCTCAAAACAATGCAAGTCTCCTATCGTCTCCATCGTCATCAGCTTTGAATCATTCACTACTGGTCCTGTCTCCTTTTGCTAGGACATTCTTTCCTTTCTCTTGCTCTTTGCATCCGTCCTATTCCTAGTATCTTTCCAAAATCGTCTGTCCATCTCACTCTCCTCCATACACGGGTCCTGACAACTATAGTCTCCAAGCAACTACCCGGGCTAAAAATTATAGTAGTTCATACATAGGTTTGCGGTGTTGAAGACCAAAGTCATCAAGTATTAGAGTCTTGCTTTGTGGAGAGCTTAAAAATGAATATTGAAGTAGTTAAAAAGAAAAATATATAATGAGAAAAATTACACCTATACACAGTATGTTACTAATTAAAGTTGACATACAATACAAAACATAATCTGAAAATATCACACTTTTATACGAAATTCACATTCCCACCAGTTAATAAACTCCTCAGAAAAAATCCCAAAAGAACTTAAAACTGATTTAATAAAAGAAATTACATAATTGCCTAAAGATACTAACTGAAAATCTTTGAAACAAAGTGGAAGAGCCTTCAAATCATAATTTATTCACGAATCGAAAGATTGACAAGTCTGTAATTATGCTGAATACATTAATAAATACCCAAGTGGGGTCTTTCAGGAGATTAGCTGATAACGGGAGAAAGTTTGTACAAACTTCTTTATCCGACTCGGCCCTGGTGAGGTAATGGAAAAGGTTTCGGCAGAAGCTATATAGATGTATCTGTGTATGTCCAATTACATTTAGATGGATATTGTATGTCTATACTTTGATATATAGTATAAGACAAAGTCGCTTCCCGCGTCTGTCTGTATAAGCTTATTTTCAAGCAGTTTTTTTTATAGAGTAAGTTTTATAAGTATAATACATTATTAGTATTGCCTACATGTGAGTCGCTTGTGTGTTATAAAGGTGAAGAGTGTTATTAACGAATTAAGCTCAGAAAGTACACGTTCAAATTGAGATATTATTTTGTGTTGCATCCATATTTAGAAAGGAAAGTTTAGTATACTTATTACATCAAAATAAAACCAATAGAAACGGAGGTAGGTGAAACCGCGCGGCTTGGGTTAGTTCGCCATGTCAGAACAGTTTAAAATTGTTAAAAAATTTTATCTCAATGACTCTTGTTTCGCACATTCTTAATGTCATTCTGACAACCAGCTAAAATCTTCATTATGTAACCTTTAAAAAAATATTTTGTTCTATAATATTCACATCTTAATCTGCATATAGCATTTTAGAAGTAGGATATTTATAACGTTATTATTAATTACGCATGCTAAAAACTTTTGATGTGATAAAGAAAATTTACATACATAATTAATATGATACGTGTGTATTTACTTAATACCGACCAATTGCGTTGCATGGCTGGGTCAATAAAACAACAAATGAAGAAAGCCCTCTATTACACTTTTTATGGATACCTCAATATTCCATACCAACATGATCAAGAAAAACCATCGGAACGAGAAGTCAAAATCAAAATGCTTCAGTACGTATCATGCTGTCCTCGTCTTTCTCAAATTAAATAAAGAGACAAATATAATTTTAGATAAGTATCGTTGCATCTGACTTAACAGGCTGTATAAACTTTAGGAATTAAACGAATAATGAACAAATAAGTTTCTTAAAATTAACCAGTTTAAATTTAAACCACAAGTGAAACATAACATCAATATAAATGTCGGAGTTCAATTATTTGATTTGATTAATACTGTAATGGAAAGCGTTCATTTAACAAAGTTCATGAACCGTCCAGGTATTAAACCAATCCCATTATTAACTGGGCTTTTAACTGTTACGTGTAATATTCATATTATCTGGAAAATGATCTGAACTGTCGCCTACATCGAGTATTTAGAGTTACTATGTCATCAAAAAATTTATATTGGATTGGACAGTATGTGTTTGTCGACTCTATAATTTAATGTATGTCTTGTAGAATAACAAACCCAAGAAACATACATTTTTAGTAACGTTTATATTCTCGAATATGATACTATTTCATATATATATATATAACGGACGACTTAAATATATGTAGATATAATTCATGCCTAACCACCTATATCTTACCTTGCGAGTGCCTCCATATTGTGCATGGGCTGGCCCTTGATGATGGAGCCGTCAGGCCAGTTCTTTGTCATTACAAATTTGAAAATCTAAGTTTTATACTGAAACTAGTGAGCTTTACACGGGTGCCATACTGAAGTATTGTATTCATAGAAACATTTCTCCAGAAACATTACCTATATAAAAAAAAATCTAAATCCAATGCGTAGTAGACTGAATAGAGAAAAACAGTGGGAAGCGACTTTGTTTTATACTATGTAGCGATAAAGCTCTATCTGTCCATATCCAACTAAACAGATACACCTAACAGACTAGTTACATTATTATGTATTTCTTAAATTTTTCTCCGTATCCCAAAACATTTTCCACTTTCTGTAAGTTTTACAAAATACCTAATTATATTTTAACGGCTATTACAAGTATTGCTTGGGTTCAGCCTTAGACAAAATATTGGGGTTTCTGTGAAGATATTTCAGTAGGACGGGCTTGAAATTGCGGCCGATAAATTGCAATAGGCTCAGCCTTTATTTATAGCGGATTTATATTTTTACTCGAATGTGGGTGTTGGTTATATTTGGAATGGCTTTTTTCGGAGAGGTTTTCATCATTTTCGCCCTTGGAAAATTCGTAGGAATACTGTTTGCGTTACATTATGGTTTGTAAAACAAATTTTGATATAAAATGTCTAGGGTATTTGAAGGCTGATTGTATTGATATCAGCTCTTCCTTAACGACTAGAATTCAGATTAGAGAAGAAATATAATGAAGAGTCCTTTGTTCATAGATAAAATGAAAGACTCAATATATCAGACTAAATGAAATGAACGGTTTACCTAAAGTGTCCTAACTATATGCAGAACGTCAATTAGTTTAATACAGCTATAAAGCCTACTCCCATACCATTGAAGCTTTCAAGTGATATTTAATACGGTATTTTAATTTAATTACTTTGCAACCTTAATCACCAAGAATCTTTAAACTTCCAGGTACAAACTCATTACTACCTAAAATAGTACCAAATCGATGTCGCTTTAACCCGAGAAATTTGAAGCTAATCAGGTTTGATAGCTGCTACGTAATTATTTAATGCGCTAGTTCGAATAACACGTTTAATCCTAATAAACCTGATATGGAAATACGTCAGTCACTTCTCAGACTTAAGCCGCGGTTTTCTATAAACGCGAGAAGCCGCCTATAGCGTCACTCTGAGGGTAGGCAGTGTAACAATGCTTGTTATGAAAATGTACTGTATGCTTTAAATTATAATACCAGTCTGTTAATGTCCCACTGTACAAATGCCTCTTTTCACACGGAGAAATATTGAGGGTTGATAACTACGTTTGCTTAGTACTGGTTGGTGATTCCAGATACCAATAAATAGGTATTCAGATAATTTCACTTCTCCATTTGACACTGGTATCTTATAGTAAGGAAGTATTCATATTTAATTTTATTCCTAAGTCATACTGGTACTTTTCATTTTTGGTTCAAACCTGCATCCTCGTGCATATAAATCCGTCTATAGGAACGGAACACCGCCTCGACTACGTACGATAGTAACACCGTGACGCGGCATACAACGTCACGCTGTCGGTGGCCTACATCATTTACAGTAGACCAAGGCCTTAGTAACATGATGCCAAGGGTTTATGGTATGTGATTGCCATGGTGATGTGGTTTCTGATCCGGAGTATAATCGTAATATATCCTTTATATTGTAACTACTCTCGACGTTTACATATATAAGTACGTATACAGGTAATCAAATATGTATGTTTCTGGGAATCGGAAGCCGATGTTTTTGGGCAAAATTTCGAATTTTCATGGTTAATTTGAAAAGAACAGATAATTAACGATAGCCTTGTACGTTATAGAATGAGTAAAGGTGCTATCAATTAATATGTTTAAGGTTCACGATGTTAAGATATTCGTTTTGGGTACGTTATAATCTGTGTCACACATTTGTTTGTTATTCTTTCACGGGTAAGCAACTCTCGAATTTTAGTAATTTTTTTCATTAGGATGTCGTGAACTCCAAATAAACTTGTTTCCGTGACAATATTCCATGGTTGCCTTCAACCATAGGGACAAAGCAGCAACCAAAACCAAGCACCAAAAAAAATAGAAAGAATCATACAACAAAACATATCATCACTGATCTCGACATCAAACGAGCTTATCTATCCTTACATACCAAGAAATACTGTAACATCCGTCTCAGGTACTTAACGACACAAACTTTCGTTTTATTTGCAGTCTCTATCAACATATCGCAGTGTACAGGTAAACTCTAACCTTGTTACGTCGAAGTGAAGTTCCGAACGACCGTAATGGTGGGGCCACACGGTCGCGGTCGTGGACTTTTGTGTGTGTTCGCGAGCATTAAATGTTGGTACAGTCTCGGGTTAAACCTTTTTTGTGCTATTAGTTCTATTAAAAGAGGAAATAGCATACATGTTCTGTTTTAATAAGACTGCTGCCGTTGAGTAAGTAGAACATGTACGACTGTACGTATTATACTGTACGAAGTAACCAACGTCTCCTTCTTCCATATTGGGTCACAATCTGTGAGATAATTGTCAGGAGCCATTTGAATTATCTATAATCAGTTATATCGTTTCTTTATTATCGCCTCAATTACTTCAATTATTTATATTCATATAATCAATAAATAGAGTAATTGTAAATAAGGTTTAAAACTGTATTTTTTTAATTACACTTTTGGAAGTAAAGTTTAAAATAAATAGATATTTGAATTTATATTACAAAAATCTACAAACCTTTGTTATAAAACTAACTAAACTTTGTACCTTACGTTCTTCACGTTTACTCACCAAAGAATTCAGACATTCACCTTCTTATCGTGTAGCCCCACCTTTACAATACCATCGTGTTGTTCACTCTACGTCTTGTGTTTTATTTGTTTCGTACGGTACCTTGTAATGTTGTTCAGTATTGTTATATGGAAATGGAGACATTATTCTTCTCCTACATTTGTCGATTTTGCTACTTGTTGATATTTGTTACGATAAATGTTTTTAAACTTTCGCGTGCTTTTAAACAGCCCATTATCATAAGACGTTTTAGACAACAAACTGGTCTTACTCGCGATGTAATTATATAGGTTTACGATACTTTTTTTCTCCCTATGTGAAATCATGGGCTAATTGGTATTCGGTATATTATATCGTAATCGTGTCGTCTTTGCCCCTATGACCTATACTTTTTTTTTCCCTATGTGGGAGAAGTTACGATACTCCCAAATATTATAATTACATCGCGATTAAGACCCGTTTGTTGTATTAATTTCTTATGATAATGGACTCTTTTATTTCGTGGCGGTTAGTTTTCTTGACTTTTAGTACTTTATGGATAATTTTGTAAACATAAACTTTAGTAATAAAACTTGGTAACAATATTATCATAGTAACAAAATAATGCTAAATGCTAGTAATCATTGACTTGGATTCTTCGTTGTTATATACGCAAAAATAATGTTATCAATCTGTGTGTCTGTTATGAAACTGAAATATGTTGTCTGTTAAGGACCCAAGCTTTATTAAACCGGCACTAAAGTTTCGCTAACTAAAGACAAAAATTGAGAACGGTGAAAATCGACCAAAAGAATTTAATTTATAAATCGCTTTTGCTCTATGTCAAGATTTTTTCATACGTACAAAACCTATCACAAATTCTCTTTACAACGTTAGTCCTTGAAATATTAAAGACAACTCCTTTGTTACGTCCATAACAGCAGTATTAATACGTATACTTAAATTATCTACCGGTAAATTATGAGCTCACTTTATTCACAAGGTAATTGCACGAAATAAATTAACTCTAGTTTCCTTGCTAGTTGCATTTCTCTCGCATACAAATTATCATAATAATATTTCCTTTAATTTCGCAGGGGAAAAGTTTTGACATTATTAAAATAGTAAATTAACCTCCAGTGCATGTTCTGTAAGTTTTATAAGTAGAACTGTTGTGGGAAAGAGATGCTGTTATATGCTGTGTAGTGCTGTCTTGCTTTTACAATGTCATTAGCTTTATTTAGATTACTATATATCTAGACTCTTGGTGTTGTATAACACTACATAGTATAAAACCAAGTTGCTTCCCGCTGTCTGTATGTTTAGGTCTTTAAAACTAAGCAATGGATTTTATGTGGTTTTCTTTAATACAAATACTGTTTAAAGAAAAACGTTTATTAAATATTATGTACAATACATCAGTATTCTGGGGCGCTTTGAATGTGCATTTTAAGATTATGTCCTTTTTGTAGAATAATTTTGATAAAAAGATTCACTAAAATGTATGAAAAACTATTCGGTAACAGAATCTATATTTTTATCTAAATTATCGTAGCTATTCAATGCAAGAATATTAATCTTGACTTTGATATGTCGATAGTAAATTTTCAAGTTTTAAATCAAATTACCTTTGTGAAAACTTCGTAATGAAATCTATAGACGCGTTTAAAAGATAGACCGAAAATAGTTTTTAACTTTCAGCTTATTTTGATGAATTCTGTCTTTCTCAAATAATCTAAATTTTCTTAAAATCTTTGCTTGATTTCGATAGAACAGATATAATTTGACATCTAAGCGACTGTAATAACGTGGGCGTTATATAAATAGAATTATTTCTAAAATTGGAGTCTACTCGATACGGATTTCGTTTTTATTCTCGATGGGATCGTTTGAAGATTATTGTTGTGTACGTTACAACCGACTCCAAAAAGAAGTGGTATTGGATTTGATGCTCTTTTATTTGCGATTAAAAGTCACATAATGGGTAGAGGGTCTACGTAGACTAGGTTTGCACATGCTCATTGCAACGTTGTGAATACAATCCGATCTTTACACTCATTTATTTATTTATGCTTCTTTTACAAATATGTACAATGGCGGACTTACTGCTTAAGGCATTCTTTACCAGTTAACCATAGGGTGGAGCAGAGAAAACAAGAAATAGGTGTATAATGTTAGTTATGACTATCTCACTTATCACGTTAAGTAGATCAGATTTTTTCACAAATCTAGCCAGATAGATTGCTCTTTAGCATTTAATGTAGCTTGCAACCAAAAGATCTAGAACATCACCTAACTTTTCCAAAACAACGAAATAGTACTTGTCTTTGTTTTCAATTCCTTGAAGATAGAATAATAAGCTCAAGGACTCTTTACAAAAAAAAATGCCATAATTCTTGTAATCAATTTGATTCACAAACATCGTCTTCGTCGGCTTTCCAGTAATTACATTCCTTAGAAAAAAAACCTTGTTTACTCAAAAGACAAGACTTCTACGAAGTTATTAAATTAGGTCTACCTTTTATTCGAATACTAGTTATTTCTATCATTCTTATGTTATTATTTTTTTATTTAATAATGTCTTATAAACCCGGCCTTGGTTGTGTACTCAGACCAATTTTAATAACAAAAGAGTATACACAATAGGCCTTTGTTTGCTATTCTGTACATATTCTAAAATCTAGTCGGGGAATGTCTGGATTGTTAGGTAACTAGAACCTTTTTAGTGCTTAATAGGCATATTTTGGACAATATAGTAAATCTGGAAGGGATGGAATAAAAATTCAGACCAACTAGATTTATCATTGATTGATTTGTCTTAGTTTGTTGTAAACTCTTTGGTGTATATCTTTCACTCTTCGTTCAATTATAACTGAGTTTAGATGGTGCAATTTACGTGTAGCAACCCCACAAGCTCTCACTTATAAACCAGTTTTCTAATCATTTTATGGTAGGTATGGTAGTACAAGCAATTTACTCTAACGACTCCAACCTTAAAATTTCTCCAAAATTGCGATACATCTTCCATCAACTGAAACCCGTCATAAACTTAAATACAAAATATACGAACCCGCTCACTGTATACTGTATAAGTTTTTGTTTTATAGCCAGGGTCGCCCTTTCGAGGGATCGGTCATCTATCTCGCTATCAAATCTAGGAGAAAGGCAGAACTATTTCGGATCGGTACGACCCTGCCAACTAATAAAGTAATATCGCAGACCGCAGTTGTGGGACAGAGACGCCAATCTACAAGGCTCTACAAAGCTCTACGAGGCTCTACGCCAGTCTACGCCGCTCTACGCCGTAGCACTCTATCTCGCTTTTACTGTTAGGACAATATTACTTTACGATATAGTGGTAGGGTACAAGCCTTGTTTGATTGCGTGTCAACGATGTACCCTCACAGAAATGTTTACGACATCTTGTATGGTGGGTAGTAAACCATCAAATATGCTTCGTAGCTTCAAAGTTTATAGCGGATGATATTTTTCGGTTATGGATAGATAGTTGTCATTTTTGGATGGCGTTTGGGTGGAGAGAAGGATTGGGAACTAGTTTCTTATACTTAAGTTAAGTAAATAGTTGCGAGGTTAAGAATTTATGACTTTTTAAGACTTAAAAGGAATTATTTAAACCTTCTGCGAGTTTATTTTAAAGATTTTAAAGGTGATCGTAAGCCTCCAGAACACCAAAAAATTATGTAATTTCGTTTGATGACGTCTTATTCAAAACTAAACCTTTTTATATGTAAATTTTTTGTGTCAATGTTAGTTACCATATGCCTTCGATAAATTTAGTATTTCATTCAGTAGGCTTAAAAATTGGCCAATTTCAATTTTTAATCGCCATTTTTTTCCGCTTATAAACAAACATGATAATTGTACAAAAATATGTATTTTTATATTAATAATCTAAGTCTGAGATGCTTATATGAGATTGTTATGCTCGTGTAGAGCCTTTCGAAAGTTTCGAGATCCTTTTCATAGTTAAGAGAGAGGAATCAAGGGCGTCCCGACCTAACTCCTTCGAAGATTTCATTAGTTTTTCTTAGAATTCTATAATGATTATGCTATCGAGATTTTATGTTAGTTGGCGATGCATATTATTTAGAGAACACTTGAATATTTTTCAATTGAAGTTTTTTCGAAAGAAAGCCATTCACCAAATAAAAATTACATTGTTAAAAAAAGCGATATGTTACAATGGTTCTACCACTTCAAAAAGCCTATGATAGTGGGAAATACGGATGTTAAAGGCAGTATTCAGCTAGAATACACCTATGTAGTTATTTAATTAAAAGCTTGAAACGCTGTTTTTACTAGGTAACATTTAATAGGTAAAGTATGCAAAAGCGCCCTGAAAAATATCCCCCTTATCATTATTCATTACTATTACAGAACCTACATTATCCCACAGCTGGGCAAATCCTTCTTATATTTCCATTCCTCACTGTCGAGGGCAAGCGATGTTCATTCTTTCATATGACTTCCGCCTGGGCCTACCACGTGGTCTCCTGCTGTCCTTAAAGCATGTGCGACAGAAATATTTTTGCTCACAATACATTAAATACTAATAATACTCTTCTTTTTTACAGGTAAGTGATAATGGCAGCTCGAAAGATTACGGTAATGTAATATAATTACGTCACAACAGATATAACCTTTACGGAAAAAAGGGTGCTGGGTACGTTTGTAGCGAAAATCTCACATTTTGTGTTACAAGGAAACCTGAAAAGGCTAAAAAGGCTAGTCATTGTTTTTGACAGTTATTTTCTTCTAGATCAAGTAGAAAATGTCTGTTAGACCGTTTTATGACGTTTTTATTTTAATTTTGATAATGTGTAGAGCAATAAATTGAATGACCAAAACATTTAAGAGTGAGTCTTGAAGTAAATTATAGGTACTAAACTTATTTTATTAAAAGTATTTTGAAAATTTCAAGTCATTTATTTCTTTACCAAGAAGTTTTTGTTAATTAACACATTTGTTAATCACTTTACTCAATACTCAATACTTTATTGCTCAATACTTTAAGACTAAACCGTATAGAAATGTAGTGTCAAAGCTTAATCCAACAAAACTATTAAAGTACAGAACACTTCTTTGCGTCACAGTCGGGAAGAAAACTCACGAATTCGTTTTGCTTGCATTTGCGCAATGTAAAGGTTCATTGACTTTTAGCATTTAACCATCGTATATCTCTCTTTGTCAAGTACAATGATATAAACATTAATAACAAGTCAAATGTACTGTTACTGCAAAGAATAATAACATTAAAAGAGACCGACAATAAATAAAGAGCAAAATAAAAACAGAATTGCGTTTCATATGAAACGGACACTCAACGATGTACCGTCAGCAACAAAGGCGGTTAACTATCCGATTTTTATGGATGCTATATTTTATTTTATTTATTTGGGAAACAAACAATCTCTTACAAACTAATGATTACAGAAAAATTAATACATACAGATTTTGAGTTCCATAACATGTAACTAAAGTTCTAAGCCAAAATAAGTATGTTGCAAGTGACGGAAATAACTGGTATGGTTAGCAAGAGAAGTCAGTTAACCTATGCGATTTCCAGAACAACTGGGCATTATCAAAATGAGTTAGTTGCTGTTGTGCTATTAGGTAGTAAAGAGGGATTGTACCTAAAATACAATTAATCAAATACCGGTTGTATACAAAACCAACCAGCCTGTCCCATCACCTTAAAAACTGATCACTAACAATAATCTACATATATCCCAGAAAAAATACGTGTAATTTGTTAATTGTTTCGTAATTTGTTCATCAATTTCTCCTGCTGACTCTACAATAAATTAATCAGAATGAATTATCGTTAGCGTTATGCAAAACTGATAAGCGAGTAAATAAAATATAAATGCAATGCGACCAGGGAATAAGTTAAATATTTATAAATGATTGCACAACGTTTCGGCGAAGCCCGGTTACCGGTTATATTTGAAATAGCGTTCCTGTGTATGAAAACATACAAGAAAACGAATGTGGGACGTCGTATACACATTTTGATCAGCTTATGTCAATTTTGTGTGCTCAACACCATTCTGAAGCCGTTATTTTTAATATACAGAATGTTCCAAGATAAAACTTAATATGTACAATACGTCAGTAATTATTATAACCGTGCGAAGCTGCGGCTGATCACGACTGTAGTTGGTTGACCATAAAACTTACAACTAATCACACAGCTTAACATGAGATTCGGCTGACGATCAATTTTTTTTTGTGTTAATTAGCGTTTCAGAAACCAAGGTTAAACAAGAATAATGCAACAATTTCCTATCACACAATTAAAACAAACGAATAATAATTTATAACAAAATATCTGTTTATAATTACACAAAGAAGCATTAGTATACTATGACTATTAAAACACGAAAAAAGAACTAACATAATGAACCTTTTGCATGTTTCTATAAATAAAGCTAATTTATGTTCGTAATATTAAAATAAATGTAAATATGAGTAATTAACTGTAAGTAATGCATTTCTGGACATATTACGTACACTCTTTATGTTTATTATGACAATAAATAATAATGTAGTACGGGTTTTTATTTGTACTGAGTAGTTGAATAAACAAACGCCTCTTTTTGCGAAGTGTAAATGAGTTCATTTTAATCTCTGGTGGAATCGATATTAACCCACTGCTGGGTACAGGAATTCTCTTTTATCTTGTCTTTAAATTGGACGTCGCTCTACCAACTGCCTTCAACAAACCTATGTCATTAACCCCTCTATCGTCCTAGATGTTGAACGGGCGCTTGCCATCATTCGGTCACGGCTCGGCTCCATCGGTCATCCGGACTTCTGGTATACGGGTGATACTCCATTTGAGTCCAGGCAGACCAATTAAAAGGCAGTTGCATAGCCATTCTATTTTATGAAGAATATCGTGTCAATATAGACATTAAGGGTTTGAGTGGTCTTCTGTTAATTTGTGCAACAAAAACGATTTGATTAAAAATGGAACAGGTTTCTTTTACACAGTTCAGTATAACAGGGCAAACTTTCCATTTTACGAAACAAAATTCACTCTTTTGTTGATCATATTTTCACATATTTGATTCTTCATCTAGGTTTAGCCAAATCACTAAAACCCAATAACTAGTCCCGAACACTTCGACCATTATTTTGCAAAACCCTTTCCTAGAACCTAGTACTAATGCATACCGTAAAGGTCACCTGTATTCGCAGAAGCAATCACTTTCCTCCATCATAGGCTATTCATTATCGCTGGCCAGTGGCCAATGGCCATTCATTATGGCCAGTGGCCACTCGTCGTCACGACAAACAAACATTGGAGCGATGTTATCTGAGGAAATTACCTGTCTAACTATAAATAGTCAAGGATTCTTTAGAAAAGTGCACGATGGATGTGGGTATGCAGTTTTTATTGTGTCTATACATGTGGCATTTAACCTATAAAGGATTGGGTCATTTATTTCACTTTTACGCAAGGTAATACTGGTCTCAAGTTAGTATAGAAATACAGTTCATTAATCAAACAAAACACTAATAATTTCGACGATTTATAAGTCTGTATGTTTGTCACCTGTTTGCGCTTAAACGGCTAGACTAATTTAAATAAAAATGATATGGATGATACTGTCACCTTGGATTAACATATTGCCTATTTTTATCGACATCTAATGCACAAAGAAAACACAAGTACTTCCTAAGCTCTGGACTCCTACAATTTCTAAAAAACAGCTTAAAAAATCCTTTAATTAATCAAGCAAACAAAAAAAACCTGTTATTGAAAACCCAAAATACTCTACCCCTTATTTCCTTAACCCTAAAACGGATAAAACATTCCCTTTACCATTCAATAGACTTTTTAAAATTAAGTTTTAAGCGATTTTCTCGAAAAGAATTTATTACTTGTCGATGAAGATCGATATTCTTGAATTAGGTTGATTACATGAGATTGCGAATTTGTCTTCAGTCTGAATTTTAAGTAGTCGTACTATTTGCACTGAATACTTAGTAGGGTTAGTGCTATCAGATATTGTGAAAGCTTTAGATTGGTGTTACTTTGAATTACAAATTGTTAGAGTCACACTATCAGACTATCTCATGTTTGCTAAGATTAGAGAATATAAATACTCCAAGCTTTAGTAATTTTACATGATGTCATAAGGTATACATTTTTTAAAAATAGTATGGTATGGTGAAGTCGACAATTCGTAACAGTTTAAAACTGTAATTGAGTGTATTTAATTATTATACTTATTTAAGACTAGTATTCAGTAATCCACATATGAATTAAAGAAAATGATAATTGCCTAAATATTTGTTCACGCTAATTAAAAAAAACATATGCCATGTATCAAAATCACATGAGCTTAAATCAAGTCTTGCAACGAATACCTTTATACATTCAATATTTTCGATCTCCAAAAAAACAAAACCAAATAAACTTACCTTGACTTCACTTTACAATGATACATCAAACTCGATTCTCGCATAATATCTCAGCTCTGCATCCCTCATTAGAATGCTTGGGACGAGGGCGACGCGGCGACGCCACGTAGGCACCGACGGAGACGATATTTCGCCGATATCCTGATTTATAGTAACGATTAACTGCGTCTGTAACCTGTTCAATGGCGAAAAAATGTGTGGAATTGGAAATTAGGAGAGGAGGCAAGTGTAGAGTGAACGTTATGCCTGAAAAAGAGGAGATACGATAAATATACGCACAGAAATATCACTGATAATTAAAACTTAAAGAAGATGAGCACGCATGAAAAAGTATTTATGTATTTGAAAGTTAGAGTGCTACAGATAATTCATGTAATTTTTTGTATAGTTCAGCATTTTTTTATATGTATCTACTACTCTAGCCTGAAATCACCCTAACAGTTCGCTTCTATTTAGTAGCAGCTAATGATCACGATTTGTTGAGCGACTGTAATCGACGATACGATTTTTGTAGAGCCATTTCTTTCGTTTTACGATGTTAGTAATATGTACAATTTTAAAAGTCTGTATGTGGATGGATGTAAGGGAAGAGGACGACCAAAAAAACGTTGAATGGATGGTGTGAAAGATTATTAATTATACCTATTATGCTGACAAGTAGTATATCCCGCATCCTTTACCAGATTAATTATCATAAGAAAACAAACAGTAGAAAATGTATTTCAAACAACAAAATAAATTAATATTTCCATTTTATTATCATTCCCAATCATTTGCAGAAAACCAATATATACATCAAATTTTTCATTCGAAAAACATCGTTAACTAAAGACCACAAATAAATACAATCACAATTAAACTGCTTTTTTAAGAACGCAATTATTTCTCATTTCCTTTTATCATTTATTCAAGGAAAAAATAATTAAAAGTGAGTGCGATACTTTAAGATATACGCGATCAAAAACGAGAGGAAACCTTAAATAAATTTTCCACCTTGGGTTTGTGGAGACACTAACGTTGGAACTCACAAGTTTCTCACATATACATATATTATCTCATAGCGTAGTATGATAAATATGAAAGAAACTATAAGAATATATCCAGAATGTAGTACAAAACTTTAATTTTAAATAGAGCTCTAAGTGTTTTTAAGACATAAATTTAAAACGGGTTTATGTATCGAAGTATTCACAGACTATTTCAGACGTGTTGTGCAATTGATTTCCTTGCCAAAACCTGATAATATTATAGTTATCAACTTTTTGTGTAAATGTCTCATGTTCACCTAATTTGCTTTACGACAAAGCTGATTGTTTTAGTAAGCACAGGAAGCGGTGAAGGGTAGGCGATGGGGTGCTGTTGATTTTGAAATTCAAAAGTACTACGGTACTTACGATATCATTCTCACTAAAATCTCGATCGACTTTCCTACCAGATCGCGACCAATAGTAGTGGCGTTCGTTTCTTCTCACACCGTTGGAACCGTTATTTATTGAAAGTCATGAATACAAAGCAGAGTCGACTTGTACTTTTTACTTTTTCTTTTTTTTCTGTTTTATTGTTTGTTTGTTTATGTTTCCTTGAGGGGTTGAGTTTGCAGCTGACTGATTTAAATAGGTGTTAAGTACTATTACGTAATGCTCTTTGTAAATGTTTCTCTGAAGATTGGACTGTTTATAGTGTTAACTTTAGATTTATTTTGTCTGTGATTCTTCTTCTTGGAAGTGATTCTAGTTGAATTAAATTGTAATGGAGAAATCTTCTTTCTAGGAAGGATAAGAAATGGCAAGGAAGGAAATATCTTAGCTTTTTATAGTTATGGTAAGGTGTTAAGAGCTGAGCTCGGTTAATGCATTTTGGATGATATTTAGGTTGACTTTGCAATAAGTATTAGCCATACATTTTTGGCGCATTATGATTATTTATTTTATTTACAATTTATTTACACACAGAACAACAGAATATGGACACAACATTAAACAATTGAAGTACAAAGGTACTGCTTATTTCTTATAGAAATTTCTCCCAGCAGACCTGCGAAAGGAGAAATGTATTAAATATTAGGCAACAGTGTGCGTAAAAATAATTAAAGTGCGTTAATTATACATATATAAAAAAAAGAATTCTAAACATAAATAACAATAGGATATATACCTACGTATACATATAAAAATCAATATATAATTATATGGAAAGGAAGTGCTCTTTTACTCTTCTCTTAAAGACAGATATTGTCATATTGTGATTTATCTTCATAGTATTGGGCAATTTAACTATACGTTTTTGGTGTATTATTAATTAGTTATAATAATTGTGAATTATCGTCTTACTATTGAACAAGACGAATTACTAAATTATTCATTTAGAAAAAATATACTAACTGAATTAATGTTAATACATGACAAACTATTAACAATTTGCTGTATTTTTCTGTTTCCGTATTAAAAATATTTATCTTGAGAACACAAAGTTTTATTAAAGATCCTCTTTTTCAACCACAAAAGAATCACATGACCAGCATCTTTTTAAAACAGGCTGTATATCGATCAACAACCAAACACAAATAAGGACAGTCGCGTACAGTTCCACAGGAGATAAAATCCATACCGTCTTGAGCAAGTAACTTGCTCCAGTGTCGTTTCCCAGTGATTTATGGACGCGGTACCTAATGGTGCCAATAAACACGGCCTATCTTATCAGTACGCACCTTGTAATTTTACCGACTCCCCCAAAATCGAGAACTTGTGAAAGGTTCTATTTATTTGTTGGGTTTTCAATGGCTTTTTAGATTTTAGAATATCTTTTGATGAGACTGTTTGTTTTTTGTTAGTGATTTTTTATAGTTATGGGTTGTGTCAGTAATCGTAGATATTTGGAAGGAAATTGCGTCGTAACAGACTAAATTGAAAGCAACATGTTTTTTTTTTCATTTATACTAAACTAACTAGCAAGTCAACTAAAACACCATTGATCGACAACTAATCGAAAATGTCTGTATCATACTTAATCCAATGGCTAATGGTAAAAAAGGACAAGCATCTTTCCTGTGCTATCCTGCAGCTGGACACAAACCTCTTCCTCAAATCCTTAAATCAATCACTAATAGCAAAAAACTCAGGTGCATATCTTGTGTTGTCCCACAGCTGGGCAAATGTTTTCCCCAAAACCTCCTGTAATTTTCTGTTTCCTAGATTATAGACCAGCGCATAGTATGCCTATAACTCCTAAAACCACCTCTCAAAAATATTAATCCCTTAAAAAACAATTTCTAAAAAGCAAAGCAGTAACACCATTTATATTTAAAAAGATACACAAAAATGTACAAAAAATACAAAACGCTTTTCCTTACAGGGACATGTTTTTCGTTAGCTACGTCATTAACATAAAAGCACTATTGTGGATGACTGTACGCGTTTTCGTGATTCAAAGTCGCTGTACTGAGCTGAGTTACTTTGAGTGAATCCATTTTTTACGAGCTATTTTTGTTGATAATTCATTTTGTAGATTATGTATGTTTGTTTGAATATTCTTTGGTGTATGGCTTGGGTAGTAATCGAGGCGCTATTTATGCGTGTACGAGTGGTATTTAAGTCTCAAATGATAATTTTGACACAAGATTAGAAGCATGACGGCTACAAAGTCACATTAGATTCACTATGTTCTTAATGGAGAATTTTATGGAAATAAATTTACTTATTCTAAATACAACGTTTTCATTTGATAACCAGCTTTCTCAACCTTCGTTTTTGAATCGGGTATAAAATATCCTGTGTTAATTCAGGGTGTCGGCTACCTCCATACCAAATTATTTTAGCCGTTAAAACGTGAAAAAGTAACAACCATGCATTCTTCCATCGAAACTAAATTTAAGCAGGTTACGTCATCCAGAAAGAATCGTATAAGTTCTTTGTGCAGTTCAATTTTAAAGAAATTAACAGTTTTATGTGAAGTTTTCAAGAACTATAAATATGACATAGTGTTGTATCAACAAATAGTTGACATACTCTCTGCTTGGCTATAAAAAAAACATCAAAATATATTATAACAAAAAAAATCTTTTGTTACTTTCAGTAGGTAAATGTCAAGACTAAAACATGTCGTTCTCGAATGACATTTAATGTAATGTCATTCGACAAGCGGGAACACGTCCGCGCTGGGAGCAAGTAATCAGAATAAGGACGTTTCTCAGTAGTGCTGTGAAAGCCCGGGAATCTATTTGAAAATCTGGGGACTAGATTGTTTCATATCAATTTACTAGAAATGACTTGAGACTGTGTTGTTGGTATGGCCTTCAAATACCTACCCATAGTTATGGGATAGTTTACAGAATTTAAATGACTTTATTTATGAAAATATAAAAAAATAATAGTTAAGGATAATACTAATAAAAAAAAAATAATCAAATATCTTGGATAACTGTCCAAAATTTTGCACCTATGTAATCATAAAAACATCAGCTACAATCACTGACTAAAGTAAAATTCTCACTAATAATATTAAAACACTAATTCTAGGCTTCATATAAAAAAACTAGACTTGAGATGAAGATTGAAATAATTTACCTACATTCAAAATTTTCTCAAACGACATTTATCGATAAAAATCCCGGAAAAATGTCTTCTAGCACATCACTATCTTACGTAACCTCGCTGTTTGCGTAAAGATGAGAGTGCTCAACGATCTCACAGCGTTTAATGCATTCTGACTTGTACTAAACAGATTATAATTTGTTTTTGCGTCTGCCTTCAACTCGATCCCGGGGGAAAATGAGTCTTGTCCCAGCATTATTCGTAGTGTTGTGCACTTCAGAGACGGCTAGACGTCATGTGTTTTGAAGTATTTTAAGACTTAGTTTTGCTTATTAGTTTTCTGGAAGCTGGATATCAATTAATTTGACAAATAAATTTTAAAAATGAAAGTAAGTAACCCGCTGTAGCTTTGCACGGGTATAATACTCATGAATTATATATCCAATTTTTTTCGTGGGAAATTATCAAATAACCCCGTCCGCTGTGGGTGCAGCGGGAGTGAGTCTGGGTGTGTTTGTTAATGTAATTTAAATGTCTGTAAATACCTCGCGACACAAGGATTCAATTTCTTAGCGCGGAAGTTGTTTTTGAAGAAAAGAAAAATATGTAGATGCATGATAATTATAATAACTGTCCCACCAGTGGACAAATGCTTTACAGCCATCGTTTAGAGAAGGAATAAGTATTAATCGTATTTTTTTTACCTTAGCCTATAGTGTCCCACAGCTGGGCAAAGACCTCCCCTAAATCCTTTCACGATTCCTATAATATAGTTATATAGATTTTAACTTCTAATATTATTGTCTATTTCGTGGAATTTTTCACGTGCCCGACGAAAACTTGACCAATTTTTTTATGAATTTTTAAAAGAACAATGGCTAAAAGAATAAAGCAATTGTCCAAAATGATTGTTTTAAACAAATGGTTTTTAATTAAAATTCATTGTTTAACTTGTCTATTTTTTCGGATTCATAGATAAATTACTTGCTAGATTTCCTTGAACAAGTTTATTAGTTCTCTTTTACGGTAACGATTATAAAAACTTATCTTTATTAAGAAACAAGATTTTAGCGGATTTTATTTAAAAATATCTTGAAATAGCAGTCAATGTAATAATAGTCTAAAAGATGCGCAAAATGTGTTTTCTTGTGGTAGAAAATAAACCACTATTTCAAAATCTACGTCAGTACAATTAGAAAAATGGTGCACATTCATCATACATCATACTATTACATCAGTACAGATCTAAAATATTTTTGAAGTAAAACCGGATAAAAGAAAAAATCTAAAGCTGAAGTTATTCAAATCAAAACTCAAAACAGTTTATTATTTGCTTCTTTACTTGAACCGTTGCAGTCTTAGCAAAGATCGTAATATCTGATCTCTGAATAAAACGTTCCAGTAATCTTTGCTGATAAAATTCTTACAAGAAAATTGTCTAGTACTCATAATACAATCTCTGCTACTTTAAGACTAGACGGCGCGGGCGTTGTATTTAAAAAAACTTGAATAAAGGCACGAAAATGCGAAGAACATCACTATTGTTTCCTTTTAAATAAAACTACAAAAATGAATGATCGGTATCTTTATATTACTTTTCCTTTAAATCGCGTTTTGTGTCAACCGGTAATACAAATTGTTTTTGCGACGATATCTACTTGTCTTTTTGAAATATTTGTCGGATGCATGGAAAACTCAGGTTTATTGGTTTTAAGATAGAAATTTCAAACTTGTCCTCAAACAAAATATTTATTGTCTATCATATTTCTTTCTTATATTATAATTTTGTGAAGATTTTTACGCGTTTTTCACGCAAAACCAGTCTACAACTTCTAATATAAAATATGTTTTAAAAAATTGCTTAAGCAACAGCAAAAACACAATGCATGGTACGCGTCAATTCCCGTTTTCTTGATACATCATATTTATTTATTTATATAAAAGGTACACCAACAGCTTCTGTATACAAATACAGCAGGTAGATAAAGGTAAGCGGCTTATACAGTTGCCAATGACAGGTGAATCAAGATTCACGATCATATAAATATGCAACGTATTAGTTCAAAAATTAGTAATGTAGACGTAACTTGACTCTTCAAAGTGTCAATATTTTCTTTAAAGATTAAACAAAAGCAAACCATTCAATTTTTATTACCATTTACTGGTTTTATGAGACGATACCGTAGTGGCCGCTGTACCGTGATCGCTTAGTCGTAAAATATTGTTACTGGTCCAATATCACTCGTCTAGACAGTTGCAACGAGGCATAACTTCTTAACTGCACTGGAATAAAAATAAAGGTTATGATGGGATTTAATAGACCATACTGATGTAATAACTGTGAAAATATATTTCCTTCGCAGTGACTAAACGCTCTTAAAACAGTAATAATAGTATTCGGACCGATTTCGGCCGCTGCGGCTAGTGTTACTAAGACACCAGCCAGCTACGCGGGCCATATTATAGTGCACAAGCGTGTGCGCAAAGACAGGTGCACTCTCTATTCCTTTACTCTTATATTCTAGTGGGACAGCAATCCGACACGACCGGAGAGATCAGGCGCATGAAACACATTTTTACGTGCCTTCCGAAATACGAAAGCTGTGATATTTATTTCTAAAACGCACATAACGTTCGAAAAGTTGGTGAAATCGAATTAGAGACCTTTGAATTGGCAATCCTGCGGTCATACCACTAGCCTATCACAGCTTAAAACAGTACTCTTGCTACTGTATGAGCGAGACGCCGCGCCGTGTATTACGCTGTCTTTTTCGCACAAAGCTTAAACCTCCTTCTAATAGTTTTAACATTGACTCTGCAGTAGCAATGTATCTTCCAAAGTTTTAAAAAGTAAAACTATCTAGTAGGTACCCAGCTGTTTTACCTGCTTCCACTTACCCTATTAAAGTAACTTGCGTCTAAGTCGAGGGTGTATATCTTTTAGTTTTGAAATAATAAATACCTATTACAAAAGTCCTCCTAAATAAATTAATGTAAATAAATATTCCACAACATTCACACAACGCCATCTAGTCTCAAATTAAGTATACTATAGTAACTTGTGTAATGAGTACTAGACAACTGATAAACATACTTATATACTTCTAAATACATACATATTATAGATAAATTACACCCAGACACAGAACAAATGATCATGCTCATCACACTAACATTTATCCTGGGTGGGAATCGAACCCACAACCTCTGGTATAGCAGTCAGGGCCACTAACTACTAGACCAACAGGCCCGTCGATAAATATGTAATGTTGCACATAAATTAGAGACTTGCTTTTACAACTGTATTTGGCCAGTAGAGAAGTTAAATTATTCCGATCGCCGATGATTAACATGACTAGTCAGCCTCGTCACTTTCCTTGATCCTTCCATACATTTAAAGTTGTCTATTCCTTCCCCAATCTAATGTGACATAGCATTGTCTAGACCCTCAGCTTTACTTTCACACTAAGCGTTCTGTTTGTCATTCACTGCAGCGTCAACATTTAGACGGCAGAAGTGGTTCTGCTGAGGGCTCGCGACGCCCGAAAATGAAACCCTTTGAAGGTTGACTAAGCTGTTTGCTGTGTCAACAGTTTATGTATTGGGTTTTCTATGACACATCTTTTGGGGGATAGTTTTTATTTGAAAGTGACATTGCCTAGATTATAATAATACTTAGAGCATTAAATGGTTTATTTAGTAATTGTGATGCAATACACAAACAAATCTTAAGTGATATAGCATCCGACCATTGCGGTCAATTAGCTAGCTATCCAGATGTAGTCGTAAAAGAGTTAAGAAAAATAGAATATAGACCATATACTGTTAGTCGTTGTAATCGCTTCAAAGAAAAGGTAGCTTCTAAAATCAAACCATCTATTTTAGAATCCGAGGATCCTAATGCCATCTATGGATCTCTCTTTAATATTATCTCAAAACAATATGAAGCAACATTTAAACCTAAATCAATGATTTTAACGAATACAGTAGCTCCTTTTAACTTGTGGGCCACTCCTGGTATATATGTAAGTAGAGCGAGATTATATGAGCTTTACGGAATGAAAAAATATAGGTTTGATGATAACTTTCTAAATCATGTTAAAGTATATTCTAAGACGTTTAAACAAGTGTGTAACTCTGCTAAAGCTAAATATATTAGTGACAAGATAAAAAAATCAAATAACAAAGTTAAAACAACCTGGGCAGTAATTAATAATGAAACGGGTAAATCTGCCAAACGCGATAACAAACTTGAGATTGTCAGTAATAACATTGTGATTAATAAAGCTGAAGATGTAGCTCAGTTTTTTAACGATTATTTTGCTAACATTCCGATAGCCACAACTTGCTCCTTATGCTCATCCGCGGTCGATGCTGAAAATTTATTGCGAACTAGTGTCCCAAAATGTAATTCTTCATTTACTTTTAACCATATTACGCCGTATGATGTAGTGACTTGTTTTAGAACTCTTAATCAGAAAAATACCGGCGATTTCTGGGGTATCTCAGTTAAATTATTAAGTAATATCATAGACATAGTTGCTCCGTATTTATCGGTTATTTTTAACAGGTGCATAGACTTAGGTACTTTTCCGGATCTCATGAAGCTCAGCAAAATTATTCCTTTGTTTAAGTCTGGATCTAAGAGTGAAGCAAATAACTTTAGACCGATATCGATTCTTCCCGCGTTTAGCAAAATCTTTGAAAAGTTAATATTACAGCAGTTATTGAAGTATTTTAATGTAAATAATCTGCTTCATAAAGAACAATACGGATTTACAAAGGGGCGTTCCACTACGGATGCTGGTGTAGCCTTACTTAGGCATATATACGGTGCCTGGGAGAGTGCACAGAATACTGTAGGTGTATTCTGTGACCTTTCTAAGGCATTTGACTGCGTTCATCATGGGACACTACTTTCTAAACTAAGTTATTACGGCTTTCAAAATTTATCATTAAATATCATGAGTTCTTATTTAGAGCAGCGCTTTCAAAGTGTAGATGTAAATGGCGTTAAATCTAGGCCCCTTCCAGCTAAATTAGGTGTACCACAGGGCTCGATACTAGGTCCATTCTTATTTCTAATCTACGTGAATGATTTGCCATTCCATTTAAAGAGTGTCTGCGAAGTAGTACTTTTTGCTGATGACACCTCACTTATTTTTAAAGTAGATCGTAACGTAAACAATTTTGATTATATTAACGATGCCTTATTGAGAGTTACTAATTGGTTCACTGTCAATAACTTAGTGCTTAATGCTAAAAAAACTAAATGTATCAAATTCGCGATGCCCAATGTAAAAAATCTAGGTCCAAATATAACGGTAAATAATGAAGTGCTTGAAACTATAGAATCTACTGTCTTTCTGGGTATTACAATAGATAGTAATCTGAAATGGGCTGCTCATGTTTCATATCTTGCTAGCAAGCTCAGTTCAGCTGCCTATGCGGTTAGGAAAGTGAGACAGCTCACAGACGTTGATACTGCCCGTCTTGTATACTTTAGCTACTTCCACAGCGTTATGTCCTATGGCATACTGTTGTGGGGTAAGGCCGCGGATATAGAGACTTTATTTATTCTGCAAAAGCGGGCAGTTAGATCAATATACCAGTTGGGGGCTAGGGAATCTCTCAGAGAGCGTTTTAAGGAAATAGGCATATTGACTGTCACATCTCAGTTTATTTTAGCCAATATTTTATATATTAGACAAAATATACATAATTACCAAAAAAATTGTGACATACATAATATTAATACCAGAAATAAGCACAAATTATGTACTACGTCGCATAGACTACATAGGGTGCACAATTCTTTTATAGGAATAGGTATAAAAATTTACAATAAATTACCTCTATGTATTTTGGAGTTAAGTTACAACTTATTTAAAAGTGAAATTAAAACTAGGCTTTGTAAAAAAGCGTACTATACGCTAAATGATTATTTTAATGATAAACATAGCTGGTCCTCGTGAAAACACAAGGCGGTCCTGTATGGATTTGCTTGGTTATAATTTTATTTTATTTTTTGTTGATTTTTATGTGATTTGATAGGCATACTCTGTGTATGTAACATTGTGTTACCTATTTTGTTTTATTTTTAATACGATTATACGTATTGTTTGACATTATTATTTTGGAATGTATAATTATATTAATTATAAAATTGAATTATGTACGTGATTTACAATGGACAGGAATCGTGCAGTGAATCAGTGCTTGGGTATAGAGTTACTTTGTATGCATTTATTAAGCCGGCAGCAGATTCGTCATGCTCCCTTAGTCGCCACTGCCTGCGGTGGCGTCTCGGGTCGGGTCACCTCCTTCCCTCAAATATGGCGAGGGAGGTGATGGCTGACCCCTGCGTCATACTCGTGAACGGGTGCTGCTTGCGGTGGCTGGTCGGTCTGCTGACCTTGGGCTCAGTAGTTACGAGTTGTTTTTTTTTTTTTTTTTTTTCTTTTTAATGACCTAAAATATTGATTTATCTGGCACGGTTCCTACTTTGCTATATTATTATAATGTATTAGAAAGACAGCGTGCTGCTGGGGAGTTTGTTGCGCCGTTTCTTCTCCCGTAGCGAAAGCACAGGAAGCGGTGAAGGGTGGGCGATGGGGTGCTGTCTACTAAAATTATTAAATTATTGACGTTCGAAAAGTGCTACATTGTAGCCTAGTTTGAATAAATGGCTTTTGATTTTGATTTGATTTTGGTTTAATGCTAATGGTTGGTTTATTGCTCTAAGTAATAATACAAATACACAACATTAAAAAAAACGAGAGCTTAAGTGGTTTTTCGCATCTAAACTAGAAACCAGTTTTTCTATCTAAATACTAATTCTAATAAGCTTTACTTTCTTAGTTAATGAAACGAAATTACTATAAAGAAATCTTTCTTCAAAATTCTGAAATAATAACATTCAATATCTCATTTATTAGTCCAAAAAACTCCAGAGATAGGTTTGTTGAAATCGATTATTGTGTTTTTTTTAAGGAATAAGCATAATTATTATAATAAGCGAGTTTTTACCACCTAGAAGCTGTCTGACCCTCACAACTCTATTGAAAAACAGTTTTCTATATTAAACATGGGTGTCTGAAATTGTAGAGTTAAAGCACTAAATATAGAAGTACTCTTCTAGTCCATATTCCATAATCAAAAGACTGACAAGAAGCAGCATATATTATGACAGTCACTTCCAGTGCTACACGTACTACAAACTTCTAATTTGTTTTCGGTAGTTCTAAAATGCACTTCCAACGTAACCTAGTTTAGTATAGGTACATATCTAGACTAGCCTATGTATCTAGCTAGGTAATACTCGTAAATTCTCAAACTTGTCTCGACGAGACGTTAGGCTGCAACTTGGCAACTGGCTTGCCGCTACATTTTTGCAGTACACGTCGTTTTTTCTTTAGTATTTCACGAGATACGAATGTAAGAGAAAGTTACAGGAACGAACTCCAAAAAAGTTTGTTTTAATGCCTTTCAGAAATCGAAATAAATTTTACTTTAACCCCTGTTAAATAGTATTTTATCTTTTTATTGAAGTACAAAGTTTATACTATGAGTTTTTTTAATCAAAACTGTTTCTGTTAAAGAAATGAGAAGGTTCTCTTTAATTACATAGCGACATCCTACTTACATAAATTGCTTGTGGAATTTGTTAAATATAGGGGCTTTATACTACATTTTTGAGCTAATACTTTCAACAATCATACAGTATCATACATTTTATGCATCAACCACATTATGTTTATGAACGTGTGTCTATTTGATACAGGAAGGTAAAAATTTAATTGTCTCTCGTTTTTTTCAGCGTGTAGTTAATATGTATGTAGTATAGCCATATATGTAATAGTACTGTCCACATAAAACACAGCAGTAAGCCTGACCAATCGAAACATAACTATCAACATCTAAACCGCACTCACACTGCAGTTCTATGGCTTAAAATTGTTTTGTTTTATTTTCGTGTAAATTGATAAGCTTCGCGGTTTGATCAATATACAACAGCCAAATATTCTGATATTATCACCAATATCACAATTTTAATTCTAGCCATTTCTATCGCACTGCAGGGTTATAGGCCTTTCTACTCTCTTTTCATCTCTTTCTATACCGTATTTATACTGCTTTAATGTGACAGATATGTCAGTCACCTGCGGCTCAAAATAAGCTACTCGTACCATAACTATATATATTTAATATAGAGAAATTAATATATTATATATATATTATATATATTGAATTGGCATATAATATTCGTTGAATTGGCACCTGCTTTTACAATGAAAGTAGTCATCATCATCTTCCTGCCCTTATCCCATTTTACTTAGGTTCAGCGCAAAACGATTTACAATGAAAGTAATAAAGATTACAAAATAAACATAAGTAAATACAGCCGGTTATAATCTTATTTGAAATTTAAATCCGTCTCGATTCAAAACACAACCGGAGTTATTTAAAGTTTGCGAATTCATAGCAACTATCCACATTAGGGGCATCTCTTCATCCCCTGGTCGGAACAAATCTGGGAAGTTCTTGGCCCCCTTTTGCACCCCTCACCCCTTTTGCCCCTTTTGCCCCTTTTCCTCCCTGTAGGGGGTGGGCCGATACCACATTCCGCATAATTCGTAGATTCAAACGGACGTAGAAAAGTGTTGAGAATGGTCACGTAGACACAAGATCACTGTGGAAGAAGAATTTGCATATGGAGAAGGACAGTATAATTGCATTTTTTAAGACTTTTTTTGTAGACCTAAAACTTTTAATGTTTTAAATACTTGATTATAATAACGTTACTGTTTCTTTATTTAATTAGCGTGTTTGGTGTCTGCAACAATTTATTTATAAAAACAATGACCGAAATAGTTCAAATTCCTTTGTTGTTTAGTAAACGGAAAAGAGTTTTTTGTCATTATGTTCTAAAAGGACTCAAAATCATTATCATTTTTTTTAAATTAGTACGTATACAATATTTTTACTATTAATTATGTATACTTATTCATTATGGCATCTTTGGCCAAACTCTCTGTATACACATCGACAAACCATGCAATTTTAAAAACAGTAAAAAAAACATGACACATTTTTCTACAATAGCGCCATCTTTGAAAACTTCCTCAAGACTTAGTCCGCAATTGTCTCAAGTTGAGTAAGCCCATTTCTGAGACGTTGTAGGAGCTTGTCCCCTAATCCTGGCGCCTGTACTACATAAGTCAATGCTTGTACCATTATATCTGGTAAGACTCTTGTTACATGGCTTTTGTTGGTACTTAAGATAGATGAAATGTTTAGGAGATTTTTAGTTAAATGGACATTTTAGTTAATTGTTAGTGTATATGAGATATGAGCTCTGTAGAAGTTCGTGTTATTTTTAACTGCTGTGCCAAATCTTCTGTCAATATTTATATAAAACAAGTATTGGTAGTTCTAGAAGTATACAGCGTAACTCAATGAAAATCTAGATTTTATTTTTGATTGCGTTGGAAGTTGAGAGTTCAATACCCATAATATGTAACGAATATTATGTGATCTGTAAGTAGTATTTTTTTTTCAGTAATTAATTTGAGATAAAATTTTTACAAAAACCAAAAGAGTTACATTATATCCCCTAGCGTTAATCAAGAAAAACCCTTATATTGACCATTTCTTAACCTTTCCTTAAAAAAAAGAAATTTCTTCCGTTTTCTTTCCTCCCATTTCCTTAAAAATACCCTCATCCACATAAAAATCGCTTTTTTAAAACCAATCTCAGTTTCACATCAAAACAATTTGAGTCTCTTCAGATATTCCACAATGGCGGTGGCTGTGACGTCACGCGACCCAGGTCACCTAGCGCACAATCAAGCGGCCGTAAAATATTCATGCGAACTTTATTCCTTTATGTAAGCATTTGATTTTCGACTGTATTGGTTATGTAAGGTTGTTGAACTATTTGGACTGAAATTATTGTAGAGTCTTCTTGAAATTATTGTAGTCTTCTAAGATTAAAAAAAAAAGATTTTGTTAGAAATCGAAGCTTTAAAAGGATCTGACAAGATTATTGAGGGTGAAAAATATTATAGGCAAAGTAACAGAGTCAAAATAATAGAAGCGCAGTGATTTCGAGTTCATTATAATCTAAATGAATGAAAAGCTATGAAGGAAATAGAACATTATGTGATTGAGTTTAAGGCTTTTATGCTACATAACATTTAGATGTACGTTTTAGTAAATGGCCTATTGGTTTTTAAAAATAATTAAAAAAAATGTTGCAGTTGCGGAAGAGAAAAATGATTTTTTACACTTCGTAGATCGTCATCTTGCTTCCACAAGCCAAGGCTTACTTTAAGAGACGATATACCCCCGAAAATCCACAATTGATTCTTACATATTAAATTCAAACAGCTATATAGTGTAATATGAAAATAAAAACATCACTTTCAGGTTTGCCAGCAATTTGTAAATATAGCGATCGACGGAAATCTGACAATTCAAATTGCATACAAATATTGTTAGCATAGGTAAGCACGGTGCAATTTGTGTAACGTTTCCCGATGCGGTATTGTGCTAGATAAGTTTTGATGTAAACTATTACGTAGAATATATATTTAGCGTGCTCTTTTTTGTAGCATTTCTTTAAAGAAATGTGAATATAACACAGACTTGTAAAGATGAAATAAAGGAGAGTCGCTTACTTTTTTGTCTTTTTAATAATTAATTAAACCTTCTAAAATAAATTTTACAAGATTTTTATCAAACTGTCCTATTCTGTATTAAAAATACAATACTTTAGTAAATAAATCAATCTCGGTTGTGAATTTCACACATACAAAATCAAAGTTATATTGTCAAAATCATTTTTATCAGAACCGTAAATTGAATTTAAGCAGTTTTTGAAAATATTTAAAAAAATAATGTTTCAATTTGTTGAGGTATGTTACAAAATCAAAGTCAAAAACCTTTTGTATCGCACTAAAACCGTATCAAAAACCAACAAACACCTTTAACACTTAAAGAGTATACATAATTTATAGTCCTTCAATTTAGGTCAATCTACAGCTGTACGTAAAACGACGCCTCTAATCTACTTACAAGCCAAGAGATTCCAGCAAATATGTTTAAAGGAAATCTTCCCTTATCTGGAGATGACAAGGCGTTATCCTCATGAATAGTTAAAAGCCTAATGCATGTTTAGAGGTGGTAATGTCTCGTGTACTCTTAGTGAAGGTTGTATTCTGAAGTAATGTTGTTTTGAGGATGGAAAAGTACGCAAAATCGTTGCTGGACTTTGGTTAAGCGTAGTGATAAGGAAGACAAATCCCATGCTCACAAATATAGGCAGATAAAGGCGCTCTAGCTGTTTTAGCTAGTAAAACTCCACCTTTTTTTGTCAATCACTGATTGGGGGTTAGGATTTCCACTGTACAAGTAAATAAGACTTAAGCTATGGTTTCCTATTAAAGTATTAGACCACCTGCAGCGTCACGCCTAATAACGCTGACCGTTTATCAAAAATACCACAACAGTTAAGTGCTATAATAAGAACGCGTATATAATGCGAATATACTACGAATCGCTGTAAGTGGTCGATTTTCATAAGAAAACATTGTTATACAGTCAAACAAAACTCAAAAGGTGCTTCATCGATTTGCCAACACTTTTTACTAAACAATATTGGAAAATTGCTACTCTTTGATTTGACACTGACCTACATTCAACCTATCAGTTTTTCCAACAGAGGCTAAATACTCAATCCAAATATTTATTAGATCCATCACAACTAGGTATCTAATTTCTTTATCTATGCCGTAGTAGTAGAATTCACACCATAACCAAATTCCGAAGCTTCAGAACATACAAACACGAATCCATATTGGTCTCGTTGTTTTTTAATTGGCCAGCACTGATCGCGATTGGCAATGTTCCCGGGATGACGTCACCGGGTCAGAGACCAGCCAATGTGGGACGATACGGGCATTCCGTTTTGGATTTATTCCAAACACTCTGTATGCAATCTCCTGATAGCGGTTCAGTCTTTGAATGTCTGAAATGATGAGTACTGAAACGTGTTCTGTTTTGATATTGACCAATTTCTTTCTACTTGCATGTCCTATTTGATTAGAAAACGAGTAAAGCAACTAACAAGGTTTCAGTTCTTCAAAATTCAAATTGGTACTATGTAGTATGGAATATCAAGATACTTTAACATTTTTCTCTTCCATAAGAAGGCTACTTTTATTTTGCAATTTGTTATCAAAACGTAGACCTTCCAAATTAGCAGCAAGCATCCAAGATGATGCAAGAAGCAAATAATATGGCGTCTTTCTTGGGTACCGTCAGCAATAAAAGGTATTAAACAATCGCAGATTGATCAAACCATATTGATGTTCAGGAAATTTTGTTCTCTTTCAAAACTACGCTATTTTTGCCTAATACTGAGTCATTGAATTCAGGATCCTAGTGAATCTGATGGTGTTATCAAGTTTGTTGCAGACTGTACAAGTTAGGTCGAGATCGAAGCAGCGTTGGAATGACATCGGTTGACTGTGTCCGATCCATTACCCAATTAATTGCCCTCCGAGACTCCCGTCTGCAGCTTGCGAAATTGGCGTGTTCCTATGAATTTCGGGAAAGTGAACAGTTTAAATTGGATAAATGAGGACGACTAGATTTTTTTTTTTCTAAAATTGGTAGCTCGAAATTCAATTCCTACGAGTTTTGAGCTACCAAGTGATAATGCCGGAATCTATAAACTCATTCCATAATTTTAATTTGTTACTTTCTGAATCTTCTTCCTCATCATCAGCCCTAAATAACCCACTGCTGGGCATTGCGTTGTTTAGGCTTTTTATTGGGTTATTTAGTTTTCCCATTGTTTATGCCATTCTCCTTTGTCTTTTGCCCTTTGCACCCATCCTATTCCTGCTATCTTTTTTTATGTCGTCTGCCCATCTTATACTCTATTATTAATCTTAGCACTTGATTATTTAAATCTACTTTTGCTGTTTTAAGTAGTGAGGTGTTGAAAGGTACTCGTGTGAACGGAAAAAAGTAAAATTACCACAGCTCTTGGGGTTGTATCTCAAAAACGATGTCTATAATTATGGTTCAAAATATATTTACATCCAGAACATAATAATATTGAAACTACTTTTTAGCAAGTAATACTTACTTTAGAATAAAACCAACTTTGAAACAAAAATAACAGAAACCACAACTGTAAAACACTTTCTAGAAAGTACCTACGTGTCAATAGAAACTTATTAACAACGAACAGACCTCGAAAGCACTTAGTTTTCTAATTGCTTATACACTAAGCTTCCCGTTTTGAGAGCTACTACCACCTCAATGCTCTTGTGGAAAAGAGACGCCGCTCTACGCCATGAAGTGTGCTGTCACGCTTTCACAACTGCTATAATATTGCTTTAATATGGGTGGTAGGTGTCTGACCTAGACAGAGAATCCAGAAGTGTGTGTCTTGTCTTAGAATATGAAGTTTTGCTCGTTATTTAGTTGTAGAAGATTCTAGAACACGTTGAGTGTTCGATAGAACTGTAGTGGCTTAGTTTTGAAGTGCATCAATCTATTTGTTGTGAAGTTGGTTTGTCAGATAGAGGTTAGTCAGTTATATCTTGCGCCTGAGAGTGTTACTGATGAGATAACTAATAATATGACACATGCTCATTAGATTATTTTGCCTTAGTAAGTAAATCATCCGCATTAATAGATTTTTTTAATGAGATAAATTATAATGATCTCGTTGATAATTGACTATTAAACTATTTTCGGTTTTATATAATTTAGTAAGTATTAATGAAAAGGACATAGGATATCTGGGAACTCTGTATCCATGCCAACACAGATATAGGACAGCGGTTTAGGCTATTCTGGTCATTTTCGACCTGGTACTTTCCTTAAAAGCCCAGTTCAGGAAATACACCGCATTTGTTTATACACTTATACTCGTTAAACAACAATTTTCTGGGCTTTAAAAAATACAGACTTCGGATTTCGTTACGTCATTTTTATCCGTCAGATAGAAAATGTCGACTCTAGCAAGTTAAAAAAAATACACATAAAAGACAAGATACAATCACGCTATTTAAAGGATAAATGATATCATTTCATTTCTTGTTACCTCCTTAACCTGCTTTCAAGACACCTTCATCTACCACCTGTTATCATAATACATCAAACCAACTAAACACACTAATCCAATTATCAAACTTCAACAAACTAAGCCCAGTGGAACGTTTGCACAATGTTTGCACAATGTTTGTGCAAGTTGCAAAGTAAGAACCTTTGATGTGTCTTTGCGTCAGAAAGCTTCTACGTACGGCTTTAAGTTCCTAACTTTGATTGTGAGGAATAAAACCGTGTGTAACTTGGAATGACGGTTGAATAACATTGTGATAAGACTCTGTTACAGATGTGGAATGTAACTAGGGGCTTGAGTGGTTTCGTAAGAATTAAAGTTCATTTGTTTGAAATAGTTTTTTTGATATGTCGCAGTGGCCTCGCGGTTCTATGAATGGATCCTGCACGATTTTTGATGATGGATTCGATTCCTAGCGCAGGCAAGTACCAATGTTACTTTTTCAAAGTCTAGTTATATGTACTTACTTAATTAATTTATTTGATTTCTTAATTTTGATTTGAAGAAAAAAAACGTGTTGCGCCGACCCCGAGTAAAATAATATAAGGACTCGGTCTGGTAACAAACGCTACACAATCTCCCACATTTATAGTTTTAGTACAAAAGTATAGTTTGTGTTTTTAAACACTGAAGACATTTTAGGGCCAAAACCATAGGGAAGCTAACGATATACATTATAAAAAACACAGTACTATATAAAAGCAGCACATAAATAAGCCTTAAACGCCGTTGACTCCATCCTACATCCTTACCATGAACTCATAAAGCAGTAGTTAAGCCGTTGTGGAAAAGAGACGCCGCTCTATGCGATGAATCTTCCGTCTCGCTTACACAGTGATTGCAGTTGTGCTGTAAAGTTTCATAGTACCGGCTTTGTAAGCTTGGTGAAAGCCTCACGCTTCGCTTGAATTGAGACATTAGCCGCTATACGTGCCTCAAAGCGTTTTGATGCATTTCTCGACTTAGATATACTGGTTATAGATAAAGTATTAGAGTACAGTCTTCGCAAAATATTACTATAGAGTAGTCTCTGGATAGTTATAGATAAAGTACTAGAGTGCAGTCATCGCAAAATATTTATATAGAGTGGTCAAGTTCTAAAGATATTTTTTTGTAAATAAGGAAGGAAATATTTATTGAAGAGGAAGTTTTTAAAACTACATCGGCAAAAATTAAGATAAATACTGCATTCCTAAATTTTGTGAACAACTTTCCCTGCACTGGGATTTTTATGCCAGTATCGTCCATAAAACAGATCTCAGTGGCGTGCACTTGTAGAGGCCTCTGTTCAGCTGCAACTGCGATAAGCTGGCCTCTGTTCAGCAGTGGACTGCAATGTACTGATGATGATCGTCCATCATACCTTTTCACGAAGCTCTGAAAGCAAGCCCTAACCACAAGTGCTCAGTACACATTGCCAGAGTATACGACGGTTAGTTAAGAACTTCCCAACTCCACACAATTAATAGAAGTCTAGAACAGTTGCACAATCACAACTATAATGAGAGCTCTGTTATAGCTAGACTTAGTTATATAGGAAGTTCTCTTTTGTTATAATTTTAAGGTGAATTGTGAAGTGGAATGGGAATTCTTAAATGGACTTTGTAGTTTATAGTGGTCTTCTGAAAATTGTTGTAAAAAAGTACTAAAAATATTCGATATAAATACAGCCTAAACTTAATGTAACAGATAGTTTTGATTAATTTACCATTGACGTATTACTTGATTCATCAAAAAAGCAAGAAAATATAGAGGTTTGTGTTTTTTTTATTCTCTTGGTACCTCCTTAATGGCTAATCCGATTTAGATGTATTATGACACTTTGACTTAAAATAACAAAGGAACTTTACTCGTATTTTAACCTCTCCAAATTTTTGGGACGGCACTCACATTATTTATTTTAAAATTGTACCTACGCCTAGTAACATAAAACTATATTATAACGATACAATAAAAGGTATACAAGGACCCATTTCTATATATATTTCATCTATCGTGACTCGACATGTCGCTAAGGTCAGGGTCGCGTAAGATTAACGATAACATTAATAGAAAAACTTACTGTTAATATGAAATGTTCGCTAGTTTTGAAGAAAAACATGTAGTAATTGTGGAGATAAGTATCTAAGGACATGAATAAATATTAACCAGCTTTTGCCTTGGTTATGGCCGATCAATTGTGATAGAGAAAATGTTGCTATGCCCGTTTTTTGGAGTTTAAACCTATAACGCAGTATAAACTTACGTTATTAGCTGAATAATTGTAATCAATGTATCCTTAAAGAGTGTTTCCTATTTCGCATTTATTATAAAGAGATATAATAAATGCAAAAGTGTGTCAGCATGTTTGTTAAACTCTCACGCTTAAACAGATTTTGAATGAAATTTGGACAAAATTCGGTGTGTTTTGTGAAGTCAGCTGACAATCACGATATTAATACATCGGCCAGTTTTGAAGCAACTACGTAAAAGGAGGTTAATATTTTGCAGCTATAACGCAGGCGATGCCGCGGGAAAAAGCTAGGCAGTAACCTACAGTATATAAATCAAAACAATTTGAATGGATGGATGACAACGAGAATACTTCTACCCTAGCAATTCCTATACAGCATGTCATACGTTTTCAATGTTAATTACAGCATGAAGTCCATTTGTTTTAAGAAGAGTTTCGAAACCGGCAGTCCTGCCTATCCCTTTCAGCAACCCAATTCAAACGACAAAACGAAAAACGAACACAAAAAAAATTAGTAGCTTTACAGCAACTAAGTCGACGAGTTCTTAAACGCGTCACGGAAACGTGCGTGACCCAACCTTTTTTGTTTTTTTTTAAGAACTTACTCAGAGTAATGTACAATTTACTATTTACAGCAACTTTATTGAGTACACAATAAGACTCATTATTGCTTAACATTATACGAAACCGCATTGCGGTACCTTGGAGTATGACAGAAACTTTAATGGGCAGGTTATACGTAAAATTAAAGAAAAAAAAACTTTACACTGCCGACCATTTGTATGGTAATGTCGCATTTATTAATTTATTACGTGATTTTTATGCACGAATGCAAGTTGTTTGTAAATATAGGAATGTGTTAAATGTTTTGTTAATATAAAAATTGTTTAGTAACATTGTAAATGTCATGCCTGGACTGTAAGCATGCACACATATTTATATGTATACTCGTTTGCTTCTGATTTTTTTTTACCTACCCTCTTTTCTATCATTGGACTTCACGTTTTAATTAGTGTGGCATTTCCGTAAGTACAAAATTCATCGAACTATTTAATATGAAGATAATGGATGGATCTATTGATGATAAGAATGCCGTACAAAATATGGAGTACATTGGGGTCGATCTGTACTTTTAAATTTTCACAAATACTCTATATTATTATGATAGCTTACCAATGACAGCATGCTGCTGTATCTTGTTATTTGTATTATAATTATACTCTATATATCTACTAAATAGGTCAAATGTTTAAGGACCCATAATTGTTTAACATAGGCCTGTAGTCTATAAATTGCTGACCTTAGTTAGAAATGGTCATGATGAAAATCAAGTAGACGATTAAATATTGCATATACAAAGCCACGCACAGCTTTATTTGAACATCAAAACACTGAATCTATTCCCAACTCTACGAGCTATGTATTAGATATGCACTTGACATACTCTGTATAATATACAGCCTCCATTTTACATCTAAAGCCAGTCGCTTGAAGCCAGCAGACTTGGCAATCCGAAACTGAGGCAGCGACCAAATATGAGAATTACGATTTATGCTCTAGTCTGGATCTGGTCTGTATGAAACGTAGTATTTTTAGTTCTGTTTAAAAAGTTCAAGTATTTAGCAACTATGACGGATATGTAGTGAATATGATACTAAAATATTAGAAGAGAAAATGGTAGGTTGCTTTCATTCCATTACAAAATGGAGGTTTTCGATTTTAAGTAGTAACTAAGTTTGCTTTTTATTTATGGCACACTGTAGAGAAGATATTTTTTTTCGGATGTATGTAATTACACTGTCCGCAGGTTTGTATTTGTTTAACAAACAATGGAATAGTTTCTTTCATCGCAATTGTATTAATACCAAAACCCATATCGTCTGTAAATCAGGTTCGGTATTAAAAGCATCGATACGTTTCCACAGCAACGTTAACTACAAAAAAAAATGCTTTCACTACTAAAAGTCCGAACAAAAGCGAAACTCGATAATGACTACTAAGCAAATCGCTGTCTGAAATCTGAATATGAAATCGACCATCAAAATTCCTGTTCCTCGAAACTTTTAACGATTCCACAGTCAATTTCTACCAATTTGTGTTTCTATACATTTTTAACTAGCGACCAATTAAATTGGCCCGAAGTGTAATGTTTCCTGAATTCGTAATTAAATCATTTAACTTCGCCTATAAAGATTATAATTTAGTTCTGATTGTACAAATTAAGCGTATTAGCAAGAGGTCACGAAATGTGAGATTTTTAATGGCGTTTATTTTGCACCATAATGTTGGACATTACACATGCTTAAGGATGTTCTAAACTGCAGGCTTGAAAAAATATATGCAGTAAATAAGAAAATGAATTAACTTTTTGTTGTATAGAGTAAATACTCTAATAATTTCACATAGTAAAATCAATTAAAAAAAAACATTAATTTTCATTTCCCATTGTCAGACAGAAACTTAATATTAAAATAGAACAGGCGACCTAAAACAGTATGGTTAAGTAAAAATACAATAAAATAATCATTAAAAAACATAAAGTAATAACCTCTATAAAAAAATATTTCAAACAAAAATAACCCTTCTTGCATTGTAATACAGATTACACTCACATAAGCAATACATCCTTGTGAAGTATGTAGGTACAGAGCGCAACACAAGTTGCAACCAGCTAGTTACCCAATGTTAACAAAAACTAATCCACTTTAGTTGCCTGGTGTACTATACATAAAAGGGGATTAAAATTTAATTAGAAACGTCTATTATCACCTTACTAAAGGTTTTTAGATTGAAATTGGCTATAAAAACTCTCTGGCCGTTGCCTAGACCCCTACAAATTATTGACCCTGCTTGCTCGCTGTGTTTTGTCAAAGATAATTAGGTGCTAGAAGTGAAATAATTATATTAAAAGTTAATTTATTTATGTCATTGGACTGTTTTGTCTTTGTAATATTTAGATATGATGCTGGGTAGAGCAATCTTTAATTATTTTTCAACGTACTTGTAATGCTTTTAAATCAGTTTGAAATGGAAAATTGGTGATAGGAACAAGCAAAAAAAAAACAATACCAAAATGACTTGTCATTGATACGAAAAAAATGACAATAATATGGCTCTCCAACAATTAATTCACATATAAAAATTTACATGTAAGTATAAACTTTGGTCTACATTTTTTTTTTCTTAGCCTATAGTGTCCCACTGCTGGGCAAAAGCCTCCCCCAAGTCCTTCCACGAATCTCTGTCTTGCGCCGCTTCGAACCAGTCCTGACGGTGTACGTTGAGTTCATCCCGCCACCGCTTTCTGGGCGCTTTCTACATTAAGAAATAAATAATACAGACAGATTTTTCTGGGAAATCATCAAATGACCCCACCCGCTGTGGATGCAGCGGGAGGAAGTGTCAGAGTTTTACTGACTAAGACCCACTATGTTCCTCCTGGAGCCCTTTGAGTGCCAGGGTCGCGGTTACTCTTACTAACATCCCGCAGTTTCAAGTCAGAGGCCTTCTAACAACAGGTTGGGAAACCAACCATTCGATAAGAAGAAAAAGTTTCTAGTCTATATCACTAATACAATATTTAGCAAATTTTGGTACAAAACAAAATTCAAAACGCTTCCAGTATCCATAACATCAGAATCAATTTTATTGCCCATCTGTTTGGGAACCAGTAATTTAATTAATTTCTCGACCTTCTTTCAGGCTTAGGAAATCCTATTTTAATTGAAAATTGGGTGTTTTTAAAGGTTGCCTACCTAAATTCCAACTGTTGTATATTAACTTATAAATTATTTGTTTTAAGTTAAAAAAAATGGTATGGCAACAGAATCTGGATTTTGTTATCTAATTTACGATTGAAAGATTTTTTTTGGTGAAAAAGAGGCTTCATTTTCACTTGGGGTGTGTCATCTAGAACTAATAAAATCGCTTCATTTAGCTATTAAAACAAACTTTCATTTTTTTACTAGCCTAAAATGTCGCCCACTTGTTACTCTCAAGACTCACGTCGATAAAAATGAATCCAGGTCATCTCGCCATCTCCGCTTGGGCCTGCCTCGTCGACATTCAATTAGCTCCTAAAAACAATCACTCACTAGAAGGAGTTTATTGTTTTGAATGTATAACCGTAATCTAGACAAAACCGCGGGAAAAACCTAGTAATATGTAATAACCTACTATATTAAACAAATGAGAAAAAAGATCACGCCGTCATATTATAAAACCTTTTTCATAAAACCTCTTTATTTTGATGTAATTACATATTACATAGACAGTTTAATATATTTTTCCATCATTCGCCCTTAGCTACACAGTATTTACCCAGTGAAACTATATCATATGAGTAAGTTACAAATATTAAAAGAAAATATTTTGTTATGATTATTGCGGTAACATAATATATCTTTGTTTTTTTCACAAAGAGTATAGAGTAGGTAATTAGATTGTATTTAATATCAAGAATAAGTTGGTTTTTACATATTTTTTTTATCTTAGTTACTAATAAAAGTACCGGATCTTTTAGCGTCCCAATGTTGGACAAATGTTTGCTGTTCTTTTTAAGAAAGAATAAAAACTATTTTTGTTCATTGCCCGTGTTTTATCAGTTTTCTTCTTTGACTATTTATGCAAGTACTTCAGCAGATGTTTTAAAATGATAAAAATGTAAACTAGCCTGGGTTTAAGCCAGCAACATAGAGGACTAGCTAAGAGACTTCAATTAATACATCAATGAACGTCACAACGTAACAAAAAATCGATGATCAAAAACTTTTTCCTTTCCGAATTATCACAAAAGCCATCCCAAAATAAACACGACACAAAATAAAACACCAACAGATTCAGTATTCCAATCTACATCTATATCGACAACAATAAATTCGATTAACATATAAATAGTCCATCGATAAAATGAACAAACTCCCATCCCTAATAGATTCGTTTAAACGATCGTTCAATACTCGTATATATCCGCAAAATGTCTGTAAAAACTATTAATTTGGCATAAGTAGGGCTGGGAACATTTCCCTCTTGAAATCGTTCGATTCTCTCATTAAGGCGAAACCCTTCGTGCATTAAAAGGGTAAAGGGACTTTTTATGGTGAGTTAGTGATGTTCTTTTCAAGCTTTCCATCTCTTGATTAGATGCCGGATGCAGTGTATGTACGGTTTATCGATATTATTGGCTAGTAACGGTTATTGGATAATCTTGTGATAGTTGTTTAGTTCAGTACTTACTATTTCTAAAGACAGTTACTTAACTTTTGTTCTTTTCATTATCTCTTTTTCTTTAAGAATTCTTTGGTTATATGTCCAGGGAGTAATGTTACGGAGTGGTAAAAATACATGAATGCGAATGATTAGAGGTATAGTGTAGAAAGAAGGTTCAATCTATCTTTATGCTAAACATCATTCGTGTGTAGTAACTAAGTAAATAACTAAATATTTAATAACCGGATAACCAGATAATCAAGAAAGAGCTTTATTTTATTTATTTTCAATTCATAAATGCACCTTTAAGATTTATAGTCATTTTTAAGTTAAACCCTATCATAAAGGTTTCCACTACCTCACTGAACCTTATTTTACTAATAATCTTTAATTTAAGACGTCTCTTCTCCATCCCACTGCTGGGCAAACTCCAATACTATTAAACACAGCCTCCACACCTGCCCTTAACGTGTCTGTTTACATATGCATGGCTACAGAATTGGAAACCAATTGAGTCTCGCCCGTTGTTCACTTATACATACTCATTGTACCTCACAATGAGTAAAAGATTTCGATTTTGGACGGTGTTAACCGCCGATTTAAAGTGTTTTTAAGGAAGTAAAATGGGAAATTTAAAAAAAAAATCTGCAAATAGGATAAATAAAATCTCTTTTACATGACATTTTTTTTAATATAAGCTCTTTGAAATCGACATTTAATTTTCCTACCTAGAGAAGAAACGTCGAAACAAACTCAGGGGTCATCGCCTCTTTTAAAGTTCAGTAAGGTTGTTTAAGATCATTGTAATCATTGGGATAATTAAAAGTAGGCATAGGTGAAGTCAGAAGTCAGTTAACCACTTTTTTAGCACAAATCATTGTAGTAATGTATGTCCATACATAGCCATATATATTGTACATATTTTAAAAAGCTTTTTCGATCAAAGGCCTTTATTGCAGTCAACTCAACGAGAAAACAATTGAAAATCATGATTCATTAATTAAGAGTTTATTATCATATTGAGTGTGGGGATGCGACATTTTTAATGCATTTTCGTGGCTCGTGAAAAAATAATTATTTTTCTATCCTACTCATTAAATACTTATATTTTAACAAGGTTATTTCCAACTAAAACTTTAGTGATATAATTATGTAACACGGAAATAAATGGATAATATCAATCTTGCCGATCTTGTAATACTATCATAAAAGACAAACAGACATCTTGGAAACCAAACGCAAAATCAATAAGACTTCAGATCAAACCCTGTACCATGAAATCTTAAAGTAGAAGTAACTAGAGTGCAAGTGAGACGGCGCAATACACATCATATATCGCTATCTCGTTCACACAATCACAACAGCCATATTCAAACAGTTTCTGTTGAAATTCGAACCGAAAACACCTTTAATTAATACTGTTCGATAATTACATGAGGTAATTAAGATGTGATTGGTTAAGTAATGTCTGTGTTAACCTACTAGTCGAGTCCTGACTCCGGGATCGGGAACATGTCCGGGGCGAGATGAACAGGCTTTGGATAGATTAGTAGTTGATAGTGTTAAATGTGGCTTTGGAAGAAGTTGTGTGTTACAAAGGGTAAAATTTATGTTAGTAATGCGTAGTCAGCTTTGATTAGTCTATGAGAAGTACGAAGCAATGTCCAATGATTTTACTAATACAAATGTTCAACCGCCCTGGACGCGGTAAAACCTGTCTGTTAGGTCTGTATCTTCACAAAATCTTAATTCTCATATTACGAGCCTAAAAATAATTATGGCAAAATAATTTGTTCGATTGACGCATTTAGGAACCACAACGTCGAGTTTAGGAACCAAAAAATATTTTAGTCAATTCATAGAGAAAAGCTTTAGGTTATAAAACATCACGCTTAAACCAAAAATAGCAAAAGAACTAACAAAACTGCTTGTCTCATTTCTCTCTAGTTGATCAATAAACTAAAAAACTCTCACAGCACTCTCTACATAAATTCGCTATACTTTATAAAATCACGTACTATATGAACAATAAAACTATACTTTGATCGCAGATCAGATACAGATATCAACATGTAGTAGGTCATTAGTAGTCAGTCCGGGCGTGTATTTGCATAGTCCAATGTTATATGAATCTACATTTATAGTACATAGTTGTATTGTATGCTATTCTCTCCTTTAGATGATTCGGTATATTATACTGTCTTATATATATCAACTATCTACGAATGGTAGTCGGTTTATCTTAAATATAAAATTCCCGTGACACAATGTTAGTTACCGTACTCCTCAGAAACGGCTGGACCGATTCTCTGGAAATTTTGTACAGGCATTCAGTAGGTCTGAAAATCGGCCAACGTCTATTTTTTATGCAAGAAATCTTTTTTTTTTTAACTTCGCGGGAATATTACAAACGCATACGAAGTCGCGGGCAACAGCTAGTCTTATATATAAAATTCTCGTGTCACAATCTTAGCTATAGTGCTCCTCCGAAACGGCTGGACCGATTCTCTTGATATTTTGTGTGAGTAGGTCTGAAAATCGGTCAACGTCTATTTTTTATCCCTATTTTTTTTTCCGCGAACGTAGTCGCGGGCAACAGCTAGTTTAATATAAAATCTTCCTTAATGGGAAGAGGTATATATAAACGGCAGAAGGGCATTTATAGGCTGGTATTATTATAAAATCTTTGACAATTATTTTTACATCCCCACAACTTAATTATAATCTGATAAACATTTAAGATTGTCAAACTGGAGTCTCGTAATTCGATTCTAAGGAGATTTAATTTGATTTTGACAATGGCTATTGGCTATTGGGTGTCCGCTATAAATTGGAGGACCTAGTGAAACACGAAGATGCCTGGTCTAATTGCTTTTCATTCAAAATGAAGACAATTTTGTTTGTACATAATTTTGTAATGAAGATACAGATTATAACAAGATTTTTAAAAGTATTTTAATGGGCAAGTTTTTACTACAAACTTTATTAATATTGTAAAAACTATCTAAGTAACTAAGAAGTAAGTAGTAACTAAGAAAGTAACTATCAAGTCGTCCGTTTTAATAATACGATTTCTATAATGGTTTCTAATGCGATTAAGATAAATTAATCAGGCATTGACATAATTTTCCACAGGGCAAGCGTAAACTGCAAGAAAAGTATATGCATAAATAGCAAATACAATAATCCTAAAAAAAATCTAGTAGAAATAATTTTAATTTTATCTTACAATTGTATGTAATTTTTATAACTTTCGCACTAAGAAATTTCATTCTTGTATGTCAGGGGTTCACAGAAATTTAATTCAAATGCAAAAAGACACCAAGACTCATAACAAGCATGTATGTAAATCGCGCTCTTGTCCGACGCGGGGATCGAAACTGTTACAATTGGCGTAGTGACCTATACTACTCGGCTATCCGTGCAGTCAAAAACTAAGAAACGTTTCGGAAAATCAGTTCATTGGCTATTTCGTAACATTATCTGAAAAACATCTCCTACATAAGTACATTCACATCTACAAACTACATATAAGACATACAATCAAAAATGTTCAACAAAAGAAGCGATCCAACAACTTGGAACATAACTAAGTGGTCTTCAATATTTAATGGGTATCAGTCAAGAGACTCATATGACCCTGATAAGGGACTCAGTTTATACTTGCTATTAGTTTTCCTTATTTCTAAGAAAACGAAAAGTTTTTGTAAGCTTTTATACGTTTAGAATTTAATGGTTTTTTTGTAGTACCTACCTAAGAAAAAAGATAGGAAATGTGAACGATTGTTGCTTTAAAATTTATCGCAGTAAAATCTTATAAATTAGAAAATAGATAGGTTTAGTGATCTGGCTCTGGCTGGTTAATGTCGTTTTATGTTTGTAAATTTCAGATCTATCAGCATTTGTTAAAATAAAATTGAGCTTTATCGTATAAACCAGTAATTGTTAAGTATGCCTACAGAACTACACTGTATTTTATGATTTGCAGAAATCAGATGCTTATACACTTCAAAACACAAAATCCGAGACTTTTTAACTTTATTTCTAAAACAAATACATATTGAAAATATAAAATTACCAGTTCAACGATCGACACCAATTTTTAATAAAAATACTACTCAGACACAATAAGTAAGATATAAAATCAAGTTTAGTCAGCGCATACTTGTGACCAGACGAAAAAATTATTAACTTTGGAAATCAAAATTTAATCAAAAGGAAAATAGAACACTTAGTATCAGATACTAAAGTTAGAAAACTAGTACAGACAGCATACAAGTGTTTTGGCTGAAGTTTAGTTGATGGGAGAGTCAGCAACAAAAATCAGCTATTAACGTTTTGGAAGCGACACTCCTTTACATATAAAATAGAGTGTTGTCCTGCTTCCACAATAGCTACAGTTTTGCATAAGAACTAATAGCTGATACTGGTGACAAAGCTATTGTAAAACAATCTTAAGCAAATCTTATATGCTATATAACAAACTTTTTTCATTTTACCTATGTATTCCACCTCCATAAGTAAAACTATTGCAGTTTAGGAGAGATGCCACTCTACGCAGTATAGAGCACTGTCTCGCTTCCACAATTGCATCAATCTTATATTAAGACTAACCTATACTTTTAACATAAACTTATTATATTTTACCTACACCACTTCTAACAGTAAGACGATTGCAGTTGAAGTGAGACGTCGATCTACGCTGTATAGAGCACTGTCTCGCTTCCAAAACTACTACAACCTTATTTCTAAGGGGTGGTAGTACCCGGGGGGGGGGCGTGTTATATAGAGTTGTGTTGCTGTCCGTACAACCGAAACACTACAATTACCTCCCGGAAGAAAATTAATTTTGGTTTACTGCTCCTCTGATTGCTTTCCCTAGACTGCAGTATTGAAGAGGGCCTTGTTTGTTTGAAATTGAATATTTCAGACTGATTTCTTTATACTGATAAAACAGCATATTTGATAGAAAGAAATTATACTCTTTTTAGAACGTTTATCATAGAGTCCCATTCACAAAATGCATTATGGTTTACTCTGTTTAAGTTTGACTTATGCCAGAAAAATACAAGTGTCAAAAAAACATTCAAAAGCAGCAGCTTTATAAAAATAAAATGATCCTTTCAAGCAAATAACTATAAAGCTTCAACGAAAAAAAAGCCGCAAAAATTCAAAATTTAAAACATAACATACATTACATTCAATAGCTTAGCTTCTCCTTTTACATAAGTATACGAAATCACGTTTTCTTCTGTAAAAGGACAAAAATTCCAATGCTTTGTGTATTTATAATCTCAGTGCTGCTCGCCAGCTCTTACATAGCTGATCGCTATAAACTATTCAACGTGTCTAAAAGGATTGAAGATACAAACAAGACAGTGACACCAGCAGAAAACAAAGCTCCTGATACCATTGGATAATAACACCAGATCCTTGAAAACCTGTTACAAGTATCCAAAATATGTAATGATGATGTAACAGGTACAATAGTTACTGCAACAGAAAGTACTATGCCATCCTGATAATAATAACCTCAACAGTTAAAACCATGCAAAATTACCTCAAAATATCTGTTACAAATGTCTAAAACATATGATGAGACAGACACTGTAATTACAGTAGAAAGAGCTATGCCATCCTGATGGAAATTGGATAATAAGACAACCAGTTTCAAGTCAAGACGTCGCGTAAAATCACCTAAAATTATCTTCCCTAAGGTGACATTAGAAACTCAATTCTTGCTCCCAAACAGACACCGAAATCAGACAAAAGCCACCGAACCCTGAACGATGGGCAAACAGTCCACAATCACCCTGCCCGATGTAAATCCTGCTATTCTCGGTAAATATTTGACTCTGCCGTGTTCTAACGAATTTGTAATGTATGTTTGTTTTCCTAACAATTTGGAACAGCGCCATCTGTTGTCGGAACTGAGAAATTAGTTGCGGCAAAGAAACAGTAGATGGCGGTAATAAGATTTGAGAAATAAAAATAGTAATATGAAAATGTAAAGCACTTTGTAACTCTTTTTTTTTTTAATTTAACTGATTCCATTTATTAAATTGTAACATTCATACCAATTCAATGTGTTTTTTTTGTAGTTGTGCATACCATTCTAACATTCTTTGAACTGTTCTGACTTCTAAATTATTTTTCGTATAAAACTGCACAGTATACACATACTTCTGCTGATACCTTTAAATAATAGAATCGACATAATATCCTACGTTTCTACATATATTATCACTTCAATTAGAATTAAACCGACCATGCACGCTTAGAATCACGGTAATAATCGCTCATGTATGGACTAATCTGAGTATTATACCCAACCATCACTAGAATAGCTAGAACAATTAACAATTGAAAATTCAACGCGCAAATGTACTACTCAATATCCTTAACACACATAAACAATTTCACATAGGAAGATTTATATAAACCAAGTAAGGTTTCAATAAGAGAAAAACTACAGACAGAATAAGAACCAATATAAGGCATAGAAACTATTAGTATTGAAGCATAACTCTTCCTCTTTTCATTTGCTTTGAAGTTTTTCTACCTCTCTCTTTATGTTAAAACTTCTTGTGCCATCTCTCTAAAATTCAACGACATAATGTTACTCTAAAAACCCGTCACCGACCTTCAACAAACTAACAAATTCAAATGGTAGGTTTGTTAGTAAATTCATAAGTTACCTGTACATCTTATACATAAACGTATAAGTTACCGATACACGATACTGAAGTGCTAAGACAAGACTTGCAAGACACTGTGTGACGTAAGTCGAAGTTTGGGAACTAAAATATCAGTAAGTAGGTCGCCGAGTTTAGACTGGGCTAAATGTATAGACGCTGCAATTTGGCTTCAAACCTCCGAGCTGTAAGCTGGACCACTGTATCTTTGTGGTCCAAGTCACGTGATAGCGTGGGATTAGTTTTTTAGACAAGGGTTACAACTTCAACAGCCTTATTTTAAGTAGTGAAGTTGGCCCTGTGTTACCGCAGGTCTGAAGTCAAAAATACTACCTATTTGAAATATTTTTTTTTAAACGACTAATTAATTTAATCCTTCACACACACGGTTTCACAGATATTCAATCCACGTGCACAGAGACACCCCGGCTCAGAACAAGCATTTGTGGAACACAATTCTTGTCCTCATCCCACCCGTGACATGTCGCGCACCGTGGTAATTGCCGTGGTGACCTATCGGCTATCCGTGAATTCCTAAAATATTTTAAGCAAGAGTTTCAAGCAATAGTGTGTTAATTGCCTAAGTTCAGGATCTGAAATTATTATTTATATGCTCATTTTATTCCAAGTTAATTTCGATACAACATAGCCAATGGCAACATCTGTCTTGTGGGTGTAGAGAAATAAATTATAGCTTTATAATTTATTTTATGACCTTTCCAATCTGCTTTAAAATACTTTAATACAATACCACTCCCACATACTGGAATACTCAAAAAACAATTATCTCGTCCAGTCTATCTTTGATCATATAACTTAGACCACACCCTCATCCACAGTTGAAATTCTATTCCGGACTAGATTTGCAAACTATAAAATGCACCTAAATTTATGTAGGTACCTGGCTCGAAGCAAGTTTAGTTATGAGTTTGTGTAGTGTACCAATAGTTATATATAACTGACCTAGGTAGTAATATAGGTCATCTAGACTACCTGGTCAGTCAGGCGTAGTAAATTTGTTATTAACCCTTTCTAACAAACTAAAAAAGATTAGGTTATCTATTTATGAATATAAAAATTCCGCTTCCTTAGAGTATGTTTTTTTATCCAAAGCCAAAGTGTTCAAATTTTGCTTTACAATCTTTTTACAATGGATAAAGTAGATAATAAAATCATTTTTGAGAATGATTTTATTTCATTTTTTTTCCTCTTTTTAGGAGCATATTATATTAGATTATTACCCAAAAAAAATATCCCTTATTTCTTTCAAGACTGTTAAAAGAAATTGTTGTTCAGTCAGCTTCTCCCAACAAAAATTTCTGCCTAAGGCGTTCAGTATTAAGACATTTACAGCCAAATACTATTAAAACTCAATTCTGAATCATGAGGGGTTAACCCTAAAGTGAAGCCTACGAAGCATGTAGGCGTCAAAAACATAACCCTCACACGCCATGGGGACATTAGGGGGTTATCAACAATCTACAGATCAGCAACAAACAATAATTACGATTATCAATCAAGTACTTGAATGTAATGGTTTGATTTATTGTGACACAAAAGTTATTTGTTTTGAATGGTTCGTATAAATTAATGGCGTATTTTTCGGGGGTTATTTGGGGCATAGTTTTGGGGATAAGTAATCGAATAGTATGATGATTTGAACGTACACCGCGAGGACTGGTTCGAGGCGGCGCAGGACAGAAAAATGTGGAAGGACTTGGGGGAGGTCTTTGCTCTGCAGTGGGATTCAATAAACTAAGGAAAAAATAAATAAATCTAATAGTAATGGTAACAAAAGAAAGGATTTTTTTTGGTTTGAATGCCTTTCATGAGTACCAAACTACTGATATAATGTTACTTTCTTGGGTTATCCCATGATGAATGGTTTTTCTAAAGTATGTCTCATTTTGCTATATTATGTCTGCGGCAATTAAAACCATAGATAGTCGGTTTAGCAAGCGACAGTAGGTCTTTAAGTAATCTGCTGGGTACTTCTCAGATTTCGTGCAAAATGGATGCAATTGTGAGAATATAAAAAATGTTTATTTTTCTGATGTCAACTCAAACCTATAATAAATTTATATTTACTGAGCGATTTATATGTCATTCCACACATAATTGATAAAGATATTGATAAAATAAATTTATGTTCGCTGAAGGTAATGAAATGAGTACATCTGGTAATGATATTTTTCAAGAAAGTAATGAGTAAATATAGCTGGAAATCAATAAAAAAACTAGTATGTCATCATAATGTATTTATTTAGTGATTTTAATTACTCGTCGATACTCAAGAATCAACACCTCACTAATTTTCTTGTTTTTCTTTTTGTTTTCTAAGCAATGTTTACTATTCACTTTCCACCGTTTTCGCTGTAGTCTTTGATTTCTAGGCGTCATATCTATAATGCACTTAATTTTCTTTTCTTCTTTCCTTCTTAAATATCTATATTTTAGAACCATTTACATAACTTTCACTTCAGTGAAACTGAAAAACTGAAGGTAATTGATGGTAATGTATTAGAGGGTAATGAGATTTAATAACTTTTTTGGATATTACGCATTTAATAATCACACCATTTGTATAATAGAAGTTTCTAGGTATTGAAATATATCAACAAGTCTATTAAATCTAATCCCAAAATAAAAAGATGAGAACTAACCGTTAAATTTAAATGAAGGTAATTAGAAAATAAATTGTGGAAACCACTAATCACGACAATTACACGAGCATTACAGAAAATTGGGCAAATTTTATCCTCTTCACTGATTCTCGGGCGATTGGCGGCGTGTGCGCGAGACTGTTGCTATGGGAGCTGTACCCATAGCACTAAAATAAACTATAATATTTTGATGGTTTGTTTATGCTGAAGGTAATGCAATTTTTTTTTTGGGAAAATTGTTTTAATTCCGGGAACGTCAGGGACAGTACATATTTATGAAATAAATATCAAGTTTAATTCCTAATGAAATACCTAAGGTTTGAAAAGTAACCACTTAGAGTTAAAGCTTATAGATGAGGCTTTTTTTTAATGTGTTTGCTTAAAATTATAAAAAGGACACTGAAGGGAATTAAATTTTCACCAGTTTTTTGTTTTTTTTTAAATTGATTTAACCATAATCATACTATACTTATTGCAGCAAGTATACCTTATAGTTATAACTACAACATACAAAAATATTAGTTCGTATTACGTACTTAAAATCGTAAATAATTAACCGGACATGCGATTTGCACGAAATCTGAGAAGTACCCTGCTCGTATATACTGTACTTTTTAGATCTTGTATTGTAATCTAGGTTCTTCTTTACGTCTTGTGTATCCCAAATAGTGTATCTAAAAGACTAGTATCCAGCAGGAACCTATACAGAAAAATAACTAAAACAATTCGATAATTCCAATATCACCGCATAAAAAAAGACATTTGATAAATCATGAAATGAACCTTTTAATACAAATAGGTAAATTAAGCTCTATTTCAATACTACTGCTTACTCCGTTAGTATAAACGTTGAATAGTATCAGAAATTGCTGAAGCCACAAGCGTTTTACTGCACCGAACTACTTTGAGGCACTTTATTCGAGTGTTCCACACAACTACGCGGTTTCGTATTGTACACGAATATAAAACGGTACGAAATAGATTTAAAAATGTTACCGTTTTACCGGTAAAATGAATGGTAAAGATTTTTACCACCGGTAAATCTTTCGTTCGTGTTTGCGCATCCATTGTAGCCTAAAAAGGGATTTTCTATAGACCATCTTTTATATTATTATGTTCTCTCTTATAGTTTTCTGTGCAGATCTATGCCAGTTTTGCCTTGTCTGCCTTCATTTTTAGACTAATAATTTGTATTTTTTGAACTGATTTTGATGACATATTACTTTCTTATTGCTAAGAATAAGTAGCGAGAATAAACGTATTGTCTTGCACAAAAATGAAACTAGAAAAGAAGAAGGGTGGCCCTGGTATTCGACGTGGTAATACCGCCAGCCTTCAGTGCACTTCTTTCATATCATTTTGTTTCGTAAGTATAACTTTAGTTTTAAATTTAAATATATTAGGAAACAATGTGGCTGCATGAAAATACTAACTAAAACGGTAAAAAGGCGAATAAAGTCGTAGGACTCAGCTAGTTTAACAAAAATACAGAAACTCATACAATAGATCTGACAAAGTTCTGAACGAAGAAACTTAGAAAAAACTACGGAACCCAAAGGAAACTAGTTATTAAACTGTGATATAGCTCGAGGCTAACTAATAGCCATATTATTTACTTTGAAAATTATCTCTTCGCGTAACTTGAGGCATTAATAACATTCATAAAGTTAGATCAGCAGCTGATTAAATAATCAAATTAAATCAAGGCTCCTGGGTAGTATAACTCTGTTATTTTTACTGGCAGAAATGTTATTGCACATTTACCCTACATACGGTTTTCTTGATAAAACGAGTAAGTTCTCATCTTTGATAGACATGTGTTAATTAATATTAGCCCAAATGTACTTGCTTGTAATTCTGAGAAGAGTCAGGCGTCTTCTTATATAGAGAAGGAATGAGCATTGATCGTAACGTTTGCTCGCTTCTGTTGCGGGTCGTGAATTTCAGAAATCGTTGTTACGCAGAAATTTAGCTACGTACAATTCTATGGTCGATTAAACAATTGAAATTTAAGTCGTAGTCAAATGATTTATTTTATCGTGAACTTTTCTTTCAAATTAAACATTTTATGTTTAGAAGCTATATCAGGAATATTCCATAACAGCTTCAAAAATTTCACACAAGGAATCGATTGCTACTGTTTAGTCGTGTCTACATGTTTTTGCGCGTGACTGTACCAAATAAACGATACCATAACGAGATCAAATACCATTTTTATGCTCTCGACTACTCTCACTAGGATCTTGACTATCAGATATAAGTGTCCTTCCTTTGGTTCAAGCTAATTCAGTGACAGTTTAGTCGACACTGGTATAACCACGGCAATGTATCCACTTCCCTTTACTCAAACATTTCATGTACAAAACACTCTGTCATATGAGTTGTCAGGACCCAGGCCTGTATAAAACACATTAGTTGGATTGATCAGATAAGACACAATCAGGACGGCATCCAAAGTCCTTAATTTGAGTGCATTCGTTTGATAGAGCGTATGTTTGTATGAGTAGTGAAGTGGATTTTGTCTGTCCGTTTGCTTGTTTAGTACTGATATTTGTGACTGTTTTTGGTTGTTTAACGGGGATTGAGATATGATTTAATTTTAACTTAATTATAAGGTTGATTTGTATCTCATGGCTTTAGTCTCCAAAAAATGATATAACTATAGTTGCTTGCTTGACTTGCGTTTTCTCAAGTACGTTAAGGAAGGAAATGGAATAAAATAACTACAACGCATGAAGACTGATTCTGAATAAACTAATTTTCATCTACGTCTACATCATTTTCTTGCCCTTATCCTATTTTACTTGGGCTCGGCGCAAAACTTTTATTTTTACACGGAATTATTGTTCTATTCTTCCCTATTGGACATCACAGTATCATTTACTCCTATTTCAGTCATATCATTCCATATACAATCCATCCATTTTTTCTTTGGCCTAGCCTTTCCTCTCCATCCATCAACATTTAAACTCATCACTCTCTTAGTCACATGAGTCTCATGTCTCCTCATCACATGCCCATACCAAGACAGACGATTTCCTACATCTGAAGTGATTTAATATTATTTCATTTTCTTTTCCCACTAAGATTTACATTTTCTAACAAAGTATCGTAAAAAAGTATATTGTGTTTTTCCCTCATAAAATCATTGGTATATTCCCTGAAGAGAGTAGGAAAGGTGTCTAAAACACCCACATTTGGATATTAAGGTTTCAAATTCCTCGGAAGCGAGATAATGTACATCATAATCGATTTATACGGAATCCTGGTTATTCCTGAGAATTTATACCCAAATAACATTTAAAGTAAAAGGAAAAGAAAATTTACGCTTTTATGTAAAGAAATGTTGGCGAAAAACGAAATATAACAGTAATAGTACAAAGGTCAAATTTTGTTAGTGTTTTAATGTGTGTTTGTTACCTCTTCACGCTATAGCACAAACGGCTGGATCAAATTTGGTGCAAAGATAGCCAACAGCCTGGATTAACACAGTCTAGTGGCCGACATCCACACAGGCTTACTAATGTGTTATGCTGGCAGCTAGTATGTTTGTATATATGCCATATCTTCTCCCGTTGCAATAGCATAGGAAGCGGTTATGGGTGGGTGATGATGTGTTGTTTATAATAATTTTGCCAATCCACAGTGAGCTAGTGTGATGATCAGTGTTCAAACCTTCTCTATACGGGAAGAGGTGTGTGCCCAGCAGTGGGATGTATAAAGGCTGGATAAATAAATACTTCACTGAGTCATCAAAACTTGCTTTTTGAATCGAACTAAAGGATTCCCCGTTACAACCTCCATAATTTATTATTCGCAACCCTGGATAAAAGGTCATGGCGTGTGACAGGGATAGCTATATCTGTATCCTTCGTGTATAAGTGAAACGGAATATGTTGGTACATCATTTACACATCAGATGACTGCCTTTTACCCGAACCCCGTTGACTTTCAGGCGCTGAAATTGCCCACTCGAATAATTGGGGACACATATAGAGGTGTTAATTGCGATATTTTAAAATTAAAATGAACTCACTTTGTATGTTTAATCTGTTAAAGGATAATGAGTTTAATGGTTTATTGTTGAGTTTTTATAGCCTCGATATTTTTATTCATGAATTAATTGTTCTTTTTTGGATCGACGACTTTAGTTGGAGTGTGCAAATTATTGGTAGTTTAGTTCCAGATGAATATAATTTAGTAGTTAGAAAAACCGAAAGATGAGTGTTTGCGATAATTCATAATCTAATTGAGCCCATTGGACGATAACAGTACAAATTAACTAATTTATACCATCATGCCTGTATTATATAGTCACAAACTAACCCTATAATTCCGTCTGTTTATCTATCTGTCCGTTTCTCTTTAAGTCCGTCTTTTTCTGGCTATATTTTTCAATGCTCAACACTCAATTAGTTATTGCTAAAGATATAGAATCTGGATAGGAAGAGCGCTAGTAATCTATTGAAACCAATATTGTTATAAATTATTATATCTTTCATTACCTTTTACGGTTACACCATAGATAACTGAGACTACATTTGTAGGAGTATGTTAATTATAAAGGTATACTTCTCAAGATAACCGACATCCACGCCCCAAACGAAAGCTGCTAACATAATTTTCCATTCGTAATAACTGCTCTATACATTTATATGCTGTTTCAAAGGCTTTCGCCGCCTGCGGACACTCATACACTATTCAGAGGTGTTCTGACTCCGGCGACTAATTCGCTGTGAAATATACAGTTTTTACAAGATGTATTATAATATAAGTAATGCTTGTTGATGGTATTTTTAAATAATACTACAAAAAAGTCTAAAGCAATTTGTTGTAATCACAAATCTAAAAAAGATGTCGTTATAACTTCTTCTTCGTGTGTCTAATATTGCTTGTGTATAGTAACTATTACTTATGGTAAAGTATTATAAGTATTTAAGGAAGAAAAAAACATGTTGCGCCGTTTCAAGTAAAATTGGAAAAGGGCAGGAAGATGATGATGACTTATGATAAAGTATTGTAAGAATAAAAACAAAAACGTGTTACCAAATATTAATTTGAACGTGATCGCGTCCTGAGTTGAGGAGTCGTCTTAAGCCTAGTCCAGCTGAAAATATTTAGAAAAAAAAATGCGAGTTTATAAATAGATTTAAGTACATTTTCACGCTAAGCCATCCTTATTTTCCCTGTAATAAAATGTTTACAGTCGTCATCAACAAAAATGTTTATAAACTCACGAATTTTCACGTAAATACGATGCATGCCACTACAGGTGCCACGGCTGTATAGTGTCACATAGTGTCACACGTTTTTCTTTTCTCGCTTGTAAAAGGCAAATGGGGTAAGTGTGTCACGAAGACGCCCTTCCGCAAACGTTGCTACTCAAAGTAATGCAGGTCACAATATTAGGGCTCCGCGGTCGATTGGTTAAAACCTTTTTTTGATATTTTTTGTGAGGCGGGTTCAGTATTGGGTATTTTTGTTTTAACAGGTGATAGAAACAAATTGTAACCTGTAGAATATTTCTGCGATTAAAATTAGCAATCTTTAGTTGTTTAAAAATCTTTGGTAGAGCAAAGATATTCCTTTTGTTTAATTTGTTGTTTTAGTGTAACAGTTCTTTATAACGAGAATTGAAGTGATGAAAATAAACCTGTTTAAAACTGAAATTGCAAAAACTTTACACAAAGTGCTAGTCTTAATTTCCCACAGATACTTTATTACAAACCGGCAATACGTTTTTACATCTCAAATTGTAATTTACGTTTAAACAGCTTAGAAAATCAATGAATCATAGATTTAACCTTTAAAATATTTGTAGATTATTTCTGGATTTGGGTAAATTTAATTAGCTTTGGCGGCGGTTCTAGTGAATAAATTATGAAGGGCAGTACCACAGTATAATAACATATACAGTGTAGTGACAAATATACGTCTATAGCGACGAATACCACACCTCATTCACAGATGGTACTTGGCACTTGGTACTTGGTGGTGGGCTCCATTTTTCCGCACGTAGGCTCCTGTTGACCATTGTTCGTGTAGTACATATACAGTATGGAGACTTCATATAAACGAACGCAACGGGAGTTATGCCTACGCTATCGAATAGTGGCATGATACAGTCGCGAGCGTGTCGCAGTGATGAGCGGACGGTGTTTTGTGAATGTTATATAATGCTATACGTGGGCAGCCCTATCGCTGTTACTGTCGCTGTTTTTTTAGAAACGGCCGAGTTAAACTACCGTATATATTTGTACTGTGGCAGTACTATCTGGTTGCTAAGGGACCGAGAGGCGGTTTTATACTATCCTGTCCCTTTGCTTTCTCGGAGAGAATCCATTAGTCCAAAGTCAAAACACCTCTCAAAATTTACTGACTTATAGAAATTGAAATTGTACGTAAGTCGACAATAGTACAAGTAGATATTATTTCATCATCATCATTAGCCCTGAATGACCTACTGCTGGGAAATGGTCTCCCTTTCTTTATGCCATTCTTTTGAGTTTCTTGCCCTTTGCGTCCGCTCATCTTATATTTATACTCGGTCTACCGGGTGTCACCGTCCAAGCCATATTAGATATGTATATTAATTATTTCTATGTTTGAACCCGTACAATAAAAAATCCCTCATGGTATTGTCATTCAAAGTGTCAAACGCTACATCGGGGTAAATAAATAAATTATCCATTATAAACTACCATATAAATCCTAAATATATAAACAGAGCACTCTCATATTAGAGTAGGTACTCGTATTCGTTGTACACGAAAAACGCTTTCAAACATCATGAAGAAAACTATAAAAAATTCAACCCTCATTAGCCAAAACGGAAAACTGTGTCTGTGACGTCAGACAAAACGAAAACAAAAAAAACTAACACAAAAATTCCATAAAAACTTAATAAGTCTTCAAATTGCAAAACAATAACAATTTCGAACGTATTTGTTAAACAAAGCATTTATAGTCAGGTTTGAAATTCGTTTTAACGGGTTGAAATTCATTTGAACGGGATGAAATGAGGCATGCATCGGGGTTGAGCTAAATACGTGGCTCTGCAAATTCCCGTGCGCATCAGTTATTAATGTGTTTCGCGTTTAGCTTAGTATGTGATAATAGGTGCTGCGATCTGCTTAAAGACAAAGGTTTATTTTGTACCTTTTATGTATAATTTTTGAGCATACAGCTCATTGATTTTTTACTCTAGTGACAATGTTTGAATCGTCATCTTCCTGCCCTTACCCTATTTTACGTGGGGTCGGTGCAACACGTTTTTTTCTTCTATTCTCCTCTATCAGACGTCACACTATCATTTTACTCCTGAAAGACAATGTTTGAATAACGATTTAATTTTATGTTGAAGAAATTAATGCTCTACAACTTTTTTTATGCGTTGACAATATAAATTGATACACCTTGCCTTATTATTACCACACTGTGTTAAATTAGAAAAAAAAATACAGAAGTAATAAATGTTAACCCTTACTAATATTACTGATAGGCATAGGTCATCTCTGTAGACTACGAGCCGTCTAAAAATATGTTAAACTAACCTATAACGTTTTAATCTAAGCTATAACAGCCCACATTGACATCTCCGTTTATAATAGTTGATATTAAAACTAAAACAGTTTGAGACAAAGGTTTTCTACAAGGGCTTCTAATACTTAAAGGTCGTCAAATGATGTGATGCATAAGGCTCTTGACCTATCGAGTAAAACATTGAATATTCATAGATAAAACTTTTTTGTTGTGACATTTATATTATGTATGGAATACAAAACATTATAAAATAAATGGAATTGTAGGTTTACATTAAGATGTTACTCGCATTTCGAATTATTAAATCTACATTTTTCTGCAGAATCCTACTAATAACATAAACGAGAAAGTGTGTAAGTATAGATGGATGTTTGTTACTCTTTCACTCTCAAATGGTTGAATCAATTTTGATGAAATTTGGCACAGAGTCAGCTAACACCCTGGATTATTACATAGGGTACTTTTCAACCGACTGCATCAGAGGGGGTAATGTTTTTGCAGCTATAACCAACTTTCGCTCGGGGGCAGTCGAGGGAACAATTAACTTAAAAATATTGGAGCAAAAACACAAAGATGCAACAATGACGATAATTATAACACGTTTAATATTTACATAAAGTGGTAGTAGTAAAAACTGCAAATTACTTATTTTTCAAGAACATTCTGGAATATACTAAGTGCTAAAATGTAGTAAGTCATAACTTTTCAGAAACATACTTAAGTGTTAACAATTTACTCAGAAGCATAAAACACGTTGTTTTTCTGACGGTACTTAAAAGCTCCACTTTATTTTGAGTAGTGCTTGCAGCTATACATTTTAAAGGACACTTTTTATAAAGAAAGTGACTGATGCAAATGTTCTGTTTTTTAGTTCGTAAATATAGAAACAAACCAGTTGAATGGAACAAAAATGTTTTTAAAAACTGATAATGGTCTCACAAAATAACTATTTTATTCTTACAGTGACTATAATGGATATTGAAATTCTAAAATGATTTGGTCATTACAAAGTCAGAAAAAACTTCGCCATCGACTTGTGAATCACAAAAGGATATATTACAACGTTGATAAAAGCGAGAGGCATTAAATGAAACCACATATTCTGTATATCATTATAAGGCTACACAACAAAAATCAAATCAATGTAAGCAATAGTTTAGTCACAGGATATTTTTTTAGTTTTTTTTTAGTTTGAACATGCTGTATCTTCCTGATTAGGTGACTAAGTTTTATAGGCATAGTTATCTAGTTGGCTCCGGTTGGGTCCGAAACTAGTCGGGCTATCCCGATAAATACGCGTGAGTAAACCGTTATAACGTTTTAAGTATGAATCATCCTCACGAAAGTTATTATAAAAATATTGCTTACATTGATTTGATTTTTGTTGTGTAGCCTTATAATGATATTCAGAATATGTGCCTCTCGCTTTTATCAACGTTGTATAAAAGCAATATTATCATTGCAAGGACACAAGTTAAACTTCTGCAAGAGAAATTCTCTGCTCTCATAGATAAAGCAATAGCGGTTTGCTTTTCCCCGATCATGCCCCACTGCATATTTTTGCAGAACAAAACTTGGTCTGGATTTTTCCTAAAGTTCCTTTGACTAACAAACGTCTTCTTTAAAATCAAGAAGTTAAGGTACATTTCAGATTGAGTTGGCTATAAAGTTCATGTATTATTGAAGACATGACAAATCATAGTATTTTGTGAAAGAGTTCGTATGCAACCAAATTGATTATAAAAATGAGCAATAATTTGAATTTTTGAAATCCGGCGGTGACGGATTCGAACAGTGCATTTGTTTTAAGTCTGTCTTTCCAATAGGTCGTACATTACGCGAATACGGTCGGTGTGCATCGAAAGCTTTTCGTTGTTAAGTTTTAATACTAAAAATGAGGGAAATAGTTCATATACAGGCTGGCCAATGCGGCAACCAAATCGGTGCTAAGGTAAGATATACTCTTTATAAACCAACCTTCCTTTTGTACAACAGAATCATATGATTAAGTTTAAAACCCGTCAATTTGTACGTCTTGCTAGAACTTACTGTCTGTCAGTTGCATCGGGTTGATGATCCATATGAACTTCGAAAATTCTGATCATATTTTTTTCCTCAAACTAAAAATAGGTCACAAGACATGACCATCGCGATTAGTGAATTGATTATCAAGTTGTTACATAGCTATTAATGCTACAGTGCAATTGAAGAAGCAATAGGATATCATTTCATTATGTGACACTGACGTCTGTGTTCTATTCCAGTTCTGGGAAGTAATTTCTGACGAGCATGGTATTGACCCTACGGGTACGTACCACGGCGACTCTGATCTGCAACTGGAGCGCATCAACGTGTACTACAATGAGGCGACTGGTGGCAAGTACGTGCCCAGAGCCATCCTCGTGGACCTCGAGCCAGGGACCATGGACTCCGTGCGCTCTGGACCCTTCGGACAAATCTTCCGGCCAGACAACTTCGTCTTCGGGCAGTCAGGAGCGGGAAACAACTGGGCCAAAGGTCATTACACAGAAGGCGCGGAATTAGTAGACTCGGTCCTAGATGTAGTAAGGAAGGAAGCGGAAGGATGCGACTGTCTCCAAGGCTTCCAGCTCACACATTCTCTCGGAGGCGGCACCGGAGCCGGTCTAGGCACTTTACTTATCTCTAAGATTCGAGAAGAGTACCCCGATCGCATTATGAATACTTTTAGTGTAGTCCCGTCCCCGAAAGTGTCAGATACTGTAGTCGAACCGTACAACGCCACTCTGTCAGTACATCAGCTGGTGGAAAACACTGACGAATCTTATTGCATCGACAACGAAGCGCTATATGATATTTGTTTCCGAACCTTGAAACTAACCACACCGACCTACGGCGATCTGAACCACCTGGTATCTGCGACTATGTCTGGTGTCACTACTTGCCTTCGATTCCCTGGTCAACTCAACGCAGATTTGAGGAAGCTTGCTGTGAACATGGTACCGTTCCCTCGTCTCCACTTTTTCATCCCAGGATTTGCGCCACTTACGTCCAGAGGAAGCCAACAGTACAGAGCTCTGACTGTGCCAGAGTTGACTCAACAGATGTTTGATGCTAAGAATATGATGGCTGCCTGTGATCCCCGTCACGGGAGGTACTTGACTGTCGCGGCTGTCTTCAGAGGCCGCATGTCAATGAAAGAGGTTGACGAGCAGATGATGAACATTCAGAATAAAAACTCTTCGTACTTCGTGGAGTGGATTCCAAACAACGTGAAGACAGCTGTGTGCGACATTCCGCCGCGAGGTTTGAAGATGTCTGCAACCTTCATTGGAAACTCGACAGCCATTCAGGAGTTGTTTAAGCGCATTTCTGAGCAGTTCACTGCTATGTTTAGACGTAAGGCGTTCTTGCACTGGTATACCGGAGAGGGAATGGACGAGATGGAGTTCACTGAGGCAGAGAGCAACATGAACGATCTGGTGTCGGAGTACCAGCAGTACCAGGATGCCACCGCTGAAGAGGAAGGAGAATTTGATGAAGAGGAAGAAGGCGGCGACGAAGGAGACTAGACTATCGCCTTTTGTTAAGATTTGCATTATATTTTATATTTTGTATTCGATCGTTTAATTTCACGAATACATTTCATGAACAGCCTAAAGTTTTTTCTCTGAAACCCCACTTATTTATGTACTAATGAAATTGGGTCGCCCCGAAATGCGAGATGCAAATGAGACAATTGATCGATAATGCGAATGTCAATGCGTTGAAACAATATTGCGTTTTGGATGTCATGCTAACTATACAATGCTTTGGGCGACTCATTAGCTGGAATTTAGGACACATGTATGTATGCATGTTTAGTTTACTAGTAGGCTAGTTGGTGCAGGTTAGTTTCTGTCATATCATACGATTTACATTCGAAAACGTAAATTTCTGTAGCAATTTTTCTTTTCATTTAGTTTCAGACAAAGTACAAAAAGTGCCCATAAATCAACGAGTTTGTAATGCATCGGATACTTTTTTTTTACTATTGAATATTATTTTCACTCGGTAAGTCACAAATATTCTGGAACGCATAGCATTTTCCTAAATTCTTCATAGCCAGTTCAACGTCCGTCTATTCCATATAAGAAGCATTTGCAATTGGATTATTTGCAACTTAAACTTCATCTGTGCATGTCGCTCTCTGAATATTAAACGTATACAAATAGCTGAGCTAAATAATTCAGCGCTCGTCGACTATTCTAGAAATAAAGTCACTTAGCCTGGCTGGAGTGAATGAGCCTAGGTAATGCTGGACGGCAGGTTTGCTGAAGTCAAATATGACTATGAGGTATGCCCTTTGAATTTCGCAGTTAAACCGTAAAATATTAGGAATTTGCTGCGACTTGTTGACCTCATGGTTGGTCATGTATTATTGCTTATTTTATGGAAATACTACTGTTGTTTACGGTGAAAATCCTGTATAATAATATGTTTAATAAATTGTCCAAAAAAATAATCTATGAAATGAGGTTCAGTATTTTCTACATCAAGCTGAAGAGTTTGTTGAAATTTAAACGTGTTTATCTCAGGACATACCGATTTTTTTTTTTTTAATTGAACGGTTAATTTATAGAGGAAGGCTTTAGTCTATGCATAATGATGCATAGTCTATGCATAAGACGCTGCGATTTATAGGAGGCAAATAATAAGTATGTATTTAGAAATATGTTCGACAAATTACACCCACTACACTCTACAGCTATCAAAATACGCATAAAAAATGCAAAGAAATAATCTGATAAATATTTCTGTAAGTCTACAAACTTATTTCTAGTATTTAATTTACAAATATATTTATTCTTCGGCCAAGTTCCAACATGTTCGACAGTTAAACACTTTTGATTTAGTTCAGAACTTATTCACGACTTAAGGAGTAACTTTTGTTTAAGTTATTAATAGATATAATCCCTTAAATATATTACTTCGAACTTAATACATTGGGGATTGGGGTTTTAAAGTTTAAGTAAAGTTCATGGAATTCGGAATCTAAGGAATGATATAAATGAAAAAGAAGTAAACGGTACTGTGACGTCTGATACGTTCACCAAGACCTTAAATTACTACTTTTACTACGACCTTAAATCCAGCCAAATACAGTATTTTGAAATAGCATAAAATATAAGTAAAATATCAGTACGTTCAATGCGATATTTTAGTAAATTCCAGTCGCGATAGATGTCGCTAGCAGCGGCCACAGCTGCTACGATACGTTAAAACATTAATACCACACCGAATATGTGTATTTTTACAATGCAAATATACAAAATAGCGGACTAGTTCACTTGGTCTTTGCGAGGATTGTGACGTTTAATATCATAAAGAAGTCGAGTTTTTGAATGTATGTGCGGTGTCGAAATAGAGATGATATTATAATAGAGATGTATTTGTATTGTATTACGTAGGTACTGTCAATGTACTTGTCATTCTATAGTTGTGTAATGTTGTCCTTCAGTTAATTTATTTTGGTTTATTTCCGGAACCATCTGATTACTACAATTATTTCACCTTTTTTAAATCTGTAATAAGACTTATTCTCATGTTTAACATTGATCATATTATCTTTTCATAACTAAAACAATGTACGAATGAAAGATTAAAGTAATAAATAGCTCACTTACCTATTACCACTTTTAAAAGGATTTAGAAAGTTAACTAAACAACATCTACATCCAAAACCTTAAATCAAGTATCAAAACTCACTCTAAACTCCACCAACCTAAAGAAAGCCACAAACTATACGAAGCAATAAATAGAACGAGCATAAAACTAAATTGGTTTTATTTCTAGAAACATTTAGGAATGAAAACGATAAAACTGGAAGGCTTTAACTGCATCTCGCGATCAATACGAATCTCCGACGGCGGCTATTTTGGCGCGAATCAATGATACTGTCTGCTAACAGACGGCAGAATATAACTTTGTTTGACTATAACTAAAGGTTTATAAATGGAAAGTTAGATAACAGACTAATATAGCATAAGGTTTTAAATGAATAATGCTCTTGTTGTGTAACCACTTCATAGTATAAAACCAAGTCGCTGTCGATGTCTGTCTGTCTGTTCGCGTAAATCTTTAAAACTACGCAACAGATTTTTAAGCGGTTTTTTTAATAAAGTGATTCAAGAGGAATAATAACTGCACCTAATTTGACAAAGTAACTTAAAAATATGTGTCTTTAACTATATTTCCTTACATTCTATGCAGTAAGTAACCCTTGTGAACTCGCTCAGTGTTCAGTTAAACATATCGGTGTTACGACAGCCCCATATTTATTTATCTATTTATTTGCATTTCCAACAAAGGATACACAGATTACATCACATGTTTCGATGGGTTGTGTTCCTTTAATTACAGGAAACCACAGTTTGCAATTATTGTAACTATATGACATACCTACAACGTCTATTGCCTTAAACAATAAAACCTTATTTTTTATCCCACATCTATACCGGCTACACCGAGCTCAAATACGCTTCCCGGATACATTCCTAACTGCCTCAATTACCGTCTTTTCTGCTTGTTTCAGATCTAAATTATAGATCTGATTTTACTCTTTCAGCAGTAATTTTATATGAATTGCAGTATAGTTGAAGCGATTTTATTCGGTTATCATTTTTCTCGATTTGGTGAATTGAGTATTGGATTCGAAGGGATGCTGATAACCTCTTCAAACGTACAAGTTTGAAGGGGTGTGATAACTGATAAAATTATCAGCATCCCGGACAAATACCTGTTACTATGTGTGTGTGTGTGTGTGTACAAATGTCCCATATGTGGGGGCTTGTTATTAGCAATTTATTAAAACTATAAATAGATACTATGTAAAAATATGTTATCAATCTGTAAGCCTTCCTTAAAATAAATAAATAACTATACTAACTCTCTAATAACTCCTTCAAACTCGTAAGTTTGAAGAGGTTATCAGCCGAATAAAACTAGTGTACCCTTGATTTACATTTCTAACTTTATCTTTCTTTGCAGGGCCGGGGATAAAGGGTACGATGGCGATCCTGAACTGCCTGCTGGCTCGCCAGCTGTGCTTCGAAGACGCCTCCTGCTCTGCCATCCTCGAGATCATTCCCCGCGTCTGTGGCTCCGAACTTGGTGAGTTACTTGCTTTATATCAGTCTCCGGATATAGGACTTACTTTACTCATACAATTTTCCTGTGCCTTTTGAAGAGTTTCTCGAATAAAAGTAGTGTTGTGGATCTTTATGCTGCGCCGATCTGAGACACCGCGTCATCATGCGTCACCACGCAACCCACCTATGCAAGGCCATCGACCATACGCCGGCCAGTCTCGCTCACGGGTCTTACCGTGCGCACATATCGGCAATTACATTTTGTAAATATTACAGTGTTCCTATCAAAATAGGGGTTTTATTTAGTTGAGACCACCAATATACTGTAGCTTGATACCCCAACAATCAGACTGTAAATGTCCTCTGCTAAGTAAAGGCCTCTTCGCATGTAAAGAAGGATTAAACGTTAGTCACTATGGTAGGGAATTTAATAATCAAACAAAAGAATGATCTCGTGACCACTGCAGGCGTTGCAATCCTCAAAGCAAATTTCTGTAAAAAAAAAACAGATTATTTGACATTTACTCCATAAGAATAAATTACATAAGAAGCTGAAAAAACTTTTATGAGACAAGATCTACAATTTTCCTAGTGTTAAGTTTCCGGGATTACACGCTTAATGTTAAATCAGATAGGAGTCTCTAATTATGAGGTGGCTCAAAACATAATAAGAAAAAAACACAAAACGTGACTTGTCTACAAGAAGACACTTCATACAATTTTAAATCCCACATAGCATTATTCCGGAACAATATTTACAAACATGACAATAAGAAAGTTTCCTGAGCCTGCCTTAAAGGAAATTCATAAAAAAATCTCTTGTTAAATACGGGCCATTATAATATATGCGAACCCGTGTGTTCTAACCGCGACAACCTTTCAACAGATGGATGTCTGTTACACCGAAGCGTAACAGTTTCCTTGTTCTCTGTAAAATGATCGGGAGATCGAATTCAAGAGATGTTTGTTTAGCGATTAAACAAAACGTTAATAATGTCGCCCATTGAATTATTAGTGGTATATAAAAAGGTGTTATGTTAACAAAAAAGGCATTGAATATTACCAAATTCATAATAGTAAATGGTTTAGGCAGTATTTAATTAAGCCATAACTGAAATTAGAGACCTTAATAGTTGACATAATCTTGTTGAATCAAATTTTAATTTAAAGATCCTGCAATCTTGAATAGCATTCATTGTAATTTAAGAACAATGATAAGTTGTAAATGTATCAACTGTGTTGTAAAAAAATCTCAACATATTACTTACTTCTAAAGTACTTCGAGAATAAACACGAGTCATAAACTAAGCTCTGCTGAACCTCAGTATTAATTAATTATGAAATCAACACAAAACCTTTGCTGAAATACCAGAGAAATATACGAAATACGAACAACTGTGAATTTCAGTTGAGTCGGTTTACAATGCTACATACGTAAACAATGGATTTTCTGACTTGCAGCTAAGATACACAATGGGAAAATTTTAAAGTCAGTTATTCTTTATTCTTACTTTATAATCAAAAGTATAAGAAAAATATATCGAAATAGATTAACGACCTGCCTCTGTTACGCACAGGTGCAATACTGTTGTACAGGTGCACTCTCTATTTCTTTACTCTCAGAGACCGTTAGGTCGGCAATCTGACACGCCCGGAGAGAGATCAAGGGCATGCGGTGGGTCCTGCCTCTGATCTCTCTCCAGTCGTTACGTGCCTTTCGAAACACGGTTTAAATTTTTTTATCAGCATTTAAAGTGAGCCAAAAAATGTCGTGATGGCCTTGTGGTTCTATGGGTGGATCTGTATGCACGAGGTGCAAGTTCGGTCCCCAGCTCAGGCAAGTACCAATGTGACTTTTTCAAAGTTATATGTATTTTCTTAATTATTGTAAGACACTACTGACAAACGGTAAAAGAAAACATCGTGAGGAAACCTAGATTTCAAATATTGGAATCTGAAATCGCCAATCCGCAGTGAGCTAGCGTGGTGATCAATGCTCTAAACCTTCCCTATAGATAGGGGAAGAGGCCTGTGCCCAGCTGTGGGACGTATATAGGCTGGTTTATTATTATATCTTCTATCTTCTATATATATAAAAATCAATTGCTGTTCGTTAGTCTCGCTAAAACTCGAGAACGGCTGAACGGATTTATCTCATCTTGGTCTTGAATTGTTCGCGGAGATCTAGGGAAGGTTTAAAAGGAGAAAAAATCGAATAATTGCTGGGCAAAACCTAAAAACTGCCCTTTTCCTTCTCCCATATAAACGTTTTCCAAATAAAATTAAGGACAATTTTAGGTCTTTTAATTATCGATTGGGGCAGTACGAATTTTGCCAGGTCAGCTAGTTATACTACTCTGTGTAAAAAGTTTCGGGAATATGTCAATAAAAAGACCCACGTAAAAGAGATCGTTCTAATTTTTTTACTGCATGTTAATAGCACGGTACTGATTTAGCGTGCAAAGTTTGAGCGGGATTTGTCATTTAATTTGTCTTAAACTACACTTTTTGTTGGTCATAGTTTTGAGTTCTCGGCGATTTTTACAATGGAAAATATTGTTGAAAAAGGAGTGTGCCTTAAATATTGTGTTTCGGATGGTATTTCATGTGGTGAATCACTGAAAATGTTGCGAAATACCTACAGCGAATTGTGTATATCGAAAACAAGGGCTTATGAGTGGTATAAGGCTTTTAAAGAAGGCCGAGAAGTAGTAGTAGACTTGCCTCGTTCTGGTAGACCTTCAACCGCTTCGACAAAAGAAAACATCGACAGAATCAAGAAGCTAGTGCTCGAAAATCGACGTATGGGTTTAAGAGAGTTGGCTAGTGAAGTGAACATATCTTTTAAGTCCGTCCACAACATTCTCATTGACATTTTAAGCATGAAACGCGTTGCCGCTCGACTAGTTCCAAAAGAGCTCAATTTTGTTCAAAAAGCGCAGCGAAAGCATGTCGATGAAACCATGGTTTCCCGAGCTTCTAAGTATCCGACCTTTATGAAACTTATAATAACTGGCGACGAGACATGGGTTTATGAGTACGACATGCAAACCAGCCAACAGTCTTCAGAATGGCGTCTCGAAAACGATCCGAAACCCAAAAAAGAAAATTCGCTGAATGAGCTAAAGGCCATACCGCAAACAGCCTATAAAAATTGTATGGAAGACTGGGTGAAGCGTTGGAGATGTTGTATTGCAAGCGATGGAGCCTACTTTGAAGGCGATAAAATAAATTTAGATGAATAATTAGTATTTTTTGTTTTATTGAAAAATTCCCGATACTTATTACACAGAATGTATATATATTACAGTACTAAAAATTAAGTCCAGCACTTTCTGTATTACATAAAATGTTGTAATGGCACACACTATACTCGCCAAAAAAGATACGCTTCGGTGTAACCCACGGTCGTAGCATTTTGACCCCTCACCACATTCACTCTTGGGAGGCAGGAATAAAACATCAGAAGGCGGTTGTGCGAGTGATGCATCATCAAATAACCAGTGGCGTCAAATGGACGGGATCTTTACATACTTTTTGTGTACTTTTATCATTATCATAAGGAAGGAGGCAGTGGTTAAATATACGTACGGAATTAAGTAATGTATCTCTTTCTTAATTTTTCTTTTTAAGGTTGTTTTTTGAGAATTTTACCCTTAAAGATAATTGGGTTTGAGAAAAACACCTAAGTATTACAGGTACAGATATTTTTTTTAAAATCCTACTGATACGATAAATGATTAAACCAATTTGGATGACATTTGGTATGCAGTTAGGTAACTCTCTGGATGATGTAGGTAATTTTACCGAACTGCGTAAAAGAAGGTTAATATTTTGAAACTGAAACCGACAATCAAGCAGGCAACAGCCACTACGGAATAAGTTTACCATTCTTATCGTATACTATCCAACAAATCAAATATAAACATACATTTTCATATTTAATACCTTGAATCAAAAATGGAGGTCAAACACACTGGTTTTCCCTCATTAATTAACCATAGAATACACGTTTTCTAGACTTATATAAACCCTAGTATTAGCTTAAAGGAACAAACAGAATATTTCCAATACAATTTGTCTGGTAAATAAGTTATGAAGTAGAAACGATTATAATTTCCTTTCGAGTATTGTCTTAATCAATAATGTACTAGAATTTTAGGTAAACGTTTTTGTTTGCGTCATTCGTCTAGTTTTGTGTCTGGCTTAATTATTTATGGTTACTTTACAAATTTAGTATGTCTTACTGCCTTCAGCACGATAGCCTAGTGGTGTGGCCGTTGGACTGCAGAGTCAGTGGTCGTGGGTTCAATTAATTACCGGCACGCACTAACTTCTTCTAGAATTCATGTGCGTCACACATCTAGTCTCAAATTAAGGAAAACTTGTATTATGAGCACTAGTACATATATTAAAAAGTATTTATCACTTGCTAAAATCGGAGAAGGAAAATATCGTAACCAATACACCTGATATATTATCAAGGTATTATAAAACCCCATCAGAAGCAGACAGAGGTTTGAAAACTCTGTCGCCAGGTTGTAACCTAACCATTCGATACCAAAATACTATAATAAGGAAACTTTTATATAATATTTACCTTACAAACAGGGCCTAGTGGTACTTACCAGTACACATTGACTTTCAACAAATGATGTGCACAGAAATCTAAAATATAAAATTAAATTTAATAAGAACTTCAATAAAACGTAAATTAATCTTATAATGCCAAAACGTATTAGAAGTAATAAAATTATCTTTACCAAGCTCTTAATAAACGAAATTACGATCCGTTAATTCAAGTTTTAAACAAGTACTTTCCCGACAATATATTAAAAGTTTTCTTCACATAATCTTCGTAACTTCTAAACTACATATGATTACAATTTAAAAGCTTTTCCACAGTTTTACTTTGCTCTGATAATATATTTGACTTTATATTATTCCATAAACCTATTTCTTAATGAGAGAGGAGCTAGCTTAAAATGTTTGACAGAGGTAAATTGACGGGCCTAACGAGCCTGTTGGTCTAGTGGTTAGTGACCCTGACTGCTATATCGAAGGTCATGGGTTCATTTCCCATCCAGAACAAATCTTTAAGTGATGAGCGCGATTATTTATTCTGTGGCTAGGTGTGACATATCTATAAAATGTATGTATACATAAGTATGTATATCAGTTGTCTAGTACTCATAATACAGGCTCTGCTTAGTTTGAGACTAAATGGCGTTATGTGAAAGTCGTGGAATTTTATATAATTATATGACACGCTGAATTTAAAAGACAGTTATCAAGCACTTTCTCTTTAAATATAAACACACATGAGCCCTCATCCTTATGTAAATGAGCTAAGCGACTAAAGCGAGTAACACATCTCATTTTACTCTAGCACCTCGCCCTTACCTCGCTTATTAAACTTTTTACGTTATACCACTTTCGTGCTTAAGTCTATCGTAATAAATTATTTAAAAACGTTTCAATGCGCCTAAGGTCGAGGTGACCTTATTGAAATAACGGTTATTACACAAATCCAAGATGGCGGCTTATATTTAATGTGGAAAGCCATGTTTAGGGTGTGCTTGAATAATTTTCTAACGTAATTAGAAATAATTTTATGGTTTTAGTTTATGATATGAGTTTTATTTTAGATTTGTGGTTATATTTAGTTGTTTTTTTATTTGTTGAATTATTTTAATATCAAACTGTATCGTTCTATTACTGAGTTTAGACTGGCATTGCTTTGCTTGCTAAAAATTACACCCTTTTTCTCCAACATGTAGATACTCAAATCATACGATTTACCTTTAAGGGTATGTGACTACTTGTTGGTCCATTTAAAAATAAACACAATCGTTTGGGGAATTTGATAGACAGATACACTTATACCTAACACTGTCTTATTATGTACATTTAAACAATGTTGTATTCCACTTATCACACTATCATCAACATAGAATTATCGTACTTGAATTGAGAAAGTTGTAATTTTAATCAAATGCTTGAAATTTTGGCTTTCAAATTAGGATGAAATTACAGGAACTGTAATCAGTACAATCCTGTAACGAAAATCTAGGTAGATACCAAAGACCCTACCCAACCCAAAAAGCCAAAGGTAGGCCAAACATTAATATTAGCAATCATAATTCAAAGATAATCCAAGTAGAACCGACACTCCGACACCCTTAATATTGAACTACCGTCATAACAATGATTTATTCGTCACCCAAAATACTCGAGTGAATTTACTTGGGGACAATACGTCAAAAAATATATTAATATCCACCCGAGGTGGTAACAAAGGTACGGCAACAATAGGTGGCCGATATTGTGAGCGTAGGGCGACTATGCCGCGAGGAGGATAGGAAAGAAACGAAAAGAGCAAGGAAGTATTGGGACTGGCTTTTTTGTAACCTGAATTGATATAATAAAAGTAAAAATCGAATTATTCCGTCTATTTTAGACGCGTATGCATGCCTATATTTGTACAATTAATGACACAATAAGAAGCGGTTTTAAAGTTTAAGAGAGAGGGCTTGCGAAGTAACAAGTCGTAAAATTCATACCAAGAAGTGACGTTGCACTTGAGTTTCATTTAGTGTGCTTTGGTTAATTTGATATGACAAACAATTAAAAAAAAATTGCTTATAATACAAGTTGTAAAAATTACAGATAAATTACAGCCAGACACAGAACAAATGATCGTGCTCATCACACAAACATTTGTTCTGGGTGGGAATTGAGCCCACGACTTTCGGTATAGCAGTCAGGGCCACTAACCACAAGAACAACGAGCCTATCATAGACCAACAGTCTTCTGTTTCACTCACTCTCATTACATTCTAAACACTCTACTCACTTTTACTCAAGCTCCTAACCTATCCCGTCCTAATTCTCAGAAATATCTAACAGGAAAACTAATTTAACTTATATTTATTTAGGATACAAGTTTATTCGTTATAATCTGAAGAAAAATATTTGTTTCAGTCTGTATAAATTGTGGATACGTAACTCTTCAGTAATATTTACTTAGGACACTAGACTTTGTAAGCAATTTACTGTTTGTGAAAGACAGGCTTTAGTTTTCAAACTATGTATGATTTTGGATCAAAAGGTATTTATTGTTTTAGCTGAAGAATCAGCTAGAAGTGATACCTATTATTTGTAACGAATTTAAACTTAGAATTTGCTGATAGCTGTATATTAAACAGTTTGCGAATTTGTTAAATATTGTATTGTTATTCTTGTTTTATTTACGTGATGTAATACCATTTTGATTTTAGATTTACGTATTTTGATGTATGCCATTGGTCCCAAATAAATTTTCTTACCTCCAGTCTCTTTTAGTTAAAAGCAAATAACTTTGACGACAAAAAAATAAAACTATAAAAAAATAGAATACTTTTATTGTACACCGTACAATTGTGAAAATTGAATAATATACAATAAGCGATATCTTTCAGACAACCATTGGATGGACAAGAACGAAGAAGATATTTATAGTTTAGATGTTTATTGAAATGAAATGGTTTATTCTACAATATGATAAAATATGTTATCTTTTTTACATGTCATATCTTCTTTAAAAAATATAAGCTCGCTGAGTTCAACACTTCCTAACTGGCTACCCTGACAAGAAACGTCGAAACAAATTCAATCGTTTAGTAGAAAATCCTTAAAAAATCTCAAAGCCCTGGTCATCCTATCACATCTTTACTTTACAATATACATATGGGGCGTGATCGCAAGCATGACAGTGAATCGGGGTCACTACAAGTACTCACTTTCCTTAACTTTGTACAATATATCGATTTTCAAATTAACTTATACATAATTAAACGTGCTGCTAGATTTAATACGGAACTTTTGTTGGTAGGAAGTGTTCCAATTTTGGTTTAAATGTCTGTTAATTTGTGTAATGATGTCTTATTTATAGATAGGATAGTTGTTAAAGTGTTATTGTTAAAAATTGTGTTTATAGAAGATGTTTAACGTCATAATTATTGTATTAAGAAGTCAAAAAAACGTACGGAAAAATATATTTGGATAAATTTTTAATTATAAGTAATGTAAAAATCAAACATTTGACTCATACCTGTGAAAAGTTTTTAGTTGTAGGCTGGTTTTCTGTCCGTATCCGTCTACCTTTCTACGCAAAGGTCTTTAAAACTACGCAAAGGATTTTGATGCGGGATTTTAGGAATAGGATAATTTTGTAAACTCGTATTGAACCCATGTGAAGCTGGGGTAAGTCGCTACATAATAATAGGCTCATAATTTCGCATAGATATTGGTGCGTGCCGCTAATTTCAATTCTCTACGATCTTAAATACTCCAGCATAAAATTAAATAATTTACAACGTCAATTTAAAACTTAACACAAAAATATCGTCTTTCCAAATTGCGTCACTGAAATTAGCGTCCAAAATTTAACAAAACAAGTTATATTTCAGCATCGAATCTTGCCACAATCTTGTTCTTAAATAACATCCCGAGGGTTCTTGAGGGCACCGAGAGGGCTTTATGTCTGAAGGGTCCTCGGTTCAGATTTATCCATAAATTTCAAGCATGTCGATGACTTTGCTGATTGTAATATTTTTAAAGATCAAAGTTTACCTAAGTTCGTTGGGTGATCATATTTCAGGTAGGTTATTGATTTTTCACTTCGGTTTCGGTTTGAGTATGGTTAACTTGTTATAGAAAAATTCTTTATAGAAAATATTGCTTTTTGGGAAGCTTTAACCGTGGTTTTAAATGAAATCACAGAAGTTGGTTGCCTTGATTTACAAAAAAAAAAAAAAATAGATCTGTGGAAAAACAGATATTTTAAGGCAATTCTTTCCTTAAAAACATTTAAAAAGTGGTATAGTGATTGTGTCTAAAGCAATCGAGATTGATTGGTACAAAAACATAATTATCGTGTTCATTTAACACACAAATTATTCAAAACACAGAACTACATACGAACGAACGATGTTTAATTTGCTTCGAAAAGCAACTTTGATATGAACTTCGCGCTCACTAATAACACCACAATTCCCATTACCGATGAGGAAAAGAGACGGCGATATACCAAACGCATAACGCTATCTCGCTCCTACAATAGAATTCAAACTTTAAGCGCTTATAATACAGGATGTTCTGCTACAAATTAACAAAAGCATAATACATGTTAATTTAACAAAACAGTAAGCAAATAGGAGTAGTTAGGTTAGTTTAACTGTCCCGCTACAGTATACAGTGGGGTTACACAATGCGTATTTAAATTCATCCCCCCTTTGTTGGTGCGAGTGTTGCCAGTTAATGGGTATTTAACTGGTTTTTGTAGCGTTCTGTGGTTGTTAATGTTAGTGATTTGTTTCTTTGGTTTAGAATTTAAAAGTTGGGTGCTAGAGTTGTTTTGAAGCGAGAATATTATTGTAGATAATGTCGTAGCTATCAATGTGGTTTTTGTAGTGAGTAAAGTATAATACCAGCCAGTATTTAAGACACAAAGCTAGGTAAAAGCCTCCTTTAATATAAGGAAGGAACAAGCATTAAAATCCAAGTTTTCTCACGAAATTTTCTTTCCCTGATATTTTTTGTCAGAGGTGTCTAAAAATATTTAAAACTTACCTACTTATAATTTTAATGTCTAAAATATCTAAGACAAAATTGAGTTATTGTTATCTACATCATTATCTCCCATATTCAGAAGTAAATTAGGGAGCGAAACTTAAATTCTTGGTTAATTTATTACTGGCAACACTACAAAGGCGCGGAAGCGACCTTGACTTCAATGGTAACGTAACAATGGGTGTAATTACAATAGAAAGTACCATACCACAGTATAAAAAAATACAGTAGTATATCTCGGCTGTTACTAAAAAAAATATATACCTACAGCTGCGCGACACGTAACAGCGATAGGACTGCCCACTTACAGCATTTTAATTACATCAACAACACACCGTCCGTTCGTCAATGAGACATATCCGTAATTTATTGTAGGTTGCTGAGCGAATGCCGCGATCCGAAAGCGTAAGCATAACTCGCGTTGCTTCTGTTTATACGAAGACGTCATACTGTATATATTATTGTACTGTGAACATACTATGTACATTTAAGATTACAAATACTTACTTTTAAGGTACATAGTACGTCTCTGAGATATGTATGAATCTGTATGAGTGCTGCAAGGACCTTTTGGCACGTGGCCGAATTCGGAACTAATGCCGTCATATATGGAAAACTATCACTTCTGACAGATGACTCTTTTTGCGAGTATGCAAACCCACGCCCTCATGTTAATGTCATCCACGTGCCAAAAGATCCTTGTAGCTCTATACTATGTTGTTCCTATTGTAAGATTTGACTTAAGGTCATGGCACACTGTAACGGCACAGCTGCAGCACGGCGTTATTTTGTATTGTTAAGTACCGGCAAGCGCGCTGACGATCCGCCGTCGGCTTTTTGTATTGCCGTTATGAAATATGTTATACGACTTACGATTTAATGTTCAAATTCAAATGACAAGTTAATTGCTGGGTTGGAGCGGTGCCGTTACCGTGCTTGCATAATGTGCCATGACCTTAAGTATACCCGGACAATGTATTTCAGCAATGTTCATGTTCTAAATACAGCAACTTTTTCTACGAAGCCAATAACTAGGTATATTTACCAAAAACGGTCCAAAACCAAAAAAAATAACAACTAACGCAATACCACTTTGCTTATAAATTTGACTGCTTTTCCTGGAGTAATTTGTTTATTTTTATGCTCAAAAATGATATGTGTAAAGTAATCAGAGTCTTTTAAAACGTGATATATTTATACGACTAAATCTAAAGTGAGAGCAATATTTTTGTATTTTTAGAGTCACTCTGAGAACCCTTCAAATACTTAAATTGCCATTTCGATTTAATAATACAGCCAAATGAAGAAGTAACAATTTACGACAAGGAAATACATAAAGGAAAATTGCGACGCCATTTAGTCATAAACATTCCTCTGAGCAACCAAATACTTGAATATCAACTCAAGCATTCCTCAAACAACAGAAAACAAAAAAAGAAAAGAAAAAATACCTAATTAATCCATCTCAACAAATTAAACAATATCGGTACTCCAATTTACACTCGACAGTGATAAGTGTGTCTTATAATTAAGACGAATAAAGGTCGGGACACACGGTATTGTTTCGGATACTTTATCGGATTTTCGGATAAGTATCCGCGCTGCGTGAATTTTGTTCGCATTAAGTTGACAAAACGGCTCGATGTCAGAGGGTAGTCCCTTGTCACCGGTGGGTTTATTGTGCTCGGCGGTGTGACGCGGATACGCCAGTGCCCATCCAGCCTTAGAATGTGAATTACTTGATATATTTTTGCGAGTGAGCGATCGTTTTTCGAGTTGTTTTGGAATAGGTACTGTTTCATCTTACTTTTAATTCTTTGTATTCGGTTAATTCTAAGAGTGTTTAAGACCATGATTATTATAATGTTTCAAATGAGCAACTCCTTGTCATCTTTATATTGTCTAAAAGATTCGTATCCGTTCTTACATTCACAGGTAAATATTACTAAACAGAATATTGTTTCTACATTTATAACAACACAGCCACAACTCGATGCTTATTTTAATAATATCTCTATTAACAAAGGGCCAATACCTCGTCGTATAAAAATGGAACAAGCATGGACCAGTTTTACTGTGACTTAAAATATAACCTAGAAAAGTTTTAAGAAATGAAACTTACAGGTACGAAAATATTGAAGAACGCTTCAATTAAAGCCTCCTTCCTAGTATCGATTGTGACTCGCCCCGATCCGATGAACGATACCTTCATTACAAGTATTTATTGCTTTAAAGGCAAAGATTAATAGTCATTTTAATGTTAATTAAAGTTCTTCAGTGTCCGCATGGTTTTAGGCAGGTAGGCCGCCTGCCTTGAATTTGTGTGTTGATTTTATATAACGTTTTTTTTTCTATTTAAGCTTTTGCGAGTTTAAGTGTTGGTATTGTACGTCGCTACGACTAAAATATTGCAACAGTTTGAGAGTAGTGCTGGTCGAAAGCTTGGTATTTTCGAACAAATCATTTTGGTCTTTTTCTGATGTCTACGAAAGTTTTGGAATTTTAACACAGATATGAACATGTGGCTAGTGAATTAACGTAAGATTATTCAAGAAAGGATAACTTTGTTGACAATATACTTAACTATAGTGCACACAAAAACGTCTTAGGACACAAAAATATTTACAGAATTTAAGTGGAATTAAAAAAATAGGATGTCGTCACATTAATAAATAGGATGAACATCAAATTCTATTCCTGTAAGACAAAACCAAAGCCACCCTAAAACCAGTTACCCAAGACACGGAACAGGAAAGAAAGTAACAATAGAACAAAGAACAGGGGATGTGAACAATCTTATCATCAACCCCATGGAGTCAAAGCTAATCTCATTAATCACGACTAATTGTTCGCACCATACTTCGGCTGCTCCATGACTGTAACATCCCATTGTTTTACGTCTTTAGAAATGAAATGGAGCCTTTGAATCGGATTGGAGGCTAATGGAGGTTTTGTAGATAGCGGGTGTTTGATTTTAAGGACTTTTAGATTTTTGAAAGTGAAAGATTTTGTTGTGTTTGGGTAAATTGTAGTATGTGTTCGTTGATGTAAATATGAAGGTAATACAAGTAAGATGAATTGGTCGACGGTTACAATTGGGAATGTGTCCGACTCGGGTATTTTAAAACCAATTAGTCCGTCATATAGAGTTCTAAGGTTACAAGTGACTACCTTTGTATATTTTTATTGCCTTGATAATATAAAAAAACACGTATCCAATGTTGGAATCCAATGGAAATCTATCTGATGTATAAATTAGTTTTTTTTAGACAAATACCCAAGTTTCGTTGTTTACGAGTAGTTTCGTCAATCATTTAACAAGCCGCAAGATTGGTAATCTGTGACTTACTTTTTGAACGACATTTTTAATATTAAAGCCTCAAAAATAAAATCACAAAAAATAATACAAAATCATACATTTATCTCAACATTTGCAACATACTAGAGACACAACCTACTTTACTCACAACTTTCTCTTATTAACAAGATTGTAACTCAAAAGGCGTCAACATTGTATGGAAAATGAATTGTTCCTGAAACTCGTAAAACAAATACACTCGTAGTTATAACCGCTGAAACTTTTGCTGAAAACTAAAAACATTTTTAGCACAACCAGGAGACAACTCACCTCAATTGTGTTGGAAATAACGTTTCTCTATTGAAACTGACATAATAAGCTTTATACTTTTTCTATTCGCGTTATGAAAAAGTATAGTAATTCTAAGATCGAAAAAATATTTTAAAACAGGGGTTTTTTGGTCAACACTAGAAATAATGTGAAAACGATATGCCTAAACATATGTCAGTTTATTAAGGGCAAGTTTTTTTTTTCCTAGCCGGTAGTGTCCCACTGCTGGGCAAAGGCCAAGTCCTTCCACGATTCTTGCACCGCTTCGAACCAGTTGTCGCGGTGTACGTTTAATTCAATAACAATGGTTCAACAATCATGATGAAAATCGGAGTTTCTAGACACAAAGATATTATTGTGGAATATTCCTTTAAAATCTATAGCCATGGTTATATTCCAAGGTTGAGTCAAAAGGTAGTACCTAAATTTAATCAATAAATTCATTACTTTATCAGTATTACTTATTTACACCTCCTTATACTAGGACTGACAAAGCATATAAATTAACACGGCTGCTGTTTCAATCGTCTGTCATAGATGTTAGAGGCCACTGACTGACTAGGACTGACCATACCCTTATACCATATAGTAAATCGTTAACATATAATTATGAATCCATCTCACGATAATTATAAATCCGACTAAAACCTATCACTATAAAGTCTTAATTTCAAACTCAAAAAGCAGCTTCGAAAAAATCTTTCATTCCACAACCGACTTCAAAACCGTCCAGAAAATTCCTCTAAAGCGATATCTACACGAACGATGCAAAACGAAGTTATAACGACGAAAAACGAGATCTAAGAATGAAAAATTACTGGCAATAACTCACTGGCTAGTAGAAAGCAAGTGGCAAATTAGGTACATAACGGTGAAGGGAAAATTTTAAGTATTCGCGTCGATAAAGGGCCTTGAGAGCCGTCTACCCTTGTCATCGGTAATGACGCCAGTGTAGACACAGCCTTATATCGACGGGTCCTACGTATACTGGTGTAACCAGCAAAACACCAAAATACGTTTTTTTTGCACCAAAAGCCTTAAAATTACCTTAACTTTATATCCTGTAAAAATTATATTATTTTATTCAGTAATTTCAGAGATACAAACCTGTAAACTAACATAAGTGACATGATTTTCGGCCACACGACCATCTACACTGATGTAAGTCACTTGCACCAGTGTAGGTAGTCGCGTGCGCCGCGTCACGTACGCGCAAGTGCCATTTACTCCAGTATGCGCGCTGCGACGGTGTTAGGAGCACGTTAACACTGGTATAACTGCGTTAACTGCTAACATATTCTTCTGTATCAAAACTATTTCGTGCCCTGTTTTTAGGGGTTGTGTTACTTTTTTACATATTTAACAAGTTTTGTTTGCTTTGAGTACGTAGTGATGAGAATTCACAACAATTAAGGGCTCACGAGGTCAATTTTTAATAAATTTATGCGTTAAAAATTAACAAACAAATTACTAAGTTGACAGTACTAATATTTCTACAAAAGGGTTTAATTAATGTTCACCTAATGCAAGATACAGATTGTACTGCTTGTAGATTTGTTTGAGCCGCCTGCATTATTTTTTTACGTATAAATTATATAATGTAGACGCACGGTGTACTGCATACTCTTCACACTAAATTATAGAGTTTGTTTTTCCCTGTTTGGTTACTGGTTGTTTTTTTACAGTCGGGTTTTTTTGTTTTTTTATTATCATTTTATTCTTTCAATAAATTTTACACTTACATCAGTAGGAATACAAAGTAGTAGTATACGAAGTCCCATGTGACTTTGTTTTATTTTCTTGATATTGTTATTTGCCGTAACCTACATTATTTTAATAATAATATCTATTTACTAATAAAATAAATATCGATACTACTTTCAATACATTTTTTGCAGCAATTAACGTAAGAAGTTACTAAACTTTGCTACTTGGGAACTGACGAGACAATTTTTTTTTATGTACCCAAGTACATCATTTTTAAACGTGTAGAAATATTCCAGAGGTAAACAATATAACAATATTCGCAACCCCAGTTTATTTTGGTAAAGTTGTAGTATTGAAAAAACAATTAAGTTCAATCAAAACTTAAGTAGGGGAGAGCGGGGTTAGAAGTGCCGATTTTGGAATGACCTCAAAAATGACGTAGTAAAAATGATATTGGAAAAGGCAAAATTAGGGTAGATTTTGTTAAATATATTCTATTTTATTATTCTGAAAGTCTTTTGGGTATATCTTCAACAGCTTTTTATGTATACCGTTTTATATGCGGAAAGTTGGAAAATAACAACTTGCCCCATCATGGGGCATGTTGTTAACCAGCTGGGGTAAGTTGTTACGAGGTCTATTGGGGGTAAAGTTGATAAAAAAAACATGGTTTTATTAGGTATTCATTTATTTAAAGACTAATTAACATGTCTTAAGAGTAATAGGCAACTTTTTACGTAAATTTAACAAATAACAAGTAATAAGGAACATTAAACAAAAAATAGAATTAACTTCTTATGTTTTTAACATCTATAAATTGTACTTTCTGGTTAAACCTTATTTTAATTTGACTATCATAGCTTATATTATCATAGTAACCAGCCAGTTCCACTTTTTTTATAGCCAACTGTAGCATTTTCTCCCGATTTTAACTTCTTTACAAATCTGTATAGTGTCATATGACAAATTTCAAGCTCCCTAGCAACAGTTTTTATTTTTCTACCTTCTTTAATGACTGCGTCTGTAGCTCTTTGCATCAACTGTTGAGAGATTGTACCCCGACTTGATATTCTCTTATAATATGTACGCATGCTGAAAAAAAAAAACAAATATTAGGGTACACTTGTGCTTACAATTCAATGGGGTTAGTTGTTCCGAAGTCACAACATGCCCCAAAAACAGGGAACATCTAGCCCCAAATGACATGCTCCTACATAAAAGCAAATGATAGGTTAAGTTATAAATTGAACTTAATTTTAACGTTAAAATATGATTACCAGTTGTATTTTTACACAAACACATAAAAAACCTAAAAGCAAATTGTCATAGTAAGTAAAATAGACCAAAAACAATAAAAACGAAAATATTTACTCACGTGGGTCAGAGGTATATACACACACACGACGACTTCACAGGACGCCACTGGCGTTACTTAGATGGCGGCCGTCGGTGCGCTGCTTCGTACCTTCTGACGACACACTTCGTGTATATATTTATCTCTTTTCTTGTTAGAGCTATTTCATTCGGAACAACTTACCCCGGTAACTTCTAACCCCGCTCTCCCTTATAGTAATACAAAATACATTCAAATTAAACTTATAAAGGACTTAGTGGTCGCCCGCAACTTCGACCGCACGAATATCGGTTATAACTGCAAAACATTGCCCTCCTCTGACGCAGTCGGTTAAAAAGTCTAGGTTTTAATCCAGGTTGTCAGCTAAGTCCATACGAAATTTCTTCAAAATTGGTTAAATCGTTTGAGCGTCAAAGAGTAACAAACATCCAATCCATACTTATGCAACTTTCGCGTTAACTATATTAGCAGGATATTTTCAAATGTATAATATGCATATTTAAACAAGTATGACGAGTGTGGTGATGTGATGAGGCATTCGTATGAAGGGTGTCCTACACAAATCACCATTTAATACAAGTTGTAAAAATGTAATGAATTTTCCATCATCTGATTTAGACTTTAAGGTCTCATTGCCCTGTTTTTAGGGGTTGTGTTACTTTTTTATACATTTAACAAGTTATGTACACAACTATACACTTAATAGAAGCACATAGTTCGAAAAGAGTTTCACAAAGGTTATACTAATTTCTTTAAAATACCTTTTCTAGCGGATCTGCAAAGGGAGAAATAAATTAGAAACATCAACGTACAAAAACTAGTGGACGTAACTGAACAGACGTAACTGACGTAACGTAACTGAAAAAAAATAGTGGAAATGCTATTTATAAGAATAATGACATAAAATTCAAGACAAGCTAGTCTTAAAAATAAAAAAAAACAATTAGGTATTATCGTAAGAAAACCTCTTTAAAAATCAAACCTTTTTTTTACTTAAAATAAGAAGATTACATTTTTTTTGTTTTATTATTTTTAAGATTGCAAGGCCAATGATTTTATTTTTCATTATTAAGAATGCTACTATCTAATAATAAAGTGTTATTTTGTATTTTAGATGTTTTTATTTAACTTCTTGCCACATTAATTTAAATATTCACAGTTAATAATAATACAGCAAACTGTTGCAAGTAGCTTTCCAGTACTGAGTAAACTGTTATAAGTGTTAAAAAGTCGATAAAAGTAGATAAAAGTAGATATTATTTTTTATATTATAACCTCATATTGGTCAATTACACGGAAATACTATGTTTAAAGAGTAAAATCCTTCAGATTTCCTTTATTTTAAGTATAAGCAAGTACACTGTATACTGGTATAAGTGGCCACTTGTATCAGTTTACAGGTTCTACCGTAGTAAAAAAAACAGGCTACATCAATGCAAGTTAACCTATTTTCCAAAGTATAAAAAAAGAAAAAAAACCAATAATGCAGTCTTATTCCTTAAGTATTAAAATATAACATACTAAAATTTCAAGTGTTTTTATTGATTTACGACAAAGTTACAAGCTTTAGAACCTTTAAACCGCTCTCTTGAAAAGTTGTGTTTTTGCACTTGTACTAGTCTACGTAGGACCCGTCGATATGATATGACACTTCGTTTGGTACGCTGAATCTTTTTTTTTTTTTTGTTTCTGACAGGTTTTCGATTTCGATTCGGTTGTCCTTTTTTTGAATATTCGGATATTGTGCGTAGATATTGGGTGACGGTTTATTGAAGTTTTGTTGGTATAGTGTGTGCCTTGGTTTAGGAAATATTGGAGAATAGTTACCTTTTCAAACGCGAATGATGAAAAGTGGTGATTAATACTTCTTCCTTCTTTAAACAATAGAAAAATGTCAGTACGGTTTATTTTCAAATGCCATGTAAGTAGTTAGTTTTACTGTCTACTAGTTGTTGCTCGCGGCTTCAACCGTTTGAATGATGGTCATAGCTGAAATAAACATTACACCCTCAAACGAGGTCTTTTAAAAAGTAACCTGTATTAATCCAGGATGTTACTTAACTCCATATCAAATTTAATACAACCATTTAAGTTTGAAGGAGTAAAAATCATCCATCCATCCGTACTTACAAATTTTTGCGTTTACGTACTATTAGGATTGGGATTTAAATGAATTTTGTTACTATGCTTCTGTAAATCATAAAACCAATCCGATTGTTTCATAAACGATGATATTGCTCTTCAGTCTAACCTGCTTACCAGATTAAACTGAATACCAAATTATACATAGAGCAACTGTATTTCATAGAATCTGTTCTAGTAACCGCAAATTAAATTATTAATAATACCGAGTCAGCTTCGTTTGAGTGCAATATTCATGTATAATAAACCTTCCTATTAAAACATTCTGTCTATCAAAAAACTCTTATCAAAATCTATACATACATACATACATAAACGTCACGCCTTTTTCTCTTGGGGGTAGGCAGAGATCACATCTTTCCATTTGCTACGATCCGATAAATCTATCGAAGTTTTAAAGATCTAAGCGTACATAGGCACACAGACAACAGGAAGCGACTTTGTTTTATACTATACTAGTGACCCACCCCAGCTTCGCATGAGTACAATACTGATTATTACTGATGTATATTAAACCTTCCTCTTGAAACATTATATCTATTAACAAACACGTCAAAATCCATTGTAATTTTAAAGATCTAACAACGGACAAACAGCGGAATTAAAGTTTGTCTTATACTAAGTAGTGATGATGCGAACCATGATATAAAAATTTTGTGGAACACAAAAATTAAATATAAACATGTGTGTATTTCAATTATATGTATAAATACCATCAACCGAATTTAAATCGTAATCCCACAGAGTTAATGTTGAATTTTTAATGGCAGTAATATTTTAGACCGCTGGATTGATTCTGTGGTTTGAAGTTTTAAATATTCAAGTGCTGAGGTTTAATTCTGTATCAAAAACTAATGTGTAATGATATTTATAATTACATAAATTAATAGTTCGACGTTTTGCAATCTGTTTATTTGATAGACGAATTTTAACTAGTGGTTTTGCTTACAAAAATATAAAATAAATATTCCACAGCATTCACACAACGCCATCTAGTCTCAAATTAAGTATACGAGAGTAACTTATGTTATGAGTGCTTGACAACTGATGAATATATACTTATATATTTCTAAATACTTAATTGTACATAAATGGTCGTACAGAAACAGAACAAATGGTCGTACTCATCACACAAACACTTGTCCTGCGTGGGAATCGAACCCATGACCTCCGGTATAGCAGTCAAGACCACTAACCACCAGACCAAAAGGCCGGTCAATATCAGATATCACAAAAAATAATAATTAATGTTTTTCTTGATCTTTTTATTTGCTTAGCAACTAAATCGTGAAAACATACCCTGTACCATGATATTGTAAAGCAAAACCGTTGCCATGGCAGAAACGTGTTCTTTTTTATTCATTTATTTACCTTTTTTAAAAAGGTGTACTTATCTTAAATCCCACAAAACTGTAGCGATTGTGGGGTCAACAAGTCTAATAAATTACAATTAAGTGAAGTTATAGTTAAATATTACATAGATATTGTACTTGTCATCATCATCATTCCCCTGCCCTTATCCTAATTATTATTTCGGGTCGGCGCAGCATGTCTTTATCTTCCACACGTCCCTATCCGACGTCATCTTGCAGGTAACACTCTTCGCAGCTATATCATCTTTTACACAATCCATCAATCCATATTGTACTTATATAAAACTTTAAACGTTTCTAAATAATATGACTTTCACTTACGTTTAAACGTATTTGCTGCATTTCGCTTCCACACATCCATCAGTACTACTTTAATATCTCAGATAAAAATAACTGGGGGAGCGTGTAAATAGCTTCCCCTTTTTTGGATGGTGTTTTTAAGAACTACCAAATATGGCGGTTAATAGAAAATTGAAATTGAAAAACCTGTTGACCGATTCCGAATTAGAAACCAATAACAACTACAACGCTTGCAGCGAATGCCCACGTACCTTATGAATCCCAGGGACCCCACTTGGAACCTGGATGTGGGGGAGATGCCTCGCTCAAAGATGCGTCGTTGCGTTGTGGGCTGCCGGCCGGCGAGCCAAATCCTGATTCATCCACCGGTGACAGGTTACAACTCGTGAAATAAACACTGCACTATTGGTTCATGAAGTCTCACTGCAGGAGGTCCATTGAGTTCACGAGATTTACGACAATTTCAACATATATAGAATTTTAAAGGCGGAGCGGTCACATTCGACGCAATGCGAATGGCGGCGGCAAGACGAACTGCATTTTCTTAGCGGAGCGCGCCATCTATTGGTCATTCGCGAGAGTCTCCAGGAATCACTCGATACGTTGACCAATGGGACGCTGCGGAAGTTGATAATGGCGGTCGGAAACATCAACAGGAACTCAATTTACTATCTTTTTTTATAAAAATAAGGGAAAAATAATATTCCTAGGCGCGGGAAAAATGAAAGTAAATTATTTGAGAAATATCTATGTGAAAAAGGCATTGACGCTTCACCAATAACAATACCTAACCATAAATAGGTTTATCTAATTTGTTAATACATTGAACTATGACTCTTTATTTTTCCAACATTCTACAATAGTTGATTTAACAATTTCAAGAACCGTAACAAGGCAATTTCTATATTGTATGAAGGCAAACGGGAATCTTGAAGGCAATGGTTATAGAGTAAACAAGCAGTCAAGTCTTGGTAAATACTCATTTCTATCCGTATTCGAAGAATTTTGCTATTGTTCCGTAAGAAAATAAATTGGTTGTGATCTAATTTTTAGCTTTAGATTTGAAATAAAACTATTCCAATCTCACTGCAGGGTTATTATCTATCTTGCAAAATCAACAGCAATTGTTTTTCTCGTATACTTAATTTGAGATTAGATAGCGTTGTGGGAATGTTGAGGAATATTTATTTCATCGATAGCGATGAACGGCACTCTACCAAGCAAATGCCTAAGGCTATTAAAAAGTGGAACTTCTTATAATGCCTTTTAATAAGGACTCGATAAATCCCGGGAGCACTAAGAAACTGATATAACAAGGTCTTTAATAAGTTCAACGAGTTTTCCTTTTTATCAATTAATTGGATGCTAAGTCAGGTCTTATAAAAACGGTTAGTTCCTGACATTGGCTGAGTTGCCTTTCGTTTTGCAATTTTCTTTACACTTTTATATTACGTAACTATTATAACAATCTTAATTACAATCTACGGTTTTCTCATTTGTCGTGTACATGTGAACTTCTTTATTCAACATGTCTCTTATTTTCCCACGTCTGCCCAATAAAATGTATGTTTTAATAAAAAAAAATATTAATCCAAAAAAAATGTTCGATACTTTTGTCATGAATTAAGTTCTTAGGGTATTTAACATATCGTAAGAAACTTGCCCACACTGTAAGTACCACTAGCTACACAAATTTAGTAAAAAAAAGAAAATTTTTTAGGCATGGATCTGAAAACAAAATCAGAGTTACATGAATGGTCACTATATTTTGTAAAAAGTATTTGTACGTACACTGTTATATATTGTATATGGATGTGTGTTAACCTCTTTGGTGTGAACTACATACATGTGTACGTGAAGGCGGCCATCTTGAAATAAAAGCATTCTGTCCAGAGCTGTCAATGGTTTCGTTTGTCTCCCGTAATAAATATATAATAGTGGCGACGAGGATTAACCCAAATGCAATAAATAGTATTCAGAAATGAACGGTATCGGCATTTTATCTACATTTGATCACAATGTTCAAGAATGGAAGTCGTACAAATGCCGAATTTCACAATGGTTTATTGCGAATGACATCGGTTCAAAAAATGACGCGGCGGGAACAAAAAGACGAGCGATTTTGCTTAGCGCGCTTAGCGACGGCACATTTAAGTTGGCAGCGGACCTTGCCCTACCGAAGGATATTCAAGAAGTGCCGTATGACGACATAGTGCAGCTATTGGATGAGCATTTTCTTCCTAAGATATGCGGCTTCAGCGAGCGTTATAACTTTTACGCAGCTGTACAGCAACATGGCGAGTCTTATACGCAATGGGCGTCAAGACTACGAGGACTTACGGCACATTGCAAGTTCAGTAACGTCGAGGAAGCGTTACGAGATCGTTTTGTAATGGGAATGGTAGCAGGGCACGACCAAAAAAAGCTGTTCGCGCAAGACATCGAAAAATTAACCTTGGCCAAGGCGGTAGAAATAGCGGAAAACGTGCGGTGCGCGCGAGCAGGCGCCGCCACCACATTGGCCGTCAATGGTCAACCTACGCCTGTGTTCAAGATCGCCAAGGAACTCGATAGTGCTAAACCCATTAGTGCCGGCAAACTAAAGTGTACAGTGTGCGGTCGCCATAACCATGAGTCGTCCAAATGTCGGTTTGCAAATTATAAATGTAAAAAGTGCAACACCAAGGGTCATTTACGCAAAATGTGCAACAAAGTTAATTACGTTTTGTCAGGTGACGTGAGTGAGGACGGCGACGACGGTAAGTCATTGTTTAATATATGCTCAGTCCGTGGGGAACCAATGACAGAAACAGTTTCAATTTTCGGAAAAGATGTACAGTTTCAAATAGATAGTGGTTCAGCGGTTACAGTAATATCCGAGGGTACCTATAAAAACATTACATTGACAAATGAACATTCAACAATTTATCTCAGCAAGATTTATTCGTCACAATTCAATATGTTAGGAAAAAATCTAATACAGTGACTCCTTAATGGTTTACGACCGCAAAAACCCCGTTCTAATTCCTCACATAATCGGAACTGTGGTTTTTGCAGTAAAGGTTCAGCGGGCCTTGTTAGGGCGGGGCCCAGGCGCTTTTGGACCCTTTAACCTTTGAATGCGAATTGTGGCTTTCTTGAAACGTCGAGTTAAATCGTAAGACGGTGTTTATTGAAGATATCACTTAATTACTTCGGTTTTTATGTTAAGTGTGTGTAGATTAAGAACAATAGCATCAGTTAGACAGTTATTTGATAGAACTCTTTTTATCCTAAATAAGAATTGCTCTTACCGCTAAATAGTTACACACTTTTCAAAAGGTCTTCTTACCAATGAGGTGAGATCGAATTGAACACACATCGGAGACAGGCGTTTATCAGTTTTTAAATTGAGTTACGGTTTTTCTACATCCGTAACTCACTATACTGTTATATATTGTGTTGATTAAAATATCCCTAGATCATCAGAAATGTGACTACTATGACGATTATCAAAGATCACAAATCTATCCAGACCGACCAGAGCTGTAATCATATAGTAATAATAATTTCTCCGGACCAAGCCAGTTACGCAGGACATATTATAGTGCACAACCGTGTGCGCAAACACAGGTGCACTCTCTGATCCTTTACTCTCTTAGCCCGATGGGATGGCAATCCAACACGACCGGAGAGAGATCAGGCGCAGTACCCACATTTTTATGTGCCTTCCGAAACACGGAAGCTGCGTAATTTGCTTCTAAACCGCATACAGCATGCGAAAAGTCGTTGCACCCCGTGGGGATCAAACTCGAGACCTTTGACTTGGTAGTCCTATAGTCTTACCACAAGGCTATGTCAGGTTCCAGAACTTTATTCATCACATTATACATATTCGTATTAATCTTAACAATTTTCATCATTGTTTCAGTGGCTTGTTCTACGGTGACCGTGACGAAGTGCCAGGCAGCCCTGAGGACCTTGCAGGCATTCCCATTCTTTAAGCCGACTTGCCTCTGTCGGGAACCGAACGTGGATCCTGAGTGTAACTCCTTCCGCGACTTCCTGTTCGATCATCCCTGCGTGTTTGTCATGAAGAAGGGTATGAGCAAATTATATATGAAAATTAACTGTTTAAAAATGTTTATGAAAATACTGTGGTGGTCTGAGACTTTGTATTAAAATAGAGTCTTTATTTGGAATTTCCACTGGCCTCCCACTTTTTCTGCTACTTTAAAAAAAAGGAAGTCTTGCAAAGTAAAAAGAATACGTATTTCATAAGATTTTGAAAACTTAGTACATCTGTATTTTTGTGTTGTTTCAGTTTTAATTTTACATGCTATTTTATGGCTATCCTAGAGATGTTTATGAAAACCAGTTTCGTACAAACGTAATTTTTGATAGACACAATTCCAATAATTACTGCATAAGATCATATCTCATTTAAATACCTTTATGAAAATATATTGACATCGACATCATCTGTCCTCCAAGGTCAGCGTCCACGAAATAATTCGTTTCAACTTCAAAAGTTTCATAATTTCTTTCAGCAAAACTTTCTTATACAAGTATTCACAACACATTTCCCATTAAACGACCTACCTTTAAGATAAGCAAAGGCCAGTAAATACTTCGATCAAAAAACATGAGTTGTCTTAAAGAAAATTAAGTCAGGACGCGGTCCGAATAATTAGGTGAAATTGGGAATAAAACTTGTATTTTTTGTTATACAGTCGATTATTTGAGGACTTTAATATATTTAAATGTAAAAGAATCTTGTGGTAATCAAAAATATGATAATGAAATGTTAAAGAGGTTTTGTAAATTCAAAATCTAATGTCCAGGTAAAAGTATAAGATTTTTGTAGACGAATATTTAAAAGTTTACAACTTTTGAATCCAAAAGGTAATTGAAACCAAGCTCAGTCTTTTAAAGTATTGTGGTTTATCTATGTCAAGACGAAAAACACTCTTAAAACTACACAATTCTTTAAAACTAATAGATCATTTTTGCCTTCTCATCCTACACTTTTAAAATGGAACTCCAAAACGATAAATACTCTGCAATTATTCATCCAAGACCTGTCATTTTAAGGTCCAAGGTAATTAAACCCAACATTTAATTTTAACATGATACTGAACAACAACAACTACTCTGCAACTATTTATCCAAGTTATTTTCAACTCCAACTTTACTCAACCCAGTTTTATCTTCCAGAAAAAGACCCGTACCCAGTGGAGACCCTGCCGACCTGCACGTATGCCCTCAGCGTGTGCCACAACGAGAAAGCCTGCTCCGTGCTCTTCGACCGCTTCAAGAACGCCTGCAAGGCCAGGGATGGGGAGTGTCGTATGGATGACAGGTAACACCTGGGTTGGGATATCAGGTCTGTTTCTTGCCGTTTTTGTTCGGTCGGTAAAGTTTAAAAAAAAAGTTGGTGCTGCATTGTGGATAAAAAAGTTCTCTGTGGATGTTCCATAATCGATAGACCAATTTGAGATTTTTAGGATTGCTATGGATAAAAAAGTGTGGTTTTGCATTTCATAGTGATACTAACCACTTTATCCTACCTCATAATTTATTGTACGCAGAAGCTGTTGGTGAACCTTACTAAATAAATAATCCTATATTAATAACTGAATAATTAATCGTTTCTGATTCAGAAGATATTTATAGCGTTGATGAAATTAATAAAAGTGAACCTGAAATAAAAAATACATTACGAATGTAACAAAAGTTATAACGTACCTTTCAATCACGAAACACAAATCTAAAAACAACTACATTTTCAACAATACAAGCACATTTCCTAGAAACACTCTCAAATATTTATTCACGAACCAAAAATATATCTAAAACTGATCTCTCGCGTTCCCTATTTATCCAATAAACGCCAGTTTGTTTACTGTCCGATATATTCGTCCGGGTCTATTCTATATGAAAGCCATTACAAATTCATAACAGTGTGGCGCCTCTAAATAAAGCTATTACGGGATATCGACCAAGTTTGCTGTTTTCAGCTGGAGGCTGAGCTTGCCTTTTTTCTTTCAGCCTTTTAGATGGCTATTGTACTGGAATATCTCGTTTATGCTGCCTTATTTTTAGTTGGGATGACAGTTAGTTTATTTTTTGTAAGGGTTGTGTTATGGAAATAGTCGTTGATTTAAAAACGGAGTTATTTTATAATAGTTTATATTAATACAAAACACTCTGTGCACAGAGTCTCAATGGTTAAATATTAAGTGCAATAAAATTTGCTCTTATAATAATTTCACCTACAAGCACTTTAGAGAATGAAAAACTTTCTCCAATCGATTGTCTGATATTAGTATCCATCCTATTTTAGGCTCATAAATACGTTTCAAAACATTAACTAAGTAAGTAGGTAGTGACTTTCATAGGTTAGCACCTGTGAAAGTTACTACCTACTTACTTAACCGGAATATAACCAATTGACTTATTCAAATCACACTTATTGAAATAACCGTCACGACTCTACATTTAATACATATACACGTGTTCTAACATTTTGTCCTGCTCTAGGGAGTCATGCCGCGAAGCCTGGGCTGGTCTCCGCCTCTCCCCGCTCTTCGGTTGCATCTGCCCCAACACGCACATGAAGAAACGCTGCGACCGCATCTTCGCAGTGGTTAACCACAACCCGTGCGTCGGTGAGTTCACACCTTTATATGCTCACGCTGGTTTCGCGGGTTCTGAGTGAAATTATAGACGGAATAATAATAAAGTACGATTTTTTGGCCCTTAGTAGGTGCCCCATCATATTTTAGATTAAAGTTCTCAACAAGGCCTCTGCATGTTGGACCTATGTCCCCATGTAAGGCTTTAAAAAGGACCGGGTTTCTTCCCTTGAAGTTATCCCGTGAATTAAAAGAGTATGAATAATTTTAGGATGACTAATTTTGTAGCAAAACAATTTTTGAGATGGAAAAGGTAGTGGGAACTACACTGAAGGCGTAATACACTGAAGGCGTCCTACACTGAAGGCGTACTACCTCTTAAAGTAATATGGCAGACGCAGAAGCGAGATGATGCTCTACAGAGTCGCGTTTCGTTTTTTCTCACTGCAACAATATTAGTATAAGAGGTGATAGTAGGCTGTGTTAGTCAATTGTGCCTGAAAAATTATAAAATTTTGTGTGAGTCTGTCTAAAACATGTAGGTCTAAAACAATATAAAAAGATATGATACAGGTATTAAGAATTTCTAAACTAGTTAATAGACAAAAATTGTTCTAACCTAACTAAATGTTCTAAACTGTTTAATTACACAAATTCAAGGGCGTGTGCTAAAATTAGATTACCGTTATAAAGACTATGGGGCTGCCTCAAAACCACATCCTACGAAGTTCTGAACCCTTACGAAATCTGATACTACTACTAAGACAGTTTATACACAAGGAAACACAAGTCTTCGGTGCCAGGTGCTATCACTATACAGGAACTAACTAACGAACTAACTTATAGAGGTCCCTACTTAAAAAGAATGTGACGTAGAAGACTAAAATGGTCGAGACTTGACTTGGACTTACAATTTTTAATAAGCATATACCGCAGCGGATTGAATCGGATGAAAAAATTGCAACATTAGCCACCAAATGTTTTACACGTCCCTAAGATGTGGCATGTTACGATGGACAAATTCTAACTGTCGTACAATGACCTCGGTCGCTTAGTTCTTGAAGTGCCTGACGCGTGGACTCGCAGTTTGGTCTTTTGTCCGAGATTCGAATATTAAGTATTATGTATTTAATTTTTATCGCATTATTTTTATATAATTGCAATCATCAGAGACTTGTGTTCCCTCGTGTATGCAGGGCCTTACAGTAGCCGAATCAATACAGAATATAGATACACTGTTATTATGTGAAACCGCTTCGCAACCTCTCGGAAGCTGATATAATGGAATTACTTATTGACCAGTATCTGAGATAATATGGTTATAAGTAGTTCTTTAGAAATTGATACTTCAATTGTAGAGACATTTTTGTAGAGTCATTGATATTATGTTTTTTTTTTACTAGATACACTCGTAATTTTTTTAAACAGTTTTTAGTAGCACAGTATGTGTTTTAGGCTAGAAATCTTCTCGGGTCTTAGACCAAAGTTTCGACACAAATTGATTAATGTTGTAGGATAATTATAATTATTAATGTGATAAAAAGAACTAACGAACATTCAGTTTTTGTAAATATGTAAAATATTGTCAGTGAGTGATTGATTTGAATGGTTGTATATTCCTTAACGGCTTAGGTGGCTTAAAAACATAGTACTAGCTGTGTGAAGCTGTGATAGCTTAGTGGCAAGACCAAAGTAAGGTAAGGTAGTAAGTCAGAGGTCTTGAGTTCGATCCCCACGACACGCACCGACTTTTCGAATGTTGTGTGCGATTTAATAAATATCACAGCTTCCGTGTTTCGGAAGGCACGTAAAAATGTGGGTCCTGCGCCTGATCTCTCTCCGGTCGTGTCGGATTACCGTCCCACCGGGCTATGAGAGTAAAAGGAATAGAGAGTGCACTTGTGTTTGCGCACACGCTTGTGCACTATAATATGTCCTGCGTAGCTAGCTGGTGTCATAGTAACACTGGCCGCCGTGGCCGAAATCGGTCCGGACATTATTATTATTATTACTAGCTGTGTGACTAAGTTTTGATAAAAATACATCGTGATTTTTTTTTAGTATTTAAATTTGAAAATTAACAATCCTTAATTTAGCAAAGGTAAGGACTTAGGCTAGACCCTACTCTAAATAGTAAAGCTTATTTGCGAAGCAGTGAGATATTACGATACTACTTTCACTAACTTTATTCCTGATAAATAAATTATAAGTTTTATACTGATTTTAGTAGGTTATGGGGGTATGTCATAGCGACAGCCCATGTTTCCGTTGACCGATTAAAGTTTGACAAATGCTAATATCCATAACAGCGATTCAACTAAAGTAGTTCAATCAATATAACTTTAAAAAGTACTAGTCATCAAGCGATATATCGACGTAGTGCCTCCATGAATAATTGTAATTGCTTTTATAAATATAAATAATTGTAGAGTCGAGTTTTTCTATCATAACTGCCGCGTCATTTATTGACTAGAAATAATTGACTTTAAGTTTAAAACAATATATCATTGAGGCAAAGCAGGTCTCCTATAGTCTATTTTATTTTTTACCCGATGATTTCAGGTTTATTCACAGGCAAGTGTCAAGTAGCTGGGTCGAACACAGCTTACTCAAACGACTCCCTTTTATCTTTCTACTTCTCTTTTTTGGTGGCCAGTGCAGCCCATTACTTCATGTAGCAGTCAAGGTGACGGGCCTGTTGGTCTAGTGGTTAGTGACCCTGACTGCCCTACCCTGACTGGGTTCGATTCCCACCCAGGACAAATGTTTGTGTGATTAGCACGATCATTTGTTCTGTGTCTGGGTGTGATTTATCTATAATATGTATGTATTTCGAAATATATAAGTATGTTTATCGGTTGTCTAGTACTCATAATACAAGCTACTAAGTATGCTTAACTTGAGACTAGATGGCGTTGTGTGAATGTTGAGAAATATTTAAGGTGAATCATTATCATGAAAAAAATAGTTGTAAGTGTATACCCATAACTATTTTATTCATGATGATGACGATGTAGATCATACTACGTTTGTAGATATTTCATGATTTGTTTTTTTTTTGTCTAACATGTTCCTAAGCCTTGTTGGGATCAATTGCTTTCCCAGGGATGCCTTTTGAGAGACGTCTTTTAATTTACGTAGCTTAACAGACTACTATAAAAATTAGGGAAATTATACAGAATACAAATAATTACTCGATTAATTAGAACAAAGCAACTGAAAGTCTATCCGATACAATCACATAATCTACAGATTCAGATTCATTTCTTGTAATCTCAGTAGATTGCTAGGGCCGCTCTCCCCGGGAAGGGCCCTAATCCCGGCGTAATCCCGCGATCATCCCCGCACTGGCCGCGTCAACTTCCAATCTCTTTGAATCCCTTTAATTCTATAAATTGATCTTGACTTTTTCGAAAAGTTTCATTATTATCTCTTAGTGGGCAAGTTTTGTTTGAAGGTATTCCATCTTCGGTAGAAGTTTGATACCTTTTGAGAAAGGGATATTAAAAAGAAACTCGAACGTTATACTTTGTATGGGTGAACGAAAGCTTTGCAGAATAAAGATGAGTGTTGCAGGCTTTCTCTGCAGGCATTTAGACCTTATATAATTTCCTATGTTGTAGCACTAAATAAACACCGAACTAACTATACAAGGCATTTTATATTCAGGTAAAAGTTAATGTTTTCTAAACGTTAATTAACATGAGGAACAAAACAAAAGAAAAATTTAAAAAGCACAACTTACAAGTATATTTTTTACAATAGAACTCAACTTTTTCATCAAAAGAATCATGCAGAATTTGAGTTATTGATCTAAAATTCTAAACTTAACATAAAAAGGAAAATACAAGGAAAAAATTACAAGAATTCGTGAGCAATACAGAAAACATTTTTCTTGTACCCTTGCAGGCAATACTCAAATAAAGTATAACAAAGTTCTTTATTTTATGGTTTATTAACACGAAGCTAAACTGGACGGTGTGACGTGTTAGTTAAATATAGAAATATATCGATTAATTTATGAACTGCTGGTTAAATGTGTTAAGGTTTCAGGTGTATTAAAACTTTTGATTGTATAGTAAGGAAAATAAATACACAAGAATAGTCAGTATTCGTTTAATTAAAATATATATAGATTAAAATGCGCAGCTTGAATGGCCTACGTCGTAGACCTGCTACGTAGTCACCGTAGCTTGAGTCGTCTACGTCATAGACAAACTGCTACGTAGTTACCGTAGCTCGTCTTATGTAATTGACTGCACTGAAAGCTTAATAAAGAGTTTCGATCCTAATCTCTAAGAATTTCCAGACTTAGTCATGTTCTATGCAGAGAACATGACTAAGTCTGGAAATTCTTAGTGAATAAAATTTTCATGATTGTAAACCATTTTACGATTGTTTTTATAACATACGAGTATTTTAAAACTCTTGTAATCATCATATCTTTTTTAACTTCTATATTACAAAATGAATCCGCAGGACTTGATGAAATAAAACTTAATAATCTAAAAACCAGTTATTCATTCCAAAACTAATTTAAAACCATGTGATCTTTGAAGCCAAGGTCTCGCATAAGAGTTCATTAAGTCGACTCTATCAAAACTAATTGAATAGATCAAAAAGCCTTCCAAAAGGGCTCGTTCATTAGAATTTCAATTAGCGTACTAAAACAACAACTTATTTTATCCTTAACTATAATGTTGGGTGTGGTTCTAAGTGTTAATTAATACTGTAGGCGAATTGGAATTGTGTTTAAACTGTGAAAAAATGAATGGTATTGAAAGTTCTACATTGTCGTTATGGTCATGTGGTTTATAAATATTATGTTGTGTGCTTTTTCCAAGCAATAAGATTGAGAAATTATATAAAACAAGAATATTTGAGTGTCACGAAAAAATATGTTTTTAAGATCTTGGACAGCTATAAGAGAAAGCATTTTTTTTAGACGCACAAGAGCTATCTAAAAATCGCTATAGGTTTCCACTGGCACCCTCAAATCTTTTTATTTATCTTGTTATTCCGAAGATTATTATTATCATGTAAAAATATAGAAACCGAGTATAAAAATAGTCATTTCTTAAATCGATGCATTAATAGGATAGATGCTAATGGTCTTGCAGCATCCGAACGAATAAGCATAAAATGTGATCTCATCTTAGTCGGCAACCCGAGTCTCGGATCTCGAGGAAAAACTCCAATGTTTGAATTCGTCGGCCTCGTTAATGGTGGGACAAGGGATAGACGGATAGCGGTGTTTAAGGTGATTTTAGAGACCAATAAAAGCAATACATTTTTCATTATTAAGGATGATTTTAAAGATCATTGGAAGCTATTACTATTTTTCGTCGAGCTGATGATGGCAAGTTGCCCTTGAGTTATATAAAAATAGACAAGAGATTGAATTTATATTTTAACTTTATCATTTAGATTAAGTATAAATTAGTTGTGGTTGCCCTTTCTTGTCTTAATTGGCTGTACCCGACAGGTTTCACAATTGTTACCATTGCGAAGAAGACCTACCTACTCTATGATACAGAAAGGTACCTAGTTTTTTTTTTTCATATATTAGAGCGATTTTTTATCAATGTCACTAGTGGGTTTGTTTATGCAACTTACATGAGCCACACAGCAATAGTCTTTGGTAAAGATAAACCTAAACGTACCTACACTGTAAGGACATGTTCGAAGCGGCGCAAGATAGAGAATCGTGGAAAGACAATCATCCTTTGCCCAACAGAGGGACACTACAAGCTAGAGAAAAAAAAGGCCATACCTATTAAATCGCTATCGCTTATACCATGACACAATTCTCAAGGAGTTTGGATTGTAACACGAAGCGTCGGATTAAGGATTAGCAAGATTCAAACAAATATATTAAGTAAATAGATGACGTCATTTAAATCGGACACTTATACTTAGGATTTAAAATTATTCATTTAAATTAATGAAAATTAGTTTTTGTACAGATTTGTAGTTCATTTGACAATTTTAAATTGATATAATGTAGAGTCTTGTTAACTAAAATATGAACAATGGATGGAATTAATATATTTGTGTTAACATATGGCGTAATTAAATCAAATACAAGTCAAAATATATTTTAATACATAATAATATGCAAAACAATAATGTGAATTCGACGAGAACTTTAAAGGGTAATATCAGATTTATTTCTACAACAATGTAGGGGTCGATTCCTAGTATAAACTGTATATTAAAATATCCAATAAAAAAATAACCTTATAAAATATAAATGCAGCCTCGCCATTTACCAACATAAAAACTACCAACCTTTAACCTATATCTTATATTAACTAAAGAGTAAACTATAAATAAAATGACATTTCATAATACCAACATTCAAATACCAATTAAAATTGTACGTCTAAAGCAATTAAACTCTAAAACACAAATACCGTAACGATGAAAATAACAGAATAATGACAAACACGGAAATTAAATAACAATTAGAAGACAAAACGATTTTGGTATCATTATACTTACATTTATAGAGTATAGATCTATTTATAACGGTAATAGTGGTAACAGTCATTATTAGTATTAAAAAAAATGAATGTGTCTGTCTTTTACACATCCTTTTAGTTAGTTTTTTTTTGTAATTGATTATTTATTGCATTTAATAAGTTACAGAGATGATCAAAAATAAATCAAGTTAAAATCAATAAGGACAAATGTTTATGTGATGAGCACGATCATTTGTCGTGTCTGTAATAATATGTATGTATTTAGAAATATGTAAGTATGTTTATCACGTGTCTATTACTTATAATACAAGCTTTGCTTAGTTTGTGTCTAGATGGCGTTGTGTTAAAGTCGTGGAATATAATTATAATACTTGCTGTATCTCGTCTACGGAATACTTTTAGACCCATATTCTAATAATTTCATTATACCTTTTGGGTTTTGTTTTCTAATTCCGTGTTAAGGTCAATTCACAAATATACTTAAATAGAACCGTCGTAAAAATAGGGTTTATCTCATTTTATTTATAGCCATGAATGGGAATTCTAAGAATAAAAATGGTATATTTTTGGAACGATTCGGGACTAAGCCTTCGTTGCCAGAAAGTATAAAAATATGTTTGTGACATATGTAATGTAACATATGTAGGATAGTTATTGATTAAATAGATTAGATATAATCGGAATCAGTATTTATTCTTTAAAAACTCTATCTTTTATTTATAATTTTTAACCAAAAAGTAACTAATGACACCATTCACTCCATCATTTTACACAATCAATACAAATTGTTCTATCAAACGACCCTTTGTCTCCCCTCTCCCTGCCTATCCCGCTATATCCTGTGTAAGCAATTCCCTGTAACTAACATTTGCACACAACAAATTTCAGTTACAGGGAAATCATTTCCTTTGTCGGCTCGTTTGAGCGTTATAGTCCAGGAGCTCGGGGTATGAACTGTATTTTTAACTGTAATTTCGGTTCTGGGGGATTATTTGCTTTGTGGGGTAGCCGAAATTTTAGTTGTAATTTGTCTGTTGCAATTTTGAGTTTGTTAGTAGGTTTTAGGCACTTTGGAGTGAACTATGGTTAGTATAGCACCAAAATTAAAAGAAAATAATCAACGTCTATTTGGCCTAATGGAAACATAAATCCAAAAGCAATTTTATGCAATAAGAGACAAAACCTTTTTATATTCGTAGAAAAATATTTTTTAGACGCAAGAAAAGCACGTTTGGATAGACGGGGCTAAGGAAGTGCACTCTGTGAACTACTTTCCATGGTTTTTATTAATACAAGGCGCTGTAAAAACGCGTGCTTATAGCTTCTTAACAACTAAAACAAAAGACTACTAAACGCAACAATTACTAAAGACCAAATATTTGGGGAGCCAGCATGGTAAACAAATCATTTGTTCGGAATAAAGAGTCAGTGAGCTATGGTGTTATTCCCGACGTTTTCCTGTTTCTAATGCTAAATAACGGTGAATTCTCTAAGGGGTAAACAGAAGTATCGTCCACATAAAAATTATAAAACATCACAAAACTGTACTGAAAATTTTCTTTTGCTATCAAAAAAGAAGTTTGAATGTGTTTTGATCAAGTACTGCTCAATAAATTTGGTACTAACTAAACCGCCTTTCTCTTGACTGCAGGGATAGACCTTGATGATCTTCGATTTATAAATTAGTATTAATTTAAAGAACAAAAGACGCTATGCCGTTATTCTGAGCAGCACTTCCACCATCCAGTACATTGTCAACCTCCTTTAACATGGTTCTTCATCGCACATTGTGACTCCTGCTATTCTTTCCAAAACTTTGTCAATATTTCTTCTTACACCATAATCATTCACCTTTACCCCTAATACACACTTTGCCACATAAAAGGGACCACCAGTTTCATTCAGTATAAAGACATGGCCTACGTCACCGGCAGCCTTTGCTTTCCGTACCATAAGTGTGCGTCGCGAAGGACCAATAACTTCAATCGAATATTAATTTTGGGGAAGTCGAGGGCCCGCACAATATGGAAACAAAAGGGCCTATTCATCGCCCTTTGTCCCAACCACTTTGAGGTCTCGCCCTAAAGTAAACCTTTTTGAAGATTTCTTTTCACTTTGACACGGAGTTTCGACGTTTTCTTATTTGTGTTATGTTAATAGTGATTGCTGGTTTTTGAGTTTTAGTTTCTGTGCTTTTATACAGTTTGTGGGACTTGGTCGTCACTTTATTAAATAGGTTGCTCATAGTTTAATGTAACGTCTCTACACATAAAGGAATTAATAAATAAAACGAAAAAACTACATAAATAAATATAAATTGATTGAACTTTTCGAACGCCTTAGATTGACACTAGTCTGATCTAGCTGTTTAAAATCATTACAACCCATGCCATTTACTCGATCAAGAGATTCATATTACCATCTCTGTCATTCAGTGTTGACACACACAAGCACAGCTCATGACGAGCTTGTGGATGTGACGTCACTCCTGACCGGCGACATCAAAGGGTAATTCTGTTTGCAGTATTCGTTACATTGTGCTAACAGTATGCTCTTAGAATAACTGGTTAAATTGCATATTGTGGTCTGTGTAATGGTAAGTGGCGGTTTAGTGTAGAACTATAGTCTAGTTAGTTACTGCCTGCACTCATGAGTTTTACAAAAAAATGTGTGAGCCCATTACAAACTGACAGTGAATAAAAACAGTAACTTAGTGCTAATTAATATTTTGTTAGTGTTCATTTTAATTCTACCTAGCAAAATAATAAGTTACCAAAAAATCAGAACCAGATCCCATAATGAATACCTATACTTAATGACCCAAAAAAAAACCTATTTTATCTTAAAATACTAATTTGTAACCTAATTTTAATACAACAGACGGTTACAAAGATCAAACAGGTAATACGTTGCGACCACTGTAATCTCCTTGTGACCAAACTCAAAGGTTCAAATCCCTAAACAAACCAGTCGGAAGGTAATTTCGCGTTTATTCCCTCAGCAAATTAAATAATTTGTTTATGTAAATCTAAGGATGTAATTACGAAATTTTCATACTATTTAGATTTGAATTTTGTACTTTAAATTTTGTTTGTTGGTACTAATGGTTGAGATAAACAGTAACATTGGTAATGAAAACAATTTAAGAACGTTATTAAAAATATTGATTTATTGAGAGATAAATAAATCTTTTCAAGTGCTTGTTTTCTGGGTATCAATTTATTTTTACTCTGACTTATTCCCCACGATTTGTATTCAACGTAAAGCGTTATCTTCTTCCAGTTTTTTATACTACCGTTTCATTGGTTTCTTTCTCGTTTCATCTTTTAAACAACTCATATAGGGAATATGAGTTGTCTCTGATATTTCTGTCTATAGACTAGACCTAGTATTCTTTTCTTATATTTTGGTTCATAGCTTTACCTCATTAAACCAAAATCAATCGGTCACTATCTAAACATGGAAAGGTATTTTAGGAAAATGTATTGACAAAGCTACGTTTATTTTTGTAGTCCTTTTTACCAAACCACTCTCCCTTAAGCGATACTCAAATTACGTGGACAAACAGTCTGTGAGTACATTCAATTTTCTTATCATTTCTAAATCAGGGGCATTAAACAAGTATATTTGGAAACTGAATAATATAGTAGGTATCTAACCTACCATATTGTAAGTGGTAGTAGTGACAAGTTGTGGCCACGCATCGTAATTTTCATAAGATTTTTTTAGGAAGAAACTTCAGCACTAAAACTAAATTTAGAATTTAAGTAAAGACACTAAATTAGTACAATGAAACACACAAAATGATCTCGGGGATCTAATAGGAGTTTGTCGTGCAATCGACAATGTCGTAGTGACTTATTTAAGTAGCCATCTTTGCAAAGAACTACCACTTCATTTCTAAGTCAGCCAGTGATGCTCCGTTTGCGAAAGGCCTAAAGATCAAAATCCTCTAAAATTGATAAATCACTAGTGCCTTATAGTAGTACAGTTGTTATCCATGACGCTATATACTCGTAGTTCAATTTTTCATTTACTATTAAAAAACCTATTTGATTGCTGGCTATAAAAAACTTTAGGTGACTGAAAACGTCGAACTACGAACCTAAAAACAAAATACCGAACTTAAAAATTCAACCAACTATAGAATAAAAAAACGAGTCCAACAAAAACACGATTTCATTGTTCGTAACAAAAACCAAAAAAGCCGCACAAAGTTTTGAACAACGTTGTCACAGGGCCGAGTATGGCTCCCTGTGAAACGATGATATTTTATACGATCATCACAGAATATTCTAGTATTGGTGAATGTTTTGTGACCATTGCATTCTGAAATATTAAGACCTATTTATATGAATAATGGCTTGTAAGGTATTTACTCCTTTGAATTTCTCTTATAAAACCATCATCCGATGATGCTGATGTTACTGTAAGCAACAGTCAGTTCTATTTTGTTTTTTTGTCAGCAAATTCCATTCCATGAAAGATTATATAGTTAATTATATTAGTAATGAGCATAATTTCAAGACCTAAATGAGGTTTCCTTAAGAAAATCCTTTATCGGGAAGCTAGTTACGTTTATGGTCGCTTCTAATTAAGAAGAATCCTCGATTGAAAATAAAATAATAGAAGGTATTTCAAATAGTGCGACAAGGAAAACTGTAAAAGCTTCGTTTCTTTGCTGCCAACCCCACCCTACTGTTGATTGTCCCTGTTTTTATAAGAGCTAGAGATATCCCGGAATTAAGTATAAATAAGAATAGTTCCACACCACAACGATGGCTCAATTGATTTTTTTTAATATTTCTAATTTTTACATTTATTTTACACCAAATGACAAAATTATAAATTATTGAAAAATATGTTATTATTTTCCCTCTTTTATAAATATATTTTTACGAAAATAACATTATATGAAATGATATGCTTAGACATGAATATAACATGCATTACCACCTCTCTCTTATGTGCTAATAGTCCAGTCATTTGGTAGTTTTACCTGAAAAGTTTTCCGGGAGTTTTGAAAATTGGGTATTTTATAGATTTCGATATGCTCTTTTCGAATTTTAACTTTGCCACCTCGTACCACCGCCGCTCGCGCCGCCATTTTGAAAAAATAGCGCCCAAAAACGGTTTTTTGGGAATATCTCCTTTTCGACGCATTTTACGAAAAAAATGTTTTCTACTAAATTAAACTAGAAAAAATTCCCTACACTTTATGTCTTATTCACTTTTTTATAAAATCAATAGTTTTGGACGTACGAGCGCCGCAAAGTATTGTTCATTTACACCACTACGAGTGTTTCGTATATTTTTCTTAACTGTTCTATTACTGCCGCCGGTTTTTAAGAAGTAGGTGTCAGGGTAATATGTCACTTTTGAATCGGGCCCTTTCTCTCGACTATGAACGAAACTTCAACGAAAAATTTGTTGGTAGAAGCTATATTAAGAGAAATATTTAGTATAGACTGAATCATCAATGTACGTTTATTGACGTACAGTGTTGTTTATGTTCTTAGATCTATGGCTTCTTATACGGAAAATTGTTTTATTTGTGACAATTTACTTGAAAACCGGCGGCAGTAATGGAACATTTTAGAAAAATATACAAAAAACACGTGGTGGTGGCAGATGAATAAGTAATACTTTGCGGTGCTCGTACATCCAAAACTATTGATTTTATGAAAAAGTGAATAAGACATAAAATGTAGGAAATTTTTTCTAGTTTAATTTTGTAGAAAACATTTTTTTCGTAAAATGCGTCGGAAAGGAGATATTCCCAAAAAACCGTTTTTGGGCGCCATTTTTTCAAAATGGCGGCGCGAGCGGCGGTCGTACGAGGTGGCAAAGTTAAAATTCGAAAAGAGCATATCCAAATCTATAAAATACCAAATTTTCAAAACTCCCGGAAAACTTTCCAGGTAACCCCCTTATTTTCTACCAAATGACTGGACTATAATGTGTGTTAATTAAACCTGCGAACCCTAACACTACTGCCGCTAACGGGTCATCTCAGTAAATTACCATAAAAAAACATTAGAATTCAAATACACCGCCAGCAGTTTTTGCACTGAATTTAAAAGACTAGGGTCTGTTTGTCCGGAGTTTAAAATTTAACATGGCGACCTTTTAGTACGTGGGAACATACAACTGTTCAAATTACTCTAGCTACCAAGCTTGGGAAAAATAGCCGAGCGGAGGCGCTTGCTGAAAAATACCTTTCAAGCTGTATTGTTATGTTCGAGGTAATCTGAAAATGACACGCCGTTAGCGCTGTTATTCCCCCATTTGTTTGGGCTTCGTGTAAATAGAAAAATGAATGTGGTTTGTGTTGTATGTTTGGTAAAATAACAGCTTTTACTTCTAGTTTTAGATCGAACACAACTTTATTTAGCTTTAGTATCTAAACTTTGTAAAGGTTAATGAATTCAATAACAACGTCGGTGGAGATATAAATATTTATGTTACACAGTTCAACAGATTTCTGGAATTTTAGAACGTTTTCACTCAGAACTCGCGAATTTACTAATATGAAACCAACTAGCAATAGCTTTAAGTGTTCAAATGGCAACGCATAGGTACACGCGTAATGTAAGACACTTATCATAAACTTATCTTGATGTATTATAAACTTTGGTCCGAAGATCGACCCCTGCAGGACACCGTCAACAGTATATATGTTTTATAAATATTGTATTAATTTAAGCAATTATACTGAAAAGTATAATGTTTCCTAATGATACGACACGGGTCTACAAAGCGTACTGCATAATACAATACATAATTAACAACAAAACAATAACACTACACTTTAAAATGCTTCTAAGGAGTACTAGACTCACTTTCAAATAGCCGTCAACGTGTTTATTAGTTGTTTTACGTATTTGGTTTCGTTTTCCATTACTTTGTTATACGTGCCTATTTTATTTCAACACAAATTAGCTGCGTAGGCCTTAGGATTGACTTAGATCACTACTTTACCACACAAGGCTGTTTCAACTTTATGTTTCACTGGACACTAGCTTCTTTTTAGTGTACTCCTGACCACACACCGTACAAATGCCCGCAGTTACCTAACTCTTGGCTTCCAACACCTTCGGCCTTCGGTAATGGTCTTGCTACAGTATCGTGTTTCAAGGCGGCAACACTACCCTAGTCACGTCTACCTGGTTTCTTGAGTACTCTCAAGGGAGGGCTTTCCCTTGAGGGTGGTCGCAGTGCGGTTGGTGAGCGAGCAGGGGTGGTAGTGGTTGTTGGTAACGTGGTTGTGGGGCAGCGGCGGCGTGGGGCGATTGCCCGCCTGCGATTCGGGCGCTGTTCGAAGCGCCCCGGCGGCCGGCTGCGCGCGCGCCTGCGCTCACGCGCTACGCTGCTCCCGACGGTACCATCCTGCTGCTCACCGAGAACGGCACGCGGCTGATGACGCGCGCCGCCGCCGCCAGCCTCCTGCGCGCCGCCCTCCTCTCCCCGCGCCCCCCTCGGCCCCGCCACGGTGAGCCGCCGCCGCACCCTCTCTTCATCTTCTCTCTTTCTATGTGTCTGTCGGATCCGTCGCCTCTAGCACTGCACGCTTCGCACTACGCTTCGTAAGGTAGGAGCGTGGCAACTAGCCAACCATGATCTCTGCCGAAACATAGCTGTGGATACACTTAGCAAGGATATTTCAAAATATAACAATACTAGCGGTTTTATAAATTTATACACGGAACGTCACATTATAGAAAAGTTCTAACAATCGTCTCAGCTTACTTTTGAAACACGGCTTAACAACTTGAAACTCTAGAATTTTTCCTGAAAATTTTAAATTAGTGACGTGGCTGACCCAGTTTTAATAAAATAGCTACATAGTGAGTGCGGATTTATCTTTTCAACAATTTTATAGTAAATATTTGATAAAACATTCGCTCCTACTTTATGCCTGCATGCTTATAAATTACTGCTTTCCTTTCCCTTTTATACCACTTTAGACTTACAGTGGGTGCACTATCGTCTTAGTCACACTGAAAGTCTACTTTGGTATCTCTTGAATTGTGCACGTCTGCATGTTTTCTTTCTGCATCTCCTGTTTTTCTACGATCTCTATGGTTACTGCGCGGCATAGACTGGCTTTGATAATAGTTCGAGCGGGACTGCCAACGGGGAGGCTTTGCTAATGTCATTTAATTACCGGGACTTTTTATAAATCGTTCAAAATTTTACTTTTTGCCCGTAACTGTCGTAAAGTTTGCAATATCGTTGTTTATTGTATTGGATTGTCGTTTTTATATTTTTCGTCAGTAGGGTCAGTTTTTTTAATATCGATGTATGTCGGTCGACCGGCGCGATCGCCTCTGATGTTACGATTTCGGAGTCCCGTCGCGCTATGGCTCGATCGTCGAGCGTGCCACAGCTAAGCGATTCGATGGATGAAATTCCAGTAAAGCTGATGTCGGATGGAAGGACCGCGAATCGAAACGGAACCGGTGTGACTTCGTGGATCGGCGGTATGTCAATAACACATGATGGGAACCTGATCGCTCCGGACAAAATTATGACGCACATCCACCGTTATGCGAGCCCGCACTACAACCCGCACGGGCACCATTACCACCGCTGGAACCATGAGCCGGGGGGGAGCGAGGACCCTCTGTACGCGACCAAGACTGTCTACGGCCCCGGATACATTGATGAAAACCGTACGTATGGTTGATATTCCCAAAACTTCAGCTAATCTTTTCGCCACTTGCACTGATTGTCGCTCCACAGCAATACATAATCAAACACGTTTAATTCCGTTGAGTTCTGAAAAGATTAGTTGACGTTCCAAATAAATAGGTGGTACAAATGAATAAACACATACAACTAACCATAGATATCGTAAGTCACATCACTTCGAGCTTCAAAACTGTACAATACTAGTCGGTTTTAGGAAACCACCGAGACATGGGTGATTTGATTCATTCTTTTAGCACCTACATGTTACTATTCTGAGTGCTCTTTCCCCCTTTATTTTTTCGTCCCCAGTATCCGAGCACTTTAGTTTAGATTCTCCACAACTTATAGTAAACGATAGTTTATCTAAAAAACCACGACGTAAAGCTTTGCGTAGACAATGATTAGAAGGGAATAGAGCTTAGAGTCCTCGAGTGCTTCCTTCCTGATCCGAAAAATTGTAGAGAATTTAGTTGTTAAAGGAGCGATTTAGCGGAAAAGCTTAGACGAAAACCTCCGCGAAGCTTTGCAAATTGCGCTCAAGATTCATCTCCCACGGACATTAATGTATTCCATCGATCTGAGTGTAGCACGGAGATAATGTTCGGCAGGAACTGTTACTTATTTAGAGATACACGGTGATACACTTTGCATGAATTCATTAAATATTCTATTCATATTTAACTTTGAAACGGCACAGATATCTCATGGAGTTTTTGCCTCACAAAGAATTGTACGTAATTTGACAGCATGTCCGATTTATTGAGATTATTGCTTGTATTTAAGGTACGGTCTTCGTACAGGTTATCGATATCATTGGTCATCCATCGTGTTTTATTCACGACACGTAATTTTTGTATCGATTCCTCACACATACCCCATATTATTATTATACCTTTTTATCCACAAGATGTAAATTATATTTATATAAGCATGAGCATTATTCACACTCAAATATAAAAGTTTTGGTTTTATTGGTTTGTTTATTGATTTATTCATTTGTTTATTTTAGACTATCTATTTATTTATCTTATACAATATATTTTTGTTTTATAACTTGCGTATATAAAGCACTTTTGCTTTAATGTTTTCATGTATAGGAATTGCAAATACCGAAATAAAATAATGACCTTAAAAAAATCGAATCGAAAAGTTTTTAAAAGTTAATATGAAATCAGATGACGAAGCAAAAACTAAAACAACTAACAATAAAATTGGATCAAATATTTGTAGGGTTCATTTTCTACGAAACGATAATACTCGAATTTCTCAAAAAGTACCAAATTAACGTCCAATCAAAAATTTCAAAGTCTTGAACAAACTGGTTTTCAGTCTCTTTCGAAGCTAAAATGTTTTCTGAAAGTAATTACTTAGGAATGATTGGCAGCTTTTACCGCAAAGGATATCGATTTCAAGGTATCGGAATTTACAATATCGATAACGGTATTACGTAAATTGTCTACAAAGTAATCTGTGGGAAATAAAATGGACTGGGGAAGTATTATTAGTTATTAAAACCATGATTGTTCCAATAACAGAGAAAGCGATTGATAAAAAGACGATGAAAGCTGTATTCACAACGGAGCTATCACAGTTTTAACCAAACAAGCGGACGGTGAAAAACGCGATCAAAATTTTGTACCATTTAGTTTTAATTCTACAATAATATAAACACTAACAGACAGACAAATAACACAACATCAACTAACACATGACAACAACCAACAGAGAGAATTGGAAAAGAAAACGGTAAATCAGGTGATGACAAGGTGGCACTGCAGTCGACGTGCCACGTGGCCCTGGATGCCTGCATCAAGGATTCCGAGTGTGTGACGTCACTTACCCCGGTACTGCAGAAGTGCCATGCCACGGACTGTGACCGGGAAGGCTGTATGACGGCGCTCCGGGGATTCTACAGGAAGTCTGGCGTCCATTGGAATACTGAGATCGCTTTTTGCTTGTGCAAGTAAGTTATTTTTATCATCATCATATAAGACTTACTTTTGACCATACAGTATTAGCATTATTTTCATCTTATTGGTCAAATGCATTGGGTTTCTCCATCAAACCTTTTCAAAACTCTTTTAAGGTGAACGCACAATATTCAAAACTGAACGCGCTGAACGAAATTAATTTTAAAATTCTGTATCGTATAATCTTCTTCCAAAGTGTGCGAGGTTTCCTGATATTTTATACACAGAATCTAAAGTCCGTTTCGTTTGACGTAATTGGCCTTGATGAATGTGTCTAGATTTTCTAATATGAGAATCTGATAGAAAGTTATTCTATTAATTTGGCTAAATACTGTTTGAACCAATTATGTAATGTAATTTACATTCCCTTTATGAAAAGTTAGTCAAGGTTATACCTAGTATACTAATCTGATATTCCATTAGATAGGCAAAAATGGATTTATAAAAATTAAATTCTATACTGAAAAGACAAATTAAAATTATAATACAATATGTAGTGTTATTAAAAATAATGAACCCATTCAACTAATAGTTTTATCATTAATAGGATTTAAAATACATTACCAAATAATTATTTCAAGCACTCTGGGAGTATTACAAATAATTATATTTCAAGCACTAGGTGCGGACAAATTGCATAATTTTACCCATTTAAGTTTATTTATTGAAACAATATTGTCATCAGGAGTAATCAGGAATACTGAATCATAATAATATTGTTAACGAATATAATTTTAATTTCCATATTGACTTAATAATGACCTAGTATGTTGAAGTTCTTATGTTTTTCGGTTTCGACGGAATTTTTGATTGTGTATTTATACTTTTCGGCTTACATACAGGAATAGTTTTTTTGAACAAATTTCCCAATCAATACAACCTGAATATCTTTTTCTTCTTCTTCAACAGTTCTAAGCTTAACACTACCTATTATTAATTATTAAAATATCGTCAGGAAAACGGACAACCGTGAGGATTCGTGCATGAACGCCCAGGAGAGATTGCATCCGTCGTGTGCCCAGCGCCCACCTGTGGGCTCCCCGCTCCCCGCCTGCCACACCCTAGCCCACGCCTGCAGAGAAGAACCCGAGTGCAGGTCCGTATGGCTTACATTATATTCAAAATTCTAGGAAGTCATGATCAAAATGTTTACAGCTAATGTACCGACCATGTTCCTGTACCATAAAACGTGTAACGACAGTCTTTTAGCTATGGTGAAGGAGTAACAAATGTCTTGTCGATTTAAGTCATCATGTCACTTGGTAGAGGTTAAGGTGTTTGTTTTTAGAAGTATGTCTGAACCTATTTCTTCTGTTGTGTACTCATTTTTAATCGACCCTCCTTATAATGAGGATTTATCAATTATGATGTCATTTTGTACAAAATTATGTCGTGATTATGTGAAATAGTTCAACATCCCATTTACAGTTATCGCGAAACAACTTGCACAATCCGCTCAATTATGCAGAATTAACATCACGCTTAAATAAACGCTTTCACATCAAAACGTATGTTCCTAATATCGTATAATACGCCGCAAAACCGTTAAAACAATGCATAATCTATCAAAATGCAATACCATCGCTTTATTCAGCGTTAACGTATAAATCTGTGACTATTTTCCACACAATACCGGTCACAAATACATTAGCCCCGGTTGGCTAAACTGGCAGCAAAATGGAGCCGAGATAAAATTGAATCTGCCTCGCTTGCTCAGTTATGTTCAAAACTGTATTGAGGCCTTTGAAAATAACTGGGCACCCTTAAAACTAGACGGAACGAAGTTTGGAGGAAACGACTTTTCGAGAGTTTTCGACGAATTTTGGGATCAGCGGACGTTGATCAGTATTGATGCGATTTGAGGATCGTGCTTTATGTTTGTTGTTTAGTTTCGAGTGTCGTTACTTCTAGTTAATGTTACATTGGGATTAAAATTACGTGTAGTAAATACTTCTTTGGAATAATCTAATACGATGATGTTCTATTGCATATTATGTGTAACACAACCTAAGATGGAATACTTACCTCGGTTTGTACATGTCTTTCACTAGCTTTTGCCTTTGGGTTTTCCCGCGTTAATATCGCTTCATCATCATCATCATACCCCTGCCGTTATCCCAACTATTATTATTTCCATTCGGTGCAACACACAGCACCATGTCCAGCATTTATGTCCAGCACCGTTCTTACCATGTGGTAGCTTATCGAAGTTAAAAATAGACAGTCATTTCATGGAATTCAAAGAAGTTTTAGGTATACCAAATTTTACTAAATTTGAAAACGTATAGATAAACAAGAATTGTATTAAGTTTTGAGATATAAAAAGAAAGCCGCTTTTACTCATCTTTCTGTAACATAAGATTTTAAGCTTCTTTTATCTCTTGTTTCCTTAACGAAGCAGTTAGTTTCAGATCTAACAGATCTAAGCTCTTATTAACAGCCATTTTATTCGAGTTCAAAGTTATAAATATTCAAATAGGTAATTCCAAGATTCCGCGAAATATTTTCAGATAGGCTAAACTGTACTATTTTTAGAAGTTATACCCAGATCGGGTTTATTCTGAAGAATGCTTTTGTACCTTACTTCCGAGTAGGTACTGAAGTGCAAATGATTAAATCCTTCTAATATTTTAAACGCTAAAGTTTTTTAAGTATGGATGGATGTCCTAAGCCAATCTTGGTTTGGTATAGAATAAGCTAATACCCTGAATCAACATATAGGTCCCATTTGTTAACCAACTGTGTCATAGAGATAAAATTTCTGCAGCTATAACCGACATTTGGGCAAAGTCGAAGACAACAGTTAATGATAAAGAAATTAATAATTTAGATGTCCTGACAATACCTATCGTGTTTGATGCCCTTACAAATCTGTTACACCAATAACAGTATTATTGCCTAGGTTCAAGTTGTCCAAAAGGCAGATACTTGTCGACACTTGGGGTGGGGTGTATAATACATTTAAACCAGCTGTTTGTAACATAATATCTATTTAAGAAAACCGCATCATAAAATGATTGCGTAGTTTCAAAGATCCGGGCATACATAGGGGCAGGCAGACAGCAGGAAGTGACTTCGTTTTGTACTATGTAAAGATGTGTATCTATTTTAATTAATGGGCTAACTTCAAGGGAAAAAACCTGGTCTTTTTTAAAGGCTTACACGAGGACAGGTCCAACATGTAGAGGCCTTGTTGAGAACTTTAAGCTAAAATGTAATGGGGCATCTACCAAGTGCCATCCACCCCTGCTCTATCGAAGAACAGACATGGACGGCCCAATATCCCCATTATTTATAGTTACTTGACCCTATAGCATGAGCCAGCAAGAAACGTACAATGGTTTATTACTACTCAATGACATTACAGTATAGGTACTACGATGTGTTGAAAGTTATTTCCATGTTTCATGGCTCGAGTATATACCATGAATGTATTGTTATAACTTTCCAATAGTTATTACATTTATCAGGCTCTGTCAATCGCCCACAGCGATAAGAACTATCAAATGAATCTACTCTGTTTAATTGCTTTTAAATATTTTCAATGTAGGAGTATTTAGGACACAATGGTTGATGCAATATTTGTGGCTAGGTTTAAATTTAGGTCTACGTATAATAATAATGGACCTGTGTCTCCGTGTAAGCCTTAAAAAAAGGACTGCGTTTCTTCCCTTAAAATTATCCCGAGAATTCAAAGTGATAAATTCCATTGAGTAGTTTTAAAGATCAAATCTATGAATTAAGACTACGAATTAAAATATGAAGGAACAGACGCGGGAAGCGGCTTTGTTTTAAACTATGTCTTGATATTGTGTTCAAATAAAAGATCAGTGAAGTTTATTACGAATAAACAAACTAACTTAATTGTTTAAGTAAAGATTTCATGAACCAATCAAATCAAAATCATTTCAACAATAAAAAAAAGTACAAATGTCAAAAAATCTGTTATTTGAACTGTCAATAATGATAAAACTTCTTCGTTAGTAATAATTACTATTTAAACAAACCGAACATCGTTTACCTAAGTCTCTCTAGGTTCAGCCTTTGCTTTCAGGCTAACTTTAGGCCGTAATACAAGCTATTTAGGTAATTTATACCCGTGTAGGCTGGATTCTAGGAACATAATCTAGCCATTTGCTGATTGTGGCTTTGGATTTGAGGTGTCTCTGACTTGTAATGATATTCTAATGAATACGAGTGTTGTTTGTATGGTCAAAGTCTGGTCTTTGGTGTAGTGATAAATAGTAGTAGATATATTGTATTTGACATTTCAAAGAGATGTAGTACGTTTAGAGAAAACGGTACGAAAAAGAAAACAGTTTATTAATCTCGAGTTGTTTTTGTGTTTAATCTTATAACATAAAGACATATATTTTTAAACAGTACATACCTACTTATGTTCGAGGAGATTAAATGGAAAACCTTGAATTATCGATTTAATTAAGGTCATAATTTTTTTTAGAAAAAATCGATAAAATCATCAAAGTATGCTCTGAACTGTCGAAACGCAGCTCATACCTTCCCGAATAATTCAGATAAACATTTCATTTTATTCTGACAACCGTCATCTCACAGGATCCGTTTAGACAACTACAAGCAGTAGTGTGCAGTGGACGTAGCGGCTGAGGCGGCTGTCCTGCCGCCTGCAGCCCTGCAATGGTAGCAGTGTTGGGGACCCAGCTCTTACGTCACTCTTACGTCCTCCATCTTACAGGATCTGTCTAGAGCACTAAAAGCAGTGGTGTGCAGTGGACGCCGTCCTCCATGCCTATGATACTGCCTGTAAAACTGCAATGTTGGCAATGCTTGATATGCTGCAACTTTTTACACTCATTACGTCCTCCATCTTACAGGATCCGCCTTGAGAACTACGAGCAGTGGTGTGCAGTGGACGCAGTGACCCAGGGTTGCGCCGGCTCCCCTGCCGCCTGCAGGGCTGCAGTGGTGGCTGTGCTGGGTACCCAGCTGCGAGCCGCCTGCGCTTGTCGCGGGACTGACTTCGCCCAGCTGTATGATTGCCTCGGATGGCAGAGGCTGCTCTGGCTGAACCCTTGCGTTGGTGAGCTATATGACTACTTTTTATAAATGATTTTTGGTGCAGGTATAGCATAAAACGCAAAGAGTCTCGCTCAACTTTTGTGTGTGGAACAAATATACTTGCTTTGAGATATCTATAAAATGTTTACAAATAATCTCTCTACTGAAAGAAGGAGAGATCTGAAAATGTAATCGTTAAATAAGTGACCAATGTACTGAATAATTTGAATCACCGTTTGATCTATGAAGTATTCGGTCCAACATTTATATCACACTTAAATAGTGGGTTGTTTTGGATTTGTTCGTGCGAGATTGAAGGCGTGGTGTCGAATTGCTATTTTCTATAAACACTATAATACTCTATGGATCTTTGCCTTTTTTTTGTTTTCGGGGTGAAACGCTAATGACTTTCAATCCACGCTGTAGCACGCACCCACGAGGGCACGGTGTGGGGATATGTCGGACTCCCACCGACTAAAAACACCCCGGACCCCTTTTAATACCTAAGCCAGAGTCACGAGAGCGCTCGCGCATGCTCTGCGTGACTCCGACTGGCGTTATAGATTTTTACCTAACAGTAGTATATTTAAAATCTGGCATTATAAAACCTCTGACTGAATTTCCAGTGGAATCCCAAAGCGACTACCACATGAAGACCTACGGCCCCTTGATGACGACCACGCCCTTCGACAACGGCATCAGATACATCACGGTGGCGCCCGAGTCTCCCATCTACCACCGCACCACGACCCACCACCATCGGCATACTACGCAGCATGGAACCCCGCAGATTGACCCTGTGCAGGTAAGCTTTTCTAAACAAAAAGAAAGTTATGTTTTGTGTACGATAAAAAGTTTAATTAAAAGTTAAGAAGCCTAAGCATTACTTAATATAAGAGAAACAAAATTCCACGAATGTTGAATAACCCTGCGACTCTACCAAAGATGCAGCGTGGGATATATTTTCAAAAGCATCATTTTATTTATTTAGCGTTTTAAGCTTCTATTCATGAAGCAACTATTCTCCACACATCGCCGTAACCTGAGGCTATCCATCCAGCCTCAGTGCATTTTATTAAAAACTTAACTTAGCTATTTCTAAAAAAATATGTGGAAAGTAGATATTTATCTAAAACATGACCTTTCAAATTCCAGGAAACCCGCGAAGAACTAAGCCCCATAACAACCATGTCGGAGCAGACAGTTGGTCCCAACGAGGTAGCCCAGATCTCCGAGCCGGTCATCGAGACCACGACCGAGACGACCACGGTCGCCACGACCACCACCACCACTACCACTACTACCACCACCACGACCACGACCACGACCACTCCGCGCCCGACCACAACCCTGGAGCCGACGAAGTATTGTATTGTTAAGAAGCCAGAGAGTGATGATCAGGCCCAGTATATTAAGATGGGTGAGACTAGACGGGTAAGTGCTACTAAATTTAAAATGGTGGAATATTTGACTCGTTAATCATCATCATCATCATTCATCATTCCCCTGCCCTTATCCCAATTATTATTTGGGGTCGGCGCCGCATGTCTTCTTTCACACGTTCCTATCTGACGGCATCTCGCAAGTCACACTCTTTGCAGCCTTTTCACACAATCCATCCATCCATCGTTTTTTTGGTCGTTCTCGTTAATATGGTCTCGTATTGAGCCCTGGGATGAACATGAATATGTAACATTTTCTTGTATTATGGAGTCAATTCTTATTAATAAACTAGCTGTGCCCGCGACTTCGTCCGCGTAGAATAATTATTTTGGGCATCATTTATTTTTGTGGACAACCTCCTTAGTTTTATAAATTATAGCTGTTACCCACGACTTTGTCCTCGTCATTTTCTGTTATTATTTTAGAAAATTTAGTTTTTAAATTTTTAAAAGAACATAATTATTTTAAAGTACCTACTTCTGCGTAAATTATATTTTTAGTTTTATTTTCTTGTGGCAGAAGTACATATTGATTTTCTCCACAACCTGATACGTTGATACAACTCTTAACAAATGCATTAATTTCGACCGAATTTGATTACCATAAAAACGGTTCTAGTGAGTTAACCTTAAAAGATAGACATATACCGTCGTGGACATTTTTTTAGATCATTTCAATAGAAATAATTCTTTTATACATATATTTTTGGTATCTTGAACCGTTTTCGCAGCGCACGCAACGGAAGCCCTCAAGGATGAATAATATTCCCCGTTTTTTTCACATTTACCGTTATTTCTTCGCTCCTAATAGTTGCAACGTGATGTTATATAGCCTAAAGCCTTCCTCGATAAATGGTCTATTCAACACAAAAAGAATTTTTCGATTCGACCCAGTAGTTCCTGATATTAGCGCGTTCAAACAAACAAACAAACAAACAAACAAACTCTTCAGCTTTATAATATTAGTATAGATCATGACTCTTTTGCGAAAAGTGTTTCAATCGGACCTTATTTAAATGATTCCTGAATCATCATCATCATTAGCACACTACAGTCCATTTCTGGACATAGGCCTGCCTCAAGGTACACCACAGATATGGGTCTTAAGCATCCATTAACAGCCACAGTAACGCCATATTGTTATTATTCACTAACTCTAACTTAAAATCTGTTGTGATCCAACTTCTAAATACATACATACATATACGCCTCTTTCCCTTGGGGGTAGGCAGAGATCACATCTTTCCATTTGCTACGATCCTGGCATACCACTTTAGCTTCATCCACACTCATCAATCGCTTCTAAATACTTAAATAAAATTCGCTATTTTAATATTTTTTTAGCTGTACCGCTCAGCCGAGCTAGCAGAATGCACGGACCTGTGCGTGTGCGAGGCGTCCCTCCAGGTCTCGTGCAAGGTGGCGTGCGTGCCGCGCGCGCCGTGCTCGTCGCGTCTCGCGCACTACTCCCACGCCGCTCCTGCCTACCAGGCTTATAGAGGGCGCTGTTATTGCTACTCCGGCTCGTTCATCTGCATGAGGCCTAATCCTGGTAAGTTTTTATTCAGATTTTTTTTTAAACGACCCTTATACTAAATATTTTAATCCATGTATCGCGGAGGGTTTCACAGACATTCAATTCACATGCACCAACACACCCAGACTCAGAACAAGCATTTGTAGTAGTCATAGTCTTGTCCTACGCAGGGATCGAAACCGCGACACGTCGCGTACAGTGGTAATTGGCGTGATGACCTATACCACTCGGCTGTCCGTGCAGTCTAATTACTAAAATTACTTCTAAAGTGCCAGAGAAGTGTGCGAAATATAAACCAGCGCCTTGTAGTTCTTTCTGCATCTGCTCCCGGTTATACTACTAGGTACTTGTTTATTGGAATAACTAGCGTGAGGTGTATTCATAGTTATATATTAACGGATCGGAATAGCCCGACTAGTTTCGGACCCAACCGAAGTCCTTAATCATGAGCTGACGCGACGAGGTCGTGAGTCGAACTGGTCCAGTTCGACTATTTCGGGCTACCCCGATAAATGTACGTGAGTCAACATGTAACTGCTACTTACTTTCTGTGTGTACTCAATTACTGCCATTTATCCCAACTTTTCTGACCATTAACCCTTTGTACTTTTTTATTCTCTACCATTCGTATTTTCTCACTTTTCCAGGCGAATACAAGCTCCCGGAAGGTGTGTACCTACTCCTCGGGTTCAGTGCGGTAGACGAGGCTCTGCTGCGGCCCCACACCGGGCTCGGCGCTGAAGATGCAGTCCGGCTACTGCAGCAGTACCTGTACTCTGTGCACAGTGAGGGGGTGAGTGCCTGTGTTATTGAAAGGCATCATCGTCTTCCTGCCCTTATCCCATTTTACTTGGGGTCGGCGCAACATGTTTTTTTATAAACATGTTGCTAATGGATTTGGCTATGGTTTTTTAGTCGGCCGCCTGCCTGACACTAACCCTCTTTGGGAATGCGATTGTTGGTGGTTTACCCGCCACCATTCGGGTGACCCAAGGTGCTTGGTACAGTGCACTGGGTCTTAAGGTCCATTAGTCGCCTTTTACGACACCCAGTGGAGGATATGGGGTGGCGCTATTCTTTATATCCGGACACCACTCGGACATCTGCCTTTCAATGACTTGTGTCATTGAAAGGCAGATTTGGTAAAATTGTTCAATGGGAGTATGTCAAGAGACTCGAATTTAGCTATAGTTATTCGAGAAAGTCTCGAGGTTGTTAAGCGACTTGTTTATCCTAAAACGAAAGACAGGAAAATAAGGGTGCCATCGAAGTAATAATAACAGGAAAAAATAACAAGTAAAAACCAATATATATTTTTTTTTACTTTAGTAATTGCATTCAGTCTACTTTTAAACGTACAACGACAATAAATCATCAAGAAAAATTTTGATTGTTTAATTTGCATTTTCTCTTTCCAAGCTATGTGAGAATTCATTTTCAGTTAACTGGACTGAGCTGATTAATTAACCAATCTTCCGAGGGTGTCGCCTTGTATGATCTTCACAGTCCAATTTACTAGAGGCCAAAATTAACTGGTTATCAGAATTCCTACAGTTCTTACAAATGTTACAATGTACCCAATTTTAGACGAACTGCACGCTGACCCTGTTCAACATCAGCAACGAGAATGTAATCATCTCAGCAAGCGTGCCGCAGCGCGAGCAGGAGGCGTTGCGGGAGGCCGGGGAGGCTCTGCTTGATAGAGAGAAGGTAGGTCACTTTGTGTCAAGGCATGGTGTGGCTGTAGTGATTGATGTAAATTTAAAAGGAATTTTGAAGAGATGAGGCTAGAAAGAACAAGGAATTTCTTCGGGAGAGGAGAAGGTCTTTGCACAGCAATGGGAATTAACAATGTACGAGTATGTTACAATGTTAAAAATATTGTGAAATTTTATATAGATTCTCAATGTAGTGAGAGAAGAAGAACTACTACTATTAGAGCGTGAAGGTTACAGCAGAAGTAGCACTGTACCGGTGTAGCTGAGTAAACTAGTTTTTCTCATTTTTTGCCCAATGAAGAAACGATACTCAATATATAAAATCTTGGTTAAATCGTTCAAACCTCTGAAATACTAATCATTGTTACTTGAATCATATTTATTGTACTACTTTCCAGGAGGAGTGCATCGACGTCCTCAAGGTGGTAAAATCCCGCATCAACTCTCAGCACGAGGACATCTCCTCACACCTTCTCCTCTCGATCTTCAAAATCGCTGAAGTGGACGTCGTGTACCCCACTCCGCCGAGCTCCGCCATTACCTCCCACAGGCCGGTCACCTTCCTCTACATCGCCATTGTTCTCATCACACTTCTGTACCACCTCAACTCGACAATCTCCTTCATCACCACTATTCTATTCTTCGAGCGTTTCGTCAATTGTTTGTCGAATTTATTGACTAGTAAGCTAAGTATCAAAGGGTTCCCAACCCCTATCGTTTTAGACATCGTTCCTTTCGAGAGATATATTTCCAATAAACATATCAAATTTGTATCTATTTTGAAATGTTACGATGAATTTATTGATAGTAATGTAGATGTTGTAAATTATGAGAATCGGCACGTTGCACTCGCTTTAGGTAACGCACAAGAGGAACATATCACCGATGATTTAGATGTAAGTAAAGTAGATGTATATAATTATAAACAAATGATACATATCATAAAAGCTGTGAGTATTACAATATTTAATAATTTTAATGAACTTGTTGCTGATGCAATTATACTTAAATATTTTTCTAGAGATGTGTACTACGAAATTGAATGTACTTATTATGATTCGATGAAGCTTTTTGGTGATTTCATTTTTGGAAATATCGCGTCCTCTTCTTATGGGATTGTAAAATCCGTTAGCTTAGGACTGACTCTAGTAGTAGTATGAAGACTGACATGATTAACTAAACATATCATAGTGGTATTTCGTTTTATTTTCGACTTAGAACTGGTGCTTGTAGGTCGATCTTAAAGGCTGGGTTTTGTAAATAAGTGTATTACGCCTTTTACACTGTTAGATCTTCGGTTGGTTTCTCCGGTAGAGTAGAATGTTTTGTGCTGCAGATATCGTCGTTATCATTAACAATTAATTTATTTTCCCCTCTTTACTATCCAACATCTTTCTTTGTTATCATCACAGATTGGTGTTTTTGAATTAATTGAATTAATCAGTTTGGCATATTCCGAATAAATACAAAAGACGCTTACCATGTACTGTTAATTTACACTTTTTTCATCTTGAAAAACATCATTTTTACTGTATAGTATAAAAAGTTGATTGGTTTTGGGATTTTTCGTCAGTTTTTCCTTCAAAACTAGTCGGGGTATTCCGATAAATGCTCTCGGCTAAACTGTTAACATTGTATTACATTTAGTGACATCATATTAAGCACAATTTGTCATTTAGGAACCTATTTCTTTACCCACTCTAGACATAGCAGGTAGGTTGTGATAAATCTTTAGAGGTTTTTCTTTATAAATTTCTATTTCATTATCTTTTAAAACAATATCTGCAGCATAAAACCTTTCAGTCTTTGTTTCCCTAACTAGAAAGTAGCGGTTTATCGCCTTTAGTTAGTGACTGTACTTAGATATTTATATCCATCAATGTGAATCATCATCACTTAGTAACTGACATTATTAGTAAAAATCACTATTCACTTTCTAATAATATTATAAACGCGAAAGTAAAAGTTGCTGGCTCCATAAATAAAACAGAACAGATTGAAAACGATAAGTAATTTCGTATTATTTTGCTTCCTCGACTATGGGATTAAAAAATAGCAGATTTGGTACTATACATTTTACAAAGTCAAAAACAAAAAAGTATTACTTATACTTATTTTTTTATGTAACATTAGTTTCAAAAACGAGAGAATTCATCTCGTTATGCATTCCAAAGTAAGGTAAATACATATCTTATAACTACTTTGGTAAAATGAGAATACAAAATAAAACGCCTTATCAAAGTATCTGAGCAAATATTTTCGAATACAGTTCTTAATTACTTTACGGGCAGGTTACGTAACTATTCGTTTAATTTCAATTTTGACAATGTTTATTTTTAAATAGCTTCAAGGCGTTTTTTTACAGGATGTCTCTTACTCTAAAAGACAAACAGTGAGACACTCAAATGCAACTTAAATTTGAGTGGCTTTTAAATATTGTTATTAGGGACTAAGTAAGGATTTATTTTTATCTCTACATCACAATATACTGGTATATTTACATAGATAGAAACTATACTAAACAATAAAATATGCATAATTGGCTCTGTTGATCTAGTCTAGTGGTTAGTGGCCCTGACTGCAATACCGGAGGTCATTCGTTCGATTCCCAGCCAGAACAAATGTTTATGTGATGAGCACGATATTTTTTTCTGTGCCTGGGAGTAATTAGGAGTATCTATAATATGTATGTATACCGAAATTTATAAGTATGTTTATAAGTTGTCTAGTACTCATAACACAAGTTACTTTCGTACACCTAAATTGATACTAGATGGCGTTGTGTGAATGTTGAAGAATATTACTACCTATACTACATATATGTATTTATAACGAAATTGGTTTCAGTGTTATAATAGTTTAATTAATTAAAAGTTTACTATGTTTTGTCCAAAATCAAATAATTGTATTTAGGGGACACTTAGATAAATGTTTTTCCGGAACATTACACATTTTAGAGTATGTAATGTAAAATGGTAAAAAATGAAGCTTTAATTTGGAGTAGACATAGAGTTCTTGTGTTCTAAAAGAATCTTAATGAATAGACGTGTTAGTTATCTATTACTGTTCGACTGGTAAGTGTTGCCAGATGATAAAAACTTTCTCTAGTTTCCACGTAAAGGGTTTCGCTTATCTTGATCGATGTTCAGATTTATTACAAATTGTAATAACATGAAATTCGTGGTAATTTATCAGGGATTAATGTATCGAAGTTTAGTAAGTGTTGCTATACTTGAAAAAAGCTTTACCCTTTTCGGATAATTCTTAGAACTGGCAACACCGCTGTTTAGATACTTGGTGTACTGGACTTTCCTAGACGCAGATAGTTCCAGACTAATCTATTCATTATTATAAAGAACCTTGTTTTAAAATCATAGAGCCTACTAACTCTTGAAGAGAGACTTGCAGATGCGGGAAAGAGACGCAGCTATACGCCGTATAGTGCGCTGTCTCCCTTCCACAACCGAAATAGTCTTAATTTAAGAGTTAATAGTAGTTTCTCAGATTATATTAATTTGATGACTCTTGTATTGATGAATGTGACAAAAATATCATAAAACTGTCCCATTTGTTAGCAAGGCGTTAGAAAAATGTTTTTTTTTTTTTTGTTGAAATGTGTTAATAAAAGGTATGGAAGATTACCATGTAAGATGGTAAAACGAAAATGAAACACGATACATATCATAAAAATCGTATTTTTAGTAGAAAAAAATATCTTGCAATAAATGTGTTGTATGTGTACTTAAAAAAAATATTTAAAGAAAGTGAGTTCCAAAGTATGTAATTGCTTTCTTAATACATGTATTCAAAACACAAAAAATATACAAATATAGACTAACAATCACACAAAGTTGTATAAAAGAAAATCTAAAAACAAATTTTAAACACAAAATATAAAAATGTGTTTATCCTTCCATAAAAAATATCACAAAAATTGGCCAAAGCTTCATTTTGTTAAAAACCATTGGCCTGATACAGCTTAAGACGGCACAATCACGCTATTTAGAAAATATACGTTTATTTTAAATGAAAATCCTAGAAAATAAAAGTTATTTACTAAAATATTTATTATTTAAACATATATAAATTATGTATTATTAAGATAAATAAAAAATGTTTTGTATTTACTGGATCACATTAAATTTAAATATATTTAAGTTATTAGAATTCACTTTATAAAATAATACGTGTATTTATAAATTGTTTTTATTAAGAAATATTGTTAAATGATCCTGTCATCAGTTGTCAATATATTATTTATATGATAAGTATAAATTGTGATCCGAAAACCGATACATATCAATTGCGAAATTAATTGTAACGAAACATATCAATAAAGCTCAATTTTATACCTATTGTATTTCTAGCGTTAGATGTTGCAAAGCAAAATGGCGTACATCTTTATGTAGCTTAGATACTAGGACAAAGTAGTTATATTATAAAATAAATTTACAAGAGAAATTAGAAAAAAATATTTCTAAATTGAATGTTGACTTCTGGCCGTATTATGCACGTTCAAAGCCATGTCTGATCCATTAAAAAAAAAAAGCTATGCAGAATAGCTTTATTCCTTCGTCTGGAACAAGCATGACTTTAAAAAACATAATACGACTCATGTTGTAGATTGAAAATGTCGTAAAAATATATTTATTTGTTTTTCTATAAAATTTCTTTTACTTGTACATTTTCGACGTTGTTAACGATTGGTTAGAATAGAAATCTGAATGTTTTTATTATAATATGTCCCCTGTTTCGGACATCGTATAAAATATTGTTAGTGCACTTGCCTCATGCCTTCCATGTAAATAAGATAGGAAATAGTATAACACACTGGAAAGTATAATTTTTAAATGAAAAGTTTTACTATCTGCACTCGAACTAAAAAAAAACCATCTACAAAAATACAATCACAAAAATGTAATTTGTTTTTACTATCAAAAAAAATCTTTATTAAAATAAAAATATAAATAAAAAATATTTATTTGTAATAAAAATATTTGTTGAATTAATAATAAATGTGTATTGTATTTATATTTTTATTGTTTGTTAAATTAAATGTTATTCTTATTTATAATATTGATGTTAAGTTTTTTTAAAGTCGCTTGATAAGTTTGTGTTAGTTATATTACTGTGTCAACGACTATCTTAGTCTCGATGTATAGTCAATGAAAGTAGATACATTTAATATCGGTTTGGGACTAAAAAACCCCCAAGAAGGAGGGATTTCATATATTTTTGTCAGCCCACAAAATAAAATATTAGAGAAAAATAAATTTCCGTCCTAACTTTTAAGGTAGCATCTGTTTTTATTTGTTATTCGATTTTCTAGAACTATACATGTATGTGACAATTTCGACGTCTTTACTCAAGCCTGTCTTTAAAAATCTTTTTCGAAATAAAATAAAACTGAACATTAAAAAAAAACTTTCTGTCAACAAGTTATAGTCCAACAAATCTAAGAAGTACCGTTTGACAGTTATGACAAATAGGATAATAGGGTTGGGAGTAAAAAAATCGATTACTATAATATCCGATTTTTATGAGATCGATTACTATAATATCCAAATTTTAAGAGATCAATTGTCATAATGAAATAAAAGTTATGTTTAGGATATTTTATGTATACACTACTAGTACTAGAATCGTCATCGTCATCGTCATTTAAATTAATGACTAGTTGATTATCTATGAAATTATCAAAGTGTACGTCTCTGTCGAAGTCGTAATTTATTTTAGGGTACCTATGTATTAAGTGCATAATGCGGTCGCGCAGTAACGTGTCGTCAATTGATAATTTGAAAGTAATACATTCGATTTTTCATATATGTAATCGATTTTTTTGCATACAAGTGTATCTGAAGAGTCACAACACTACAAGCAGTGACCTAACTACGTGACTTTGCAATGAGGTCAAAAAAAGAACTATTAGAAATTATTTACTATGTAAATATGTGTTATTTTGCTTTGTTTGAAAGTTTTCAACTAAATTAGGATATTAAAAATTGTAAATTTTTAGATACAATAATAAAATCTTTCTAAATTCATGGTTTTATGACAAAGGTTGTCGAAACTGAGTATTGTACGCATGAACAAAGTTGTTTCGGTTTGAAAATGATGAAACGTCAAACGGTACTTCTTAGATTTGTTGGACTATAAGGCCACGTTTATTTTTCTTCAAAAAAAAAAATTCTTTCACAAAAAAAAATGAGAAAAATATATTTTTATTTCAACGTTTTCCAAACCGATATTGAAGATTAAAGAATAAATTTAATAAAATGTGAATACACAGCACTGTAGTGATATGCGTAACTGAGCTTCTAAAAGATTATCAATTGTTTTATACACTAAAACATATAATAATGTAATAATTATTATTGTATTGTTTACGTCGTCAGCTGACGCGGTCTTATGTCATTTTGTTGTAGCTTAATAAAGAGAATTCGTACAATTGTGGAGTTTTTTTTACCTATTGTATTTACCCGACTTTGATAGAAAGTGTGTAGTGAAGATCGAAGGCGTCAGAGCATTTAAGAGGGCTCTTACAAAAGTGAATCGTTTTAATACATCAAAGTAACTTCTTTTTTTTTCTTATTAATTTAGTTTTAAGACAGTCAATCATTTCCCTGGGAGACACCGAGCTTAAGTGCTAGGTGGTATTTGGTGGTTTTATTGTAGATACTGACGTTTTTGTTAATGAATAGTGTTATAAGAGAAAGGTTCAGGTATAAAATACAATTAAATACATCAGTATTGCACCCGTGCGAAGCTGGGGTGGATTGCTAATTAGCGAAAGTCTATTTCTATTTAGACTAAAAGTAGATTTTATTCTAATAAATATCGTGAGGTGGATTCATAATTATGAGAGACGATAAACAATATGATTTATTTACATTTGTGATTCGCTAGTTTATTTGTGGAAGTATGATCTTATTCAGTAATTCGGTATGCAACGCTTGGCAAGATAGATTCGAATGTTATGATGTGTTCCAGAAATTTCGAGAGCTAACTAAATTCAGGTGTGAGATTGCTAATTAAATTATATGGTCGTATATGATGTTAATTATAGAAGTATTTATCACATAAAGCCAAGAATAAAACATTTCTTGTATAGGAATGTGTGTAGATCGTTGTAGGTAAGAAATGTGTATAATATATTTTTGCAATTTTAAAAGTGTAACTGTTTTGCGCAGTTTGTGTCACTAGTTTCTCGCATTAAAAGTTCTGGTACTTATTAATTTTACTGTTAGATAAAATTGCTTTTAAAATTACTTATCGCAAATTATTTTTATTATTGATCAACAATTTATACTATCACTCCTACCTCACAAACAGTAGTTCAAGGGTCAATTCTAAATCAATAAAACAATTCGTTAAAGCAGAAACTTAAGATTTATTTTAAATTACAATACAATTAACAGTCTTAGATGGCACCGCCACATTATTTGGAATACTCGAGACTCAACACAATACGTATAAGTAATAACACAGACAAGCACTAAAAAAAAATCACAATTCACTTCTCCTTTGACTCCTCAGTACCGTTGCTCTGATCCTTGATCTCTTTCCGGATTGGGCCGGTTTGGGAGATCGGGACCTTCCTCTCTCCCTTGATGGCTTCTGGGACCGTTCGCGGTGCGGTGATGGTGAGGACGCCGTCGGACGACAGCCGCGACTCCACCGCCTCGGGCAATGACCCCTCCGGCAGCTTGTACCGTCTCACGAACTGCCGACTGATGAAACCATGCTCGTCTTTCTTCTCCTCATGCTTTCCCTCCACAACGATAAAACCATCAGCTGTCTTAACAGAGATTTCTTCAGGAGCAAAGTGCTGCACGTCCAAGTTGATTTGCAGTTTGTCGTTTTCGGCTTTAATGGTCGAGCCGACGTCCCGAGCGGCGGCGGCCAGGTGTCTCCATGGCCGGTAGTAGTCGGTGCTCAGCAGGGGTCCAGCAGCCACGGAAAGCAGGTCTTCAGGAGTCAAGGCAAGCCCGAAATGCTGGTCCATGAGGCGACGAGGGCGGCGGAAGCCGAAGTCGTCGAAGAAGTACGGAATAAGAGACATTTTTCAAGTTTTCTTAGTAAATCTTCCTTTAAATAACTCCGAAATATTCGCGGTAATTCGCAGTGTATCGCTTGGAGAGCTGTGAGAGCGCTTCAAGTTCACTTGTTGAGAGTTCGCTTGGTTTTCAACTGAATGCCGTTGCCGCGCTTCGCTCGCGTTTATATACCCGCCGCAGCGCCATCTAGTACGGAGTAGAAAATGCTAGAAGGATAATAATAGCCGGCTGTGTCATGCAGGGGAGAACAAGCTATGGATCGCTTTACATACGTTGATCGATAACGGTTGAGAACTTTCGTGTTATTTTTATTATGTTTTGAGATCTATTTGTCTTCTGGTTAAGTAAGAAGCTATTTTAGTATTTTGTGGGCAATGAAATGCTGTTTTTGTACTTCTAAGTAAAAACAAAATACTACTTTCGTCTTTTTTTGCAAAAACTTACCATGGTTATGACGCCTCTTGTAAAAAACATTTTTAAAGCTAATTGTCATTCTAATAAACACTTTGTTCCAAGAGAAATTTAGACACAATTGATTTTTGCATTAATTACAAAAAATAATGGGCCATGAGATATTTTCTTCAAGTCAAAACCTTAACACAACAGCCGCGAAACAGGTGATAGTGCTATCTCTTTCTAACGACAGCAAAATGCGGCCCGCAGTTTGTGCAGCCCTGACGCTTGACGTTATCGGGGGTTAATGGCCGAGCGAGTAGCGCCGAGAAACGCCTAGAACATTCTACGACCGTTCCATACTGTTCTATAGAATATTCCCTATTCCAATAATATGTCTAGTATTTTCTTTAAAGGTCGGTCGTTTCTATGAACGGTAATAATTAAATATGTTCTAAAATAATATTATATGGAGTTAATGGAGGTTTTAAAAGAAAAATATGAGTAAAATACATTGTTTTGTTTTGAATCGATCTCGATCTGCGCTTTAAATAAAACGTTGTCGTAGGTTAGGTTTTAATGTTTTTGTTGTGACGCTGTATTTGCGTAGGACTTCAGGAAATAAGTTTAGATCTGTATTGAAATGATAATATGTATCTACTTACGTTTATTAATGTTTACATAGTTAATTACTTATCTTGCCCGTCGATTACAATAACTGGCTGATTTTTCACCTGTAAACTATTGTGTTTCACAAATACTTAAGGAAAAATTAAGATTATGGAGCAATCATTTTTTTTGACATCTCCACTAGGTGAGATTTTAACAAAAAAAATAGAGGTAGTTTTATAATTTCTTAGCAGTTTCCTAGCTAGCTAACGAGGCAAATTAAAACAAAGATTTTTAATTAGAATAAGATTAATTACAAATTCGTTTTATGTCATGTTTGCTAAGTGAATTATTCAACAGTTTTTCTCGACGCTTCCTTACGTTTCTACACTTTCTATAAAATATTTTAGGGAAATTCTTGTACAGAAATTATTTCTGACTTGTTTACAAAGTCGATATCGGACAGTTTTTCTGGACGCTTCCTTGTGTGTTTATGATTTCTTTCGATATGTAAAGAGGTTAGTAGTTCTACTGTAGGTAGGCGGTAAACATGGAATAATTTAGCACTAACTTATTTTTACATATTCATTAATGTGTAACGGTAACAAATTATACCAGTGCCAATCAATAGTCCCGGGTCACCATCGTTCTTTCTAGACTAATTTTTATGATGAAGTATAAAATTGAAGATTCTAGTGTGCTCAAATTCTTATCTAAACAATTATTTTCAGAGCTTTGTAATGACATAGCATAAAAATAAAAGCAAAATAATTAACTTTACAGAATCCATTTTCTGATTTGTTTACGTATTCGTTATCGGATATTTTTCTGGACGCTTCGTTTTGTTTCGATCGATAATAGAAGAAAGATAAGTACAAGCAGGTATTCAGGTAAGCGCTAAACCAAAGAAACTGGGTTTGTTTTGTGAATAGGGGTGATGACAACCTTTTTTTTTTAGTTAGTTTAATGAATAATATTGGATACGTATTTTTTCTTTTGTCAAACACAAATAGATCAAAGTACTATAGTCTTATATTATTATTAATTGTGTTCAATTATGGAAGAATTGGGTAATGGGTTCAGAGTGGGTAAGTAATGTTTTTACGGCTATAACCGACATTCGCTTATAGCCGTAAAATCGCGCGAAGTGGCGGGTAACAGCTAGTTAAACCTATATTTGCATACGAAGCAACGTAAAAATAGATACATAAGTCGAAACCTAGGAAATTGTCAAACATTTTTAATTTATTCATCTCATTTTGTTGATATTAATACATAGTAATATGTAATTAAAAGTAAGCCTCTCAGTCAACAATAATTTTATTTGTGGACCAAAGTAATGTAATGCAAATTAAAGTCAACAACCCGTATAATTATGACAAACTGAATGAATATCCTAAATTGTGTACAAAGTTGGTATCAGACAGTTTTTCTAGACAATTCCCTCCGTTTCTAGGCTTTTATATTTATATCATATGATATTTTAATGTATTTATGTATGTGTAGTTATCTGCTAGTAGATAGGTAGACACTACACGGTGGACAGAAATAATTTTGTTTCGTCACGGTTGTTAATTCTAGACATTTTTTCTATCTACCGACCGAAGTATAATTTATTATTAGAACAGAGATTTAATTATTTATTAAAATTTATTTTTGAACTTCAATGTAAGTTAACGGTTAACTTAAGATTAGAATAATCATCATCATCATCAGCCTATCGCAGTCCACTGCTGGACATAGGCCTCTCCAAGTGCACGAAATTGATTAGAATCAATGTTTCTAACATTGATTCGGAATACCCCATTAACAAATCTTAGTAATGTATTATTGAAACAAATCTATATAAATAAAAATCAATTGCTGTTCGTTAGTCTTGCTAAAACTCGACAACGGCTGAACGGATTTATCTCATCTTGGTCTTGAATTGTTCGTGGTCTAGGGAAGGTTTAAAAGGTGAGAAAAAATCGAATAATTGCCGGGCAAACCCTAAAAACAGTCCTTTTCTTTTTTCTATACAAAAGTTTATTATTTATCGATTGGGGTAGTACGAAGTCTGCCGGGTCAGCTAGTTACAAAATAATTATGTACAACTGAATTCGTTTTCTTACTTGTTTACCAAATAGATATCATAGTTTTTTTTCAATACTCAAATTTATTGCATTCCATAGGTAGGTATATTAGTTTAGGTCTTATATTATAAAATATGGTTTACCATTTGAACCCTGTCAGGTACAACAATGTAGGAGCGCATTTTCTTATATATTAAAATATCTTGTTATCAATGACATTATACAGCATGTATATTTAAACGACGGACTTATTGAAGGAGGGTGGTCAGTATTCGATTCTCGCCCCAAATATGTAAAAAAACTATGGCCTTAATTTTTCATATAACTATCCGATAAAATACAGTATTTATGAACACAGAGCGCAAAATGCCTAATATCACGCGCCAAACACGTGCCGCCGCTAGGCAGCGAGCGCGCAAGCCCCCCCGCGCCCCTTGTGATGTCGACGACGAGTGCCGCGCAGTGAAATGCATTCATACCTACGTCGACGTCGGTCATTGACCGCGCATATGTTCGATAAGCGCGAGGGTGTTAAAACGTTGCAAAGTTATTAGGACTTTTTTGGAACGATTTTGTTCGTCATTAATCAGGGTTTTTTTTATTGTTGATACGTTTATTGGTGAAGTCTATGCATAAACTATTGGTGGTTTGAATAAGTCCGTCGTTCAAATATACATACTGTATTTTTTCTGGACAATTCCCTGCGTTTCCTTACTGTCTAGTGTTTTCTAACAGTAAATCTATAGTTACTGTATTATTGTTCTAGCGATAAACAAACAAATTCAAATTCAAATTC